>VXBO01002394.1:131797-316050 GCA_013400135.1 Rhinoptilus africanus
TATATTCCTGCTGCGGCCATGCTTAGGGAAGCAAGGAAAAGGCACGTGGAAAGGTATGAGGTCATTTCCAGGTGGTGTGATATAGCAAAGTTGGGCTGGTCACTTTAAAAGCTCAGATGCTTCAAGAATTTTTACCAAATTTCTCTTCTGTGTTTTCCTGCAGATCCCTTCCTAACGGCTACACTAAACTGCTGCTGTATGTAAGAGATCTTGACAGCATCTAAGGCATCATCTCCTTCATGAAGCTAAAATTTTTATTATCTTGTAATTAATTTGTAAGGTTCTCTGTGGGTAACTGTTAGGAAATTGAATTGGATGTACAGATTTGGCCAAGCTCCTTCTAGAGCAGGCAGGCAGGCATTCTGCCGTGTCAGATAAACTATGATCCTTGACTTCAAGCCTTTTTAATTCTCATGGGGCTTATTAGTGCTCAACTCCATCAACTGTACGCTAGCGGGTTATTTTTAATTAAATTAATCTAGTTCAAGATCTTCCCCTCCTCCTACCAATTTCTGAAGGATACCTGAGCTTGTATCTCACTCAGTTAAGCTTGCAGATTTTTCAGCCTTCTTCTGTCATGTTAAAACCAGGATCGGTTGGAGCCTAAGAAGCAGCATATGTTTTTCACTCTGAAGACAGCGTGTATCTAGAATTATGTCCTCACAGGTAATTGAAGTTTCAGTTGTCACACGTTCAGGGAAAAGAGGCACCATGGAAGACTACTATCATCTCAAATCAACAGTTGGTGTTTCTAACATGTGCAGATCATTATGTGTATAAATGTGAAGAGTTTTAAATATGTTAGAGTGACTGTAAATTGGTTGACAACAGAGGTTTATTTGGATAGATGTCACTGCAGTCATCTCATGTTAAACTTTTTGGTTTTCCATCAGTATGACAGCTTATTGTTGAGAAAGTTAGTAAAGTGATGACAAGCTGTATTATTCCTCCCTTACATGGCTTATTCCAGATTGAATTAATCTAATATTATTTTTAAAGTAATTCCCCCCCCTACTTTTGGGTACGTGTAGGAATGATCTAATTACTTGTGATTCCTCTTAAAGTACTGGCTGCATTCCTGCTTCCCTGCAATTGGACAGGTTATGCTATACAAAATGCTAAAATCAAAATGCCAGTGAAACAACAGTAGCAGTTGCCAGCACATCGTGTTTGACACTGCTGTACCACTGAATGAATGAACAGGACTTTTAAATTACTATGAAATAAAAACACATTGAAGAGGAGGGTAGAGGACTTGACTTACTCTTCCAGATGTTCAACCAGCCTCATGGAAGTCACTTAACTTCTCTGTACCTGTTTGTCTCTGCCATCACCCATGTGATTTACAGTTTCAGGAAATTCCTCTCACGAATGTCTCTAAAATGCTGTGAGACACCTGGATGCCAAAGAACTATAAATACTAGCAAATACTCTTCTAATTCTTAGAGCATTTGTACCACTGTCTGAACTGGGGTCACCACTGTAGCTTTAAAAACAGGCCCCCAAACTGTGCAATCTCAAATGAGAAGTAGTTTTAAAAAGCTGATGCTTTTCCCCAGGTCTATAAAACCAGATAATACCAAACACAAGCTGTAATTCACTGTAATTTCTGCAATGTTAATGCCTCTTGTCCTGGCTGTCAGTGTGGCTCCAGGATGAATCCGCCCATGTGCTGTTTGCAGGGGCTGGTTGAAGTGGTGTGGGATTCCTAAACTGAGGAGGCTGGCCAAAATCCCATCTTTCTGTCTCCTGCTGAGAGCGCATTACCCCAGCCAGGCTGGGGTGGCATGCTGGACCTGCTGGGTTTTTAACTAGGCGTCATGAGTCAGACACTTTACTGTTAGAAGTGCAGAGTTTGGGCTATTCAATTATTTGTTAGCTATAAGAATCTGAGGATTCATGAAACAACTCTTTTGAGGAATGCAATGATTTCATCAGATAAATGTTTAAAGCGGGGCTAAGATAGTAGCCAACCACAGCAGAAAAATATTTTTTCCTTTGAGATAACCTCTTAATATATACATATTTAAAACCATTTTATCTTCTCTAACTCTAAGCACCCCTTCTGTCAGCAGCAGACAGAAATAAAAAGAAAAAACCCTGAGTGGATGCCTTTATTTTTTTGTGAAATGTGTCAGATGATAAGCAAAATGTAACGGGGTATTTATTTTACTTTTCATGTGCCCTGCAAACTGTGGAAAGCAGCAAGAGATAGAGCAGCAACAGCCTGATAAGCACGGCTTTTCCTTTTTTTGCTGGCTTTCTGTTTATACTGTGTTTAAGCGAACACTGGGCCTGAGACCAAATGTCTTTACTCATCTGGGAGATTTCAGAGCTGCTGGGAATAAACTGGTGCAAAAAGCAACCCCTCGATTTCAAGATCTGTAGGTAAATGTTACTCCTGCAATAATCACCACTTCCTCTACGTCTCCTCCACAGCACATTCTGTTCTAGCAGTGCCTAACAAACAATAATAGCAAAAATAAGGCATATTTTTTACACTGGTTATTTTCTGTCTCCTTACTGAAAGGACACATAATGGAATGAATCTGGCTTCCCATCTGTTGCTAGGTGCAATTCAAAGTGGCAGTTTTGACCTATAAAGATTTGGCTGGTTTGCGTCATGCTTACCCTAGAGACAGCCTCTCCCCTTTAATTTCTCTGTGTCTCCATTTTCCATCTGTGAAAAATCAGGATAACTCTACTTTTCTACTTCACAGGGATTTTACAAGGACACATTTATTAACAGGCACAAAAGCACAGGCTCTGTATTAGACATCACTCAACTATCTATGTCTGAAAACTTGCTGCCACCCTCAGTCCCACAGAATCTGAGTCGGTTGACCTTCATTACGTGATAGAAGGTGATTCATTGTTCTAGGCTGTATTACAGATTGCCAGCTCCTAATCTTGACATTTTTAAACACACGTATAACATGATACTTGCAAGTCGTTTAGCTGAATTTTGTGTTTCCCCATAAATAGATTGGAACATCCCGGGGTTATAAAGTTAGAAGTATGTTTAAATGTTGCAGTTTTGGGTCACAAATAAAATAAGAGGTAGTGGGGACCACAAACTGTTGGGTTGGAGGAGGTGTATGCAAGATACTTGTTTACTTGAGAAAGGTTTCCTCAGAGCACGTAT
Organism: Rhinoptilus africanus; assembly: GCA_013400135.1. NCBI lineage: Eukaryota > Metazoa > Chordata > Aves > Charadriiformes > Glareolidae > Rhinoptilus > Rhinoptilus africanus. The sequence goes on from VXBO01002394.1 coordinate 134,943, forward strand.
ATCTAGAGTTGTGATTGCCTGTTGTGTTAGAAGTGAAGTAGTTCTTCAGTAAACTTCATAAATCAATAGTTCTCAGGTGCATTTTTGCAGTCACATGTGGGTCATATTTAAGCAGTTCAACGTGCTTATTTGAGGGAAGACATCTCCAGGGCATGTTGGCTGATCAAAGCAATATTTTAGACCTGTACTAAATTATGGACTCAGTCTTGCAAGAGTTCAGGAGATGGGCAGGGTTATTTCAAGGAGCCTTGGCTTTACAGCAGCAACCCTTCAGTCCACACTTAGCGGTGTTTCATACCTGTCCTCTCTCTGATGTGACTGTTGTAATGACAAAATTCAAGCTCAACTGTGATAGTAATTCTGCAACTGAATGGTGGACGGGGTTGTAGCATTTCTTGTGGATGATTGCAAGACATGGTCCATCGAGCTAGATGGATCAGCTTTCTCACTGTTTTGTCTCTTATCTTGGAAAAAGTAGGGTCCATCCTTATCAGACCTTTATAGCCCTTGGAAAAATCTTTGACTCTTATTTCCCTGCTGTGCTAAGCATAGTTAGCACATATGCTACCATGATACTAGCCCTTGGTGGGGATTTAGGTGGCTATTCCCAGGCTCACAGAGACAGAAAAGATGCAAGCTGTGCCAAAGTAGCTTGTGGGAAACTGTTACCAGGTCTATTAAAGATCATTGCCATATTTTATGTTTTCCAGCATGTTACATCCAAATATTATATTTTTTCATAGTATTATTTTCATAACATTAATGAAAATTGACCTTGTTTGGTATGATACTGTTCTGGTGTTCTGTCTGTATGCATCTACATGCTTTGCAGAAGATGCAAAGTCTTCTGCAGAGAGCTCCCCCACCTAAAAAAAAGATCAGAGCTTCCACTCTACCTAATAGAGTAACTACTCGTAATTCTATTCTTTGCGTTTTTGATGAATATAGGATTTTATCTTTTTCAGCTACCCTTTGTGGAGAGAATTTTTAAAAAATTAAATAAAATTAAACTGCAGCAGAGGGTTTGTTTTGTTTTGTTTTTTGAACCTGTGTTTAGGAACATGTTAACAAACTGCAAATAAGTAACAACTTTTAGTTGTTACTAAACAAAGTTAGTTAAACAAAGTTTAACTTTAACTTGTTAGCTAACGTTAACTTGTTAGCTAAACAAAGTTTAGCTAAAAGTGTATTCATTTTAGTTAACTAAACAAAACCCACAAGCCCCTTCATTTGAACACCAGTGATGTGGAAGCTGCCTGTTTGAGTTTTGGCCGTGGCACAGCTTTTTTAGAACTGGAAATAAGAGTATCAGGGAAAGATAGAGACAGGGTCTCATCCTGCGAGGCTTTACTCTTTTGAATAGCTCTTCTTATTTCCTTAGGGCATGTTAGCCCGTAGCACGGCGTTCCAGCGGAAAATCTCTTAATTTTGTCAAAGATGGGGTCAGGAGGAGGTGACTTCTGCCTGTGTAGGTGGGCGCAGGCAGGTTGAGCTGCACTGAGCCTCCTCGCATGCCGTCTGCTCAGCCCGAGGAGCAGCGCTTTGGTTTGACCATGTGAGCTATTTCACAGCACCTCGTTAGCATGGGATGATGGCTTTATTGAGGGAATGAGTAATAAAAAAGCTTCCTTTGGTTAAAAATGAGCAGTTTGATTTTAGTGCGATGACAGCCTGATACTGGGGATTGAATTTTTGCGTTAAAGCTAGTTTTGTGTGTGTGCAGGCAAGAGAAAGGAACTGTGGACAGACGTACCTAGAAAGCAGCCACTGCAGGGGGTGAAATCAAAAGAAAACCTGCTGTGATCTCTTTATTTTTATTTTTTTAAACTTCTGAGGTTTTTATTCTCCTGTCAGCCCAATGGGCAAAACCCTTGCCTGGAAGTCCTGTCCCTGAATCTCACTTATAAGAGTGACCATTTGCAGCTATGGATAAGCAACGTACTAAGGATGGAAGTATCAGATGTGTTTTTTACTGCTAGTCATAAAACAAACATTTAATTATTGCACAGCCCTGTATTTTTTTATCATGGAAACACAGTCTATAGAAAGTTTCTGTGTTATCTCCTCCAGTGGAAAAAATCTTATGTGGGAAAATGTGTCAAACACCCCCCATGTAATGTAATGCCAGTGTTTAAAAATCCATGATCACCTTTCATGTGAATATCCCAAAGTGCTTTTCAGATGGGGAAACTGGAACACAGATTAATGATGTGGTACTTCTGGCTCCCTATTGTAATATATTTTTTTAATTTTTCCTTTGTATTTTGTTACCTAGGAAAGCCAATCTTGTTTTTTGTTATGGTTCATACCACAGGAGTAACCACCCCCGCCCTGGTCCTGAGGTCTCCAGATGCTACTGTAATGTAAATAATGCATATTAGCAGGTCACTGGGTGAGGCGGGGGCAGAGGGAACGGACCCAGGCTCCAGGGCACTTTTTCCTGGCCGTTAGACCAGACTGCCTCCCTAGTGTTGGTTTTCATCATTGACATTATATTGATTTCCAAGGAAAATGACACAAAAAAGCCAGATGCATTTGCTGAAAACAGGGCTAGCATAATAGTTACTAGATTCAGAAGCATAGCACATGCATAACTCACCCAAAAAAAGCATAATTATCTACAGTCAATCACAGGCTAATACATCTGTCACTGCGTAACCACACATATGCATCATGAAGAACAACATATAAATTCTTCGATACTAAAATGACAGACTTCTACCTGACAAGTCAGCATAAACTAATATATGTGAAAAGAGGTCTGACTCAACCTCTTATTAATTGCTGTTTATTTTTTGTGATGACAGCCAGTAGAGGGCACTGGTAGATGTCTGTATAGTAGAGGGCTGTGCATTCCCATTCCATAAGAACCCAAATAAGCCCACACAACTTGGTGTGACTCGCTGCCAAGAATATGTTGCGTTTTTCACCGCAGTGGTTTATCTGCCAATAGTGTAAACCTGCTTGAGCTACCAGCAAGTGGACCTAGTTCTTCAGCACCTATTGTAGACCTCGTGCTTTAGGTCAGGAGGCCTTCATCTAACTCCATTGACAACCAGAGTGGTAGTTCTTCTGATAGACTATTTTCTGCTGAAATAGAAAATAATATGTGCAGATAATGCATTGGGATATCTATGCATCCATAACTGGGATATCCATATGGGATATCTATATTTAGAGATCAGATGAGGAAGGGGGAAAAGTGTTACATATCTTCTATAGTTTAGCCACCTTGATTAGAGATGGACCTAACTGAAGATACTATACTTCTGCCCTCATTAAGATTTGTAGGTGCAGCTATTCTCTATGACATCCCTACTTGCCTAGATGGTGTCACATACATCTAACATACAGGCATACTACCTGAAAGGGAGGAGCTAATTTCAAAGGGCTTTTTGGTGTCGTGGGCAGCTCAGCAAATGGACTGATCAACCATATGGACCCAAATACTCCTATCAGCCCTGAGGCCCTGGCCCATTCTCTCCTACCTACATATTTAATATATTTTTGTGCGATGGCTCCATTTATGTCCTGTTCTTTGTAAAACAACTAGCACGGTGGTGCTCAGGTTGTGATTGGACACCCTGGGCATTATCATGTCATTAATAACAGTAATGTCATTTCCACCTTCAAAGCCTGTGATGACCTCATCATGTTCTTCTATCTATCTTTTAAATGGTGTTCATTTGGTTAAATGGTGTACTCCTCACAACAACCCCAAGCAGCACTACAGGATTGAGGCGGAATGGCTCGAAAGCTGCCCGGCAGAAAAGGACCTGGGGGTGTTGGTGGCCAGCCAGCTGAATATGAGCCAGCAGTGTGCCCAGGTGGGCAAGAAGGCCAACAGCATCCTGGCCTGNGTCAGGGCAGGTTAATGGTTGGACTTGATGATCTTAAAGGTCCCTTCCAACCTCAACAATTCCATGATTCTATGATTCATAAAGACCGAAGGATGAACATTGACTTGCCACTGAGAATATTGGATCTTAGAGCAAACAGTTCAGTTATGGTCATTTTTGGGTGTTTTGTTGCCTTTGTATTCTTCCTGTTAAAGTGCTATTTATTCTTAGTGGTGTTGACCTGATTTTAATCCTAGCTAATGCCTTGCAGCCATTGAATGGAATACATTGAATAGAAAAATAAATTCAGTCTTACAGAATGATGCTATAAGAGCAGTTTAAAAAGGTCAGAGATGGAATTTATTTTCTCTGTGTTGCTGGAACTCCTGTGTTTGAGTGTTTAGAAACTTGATATGCCTTTACAGCAAGTGAATAAATCAGAGAAAAGCTAGAGCTTTATATTGGCAGTTCCTGAATACCTCGCTGAGTAGCTTCTCCTTGGAGGTAAATCAGTGAGAGGTAAAAGGTGTTGAATGTCTTCAACTATTTGTGGATGTAGAACAGATCGGGGCAGTATGGAATAGAATCCATCCATGAATTAAGTCGCCACAAATGGTTTTCAGTCAATGCACAGTTTCTCAACATACTAGAATAATAAAGAATGGGGGTGGCCGTATCAGAGGTCATAAGAAAAAACTCAAGTGTGTTAAATGTTCACATCTGTCAATCCTGCTTTTTTTGGAGTAGATGGAAAATAGGTGAAGAAATCATGATGTGTGTCCCAAATGACTCTGCGTATGATCTGGGAAGACTCCAGGGATGGTATTTGATTCCAAACACAAACTATTTTTTCTTGTCAGTCCTCAAATTGGCATTGCACGCTCTTATTAAGTTATTACTCGGCTTTTGTGAAATTCACAGAATCATTGCAACAAGATAAATCTCAGTGGCTCACAACAAACAATTGTTGAACAAAGCACAGTTCATTCTGCTGTTTTCTTCTGATGATGTTCAGGGGCATTTACATTTAATACACTAACATATCAGCAACAGTATGCAACGTAGGAGGAATAGAGAGTCTGTAATAGAGAGTTTCATGAAAATATTTCATGAAACCTACTAATGAAAGTTAGGATTTTGTAGAGTGCTCCCTGGAACAGTAAGCACTTAGATGGGATTCCTGTAACTCGATCAGGGCACTTGGAGCTACTCTTACAGGAGAGGGAGAAAGGCTACCTAGGTGATACAGTACAATTTGTTAAAAGGATAATAGGTGATTATATGAATTTATTGACAAATGCTTTCAATGGTACTAAAGAACCAATTCACTTGTGGATTTAAACAAAATGCTGATGACTGATGATAAGTATTTTTATTGTTTTGGAGACTTTGAAGAAAGTTTAGTATAACCTGACTGTGATTTCCATTGAGTCGGGTGCAGTAGGCCCAGAAAATGTTTCCGTATTTTAGGTGGAAAATACTTTGGCTTTTTCTCTAGCACTTATGATGTTTAAGTTACTAGAAATACTTTTGTGTTCCACTTTTTAAATGTATGATTTTCATCATGTGCTGGTTTTTGCTCAAACTAAACCGAGTTTTAGTTTTATCCGCTCTTCTCCTAAAGAGAAAGAGGAAGCTTATTTAAAATATGTTCCTTTTCATGGAATCTTAAAAAGTATTAGAAATACTTTATTTACACAAATTTTTGGAAAACATTTGTTCTTCATTTCTTAAACGCTATGCCTGCATTTCAGATTTATAGTACCCATTCCTTTTGAAAATGGGAAATGTAGACAAGGAAGACAAGGAAATGATTCCAAGTGTTCATTTAGTTTTTATACTGAAAGACATGAATCTTTCGTTGTTCAGTTTTCTACAGATGGTTTAGAGCATAAATTAATCTATGGTGGGGCTTGTGTAGGTGAACCCTTAACATTTGGAAACAAAATCAACTTCCTCATAATCTGTACAGAGTTTTTATTGAAAAAGACCGAATTATCTTCCTTGTTATTCAGCAGAAAGGGCTGTGTTTGCAACAGGTCAACAGCAATTCTAGCAGAATTTTGCCAGATGTGTAGTAATGCCTTTGTTTCACTTTGGGAAGGTGACTGTTTTAAAACAGCTCTTCTAATTTGGGATGTTTTGATATTCAATAAATAATTTAAGAGAGTCTGGATTAGGATGAATGCCTTTAATAAATGTATTTTAAATTAAATAGGATTGAAATATTAATTTATTTTTTCTGCCTAGCTCAAAGTTGCCCATCAAGTCGTATTTTTTGTTAGCTCCAAATTCTCCCCTGTGTAAAGTCACGGGGTCAGCAGACTTAATCCATGCAAAAATTTTTGCCTAGTGTCATTTTTGTTAATTTAATTTATACTTAATTGTTCAAAATAATTCCAAAGAGTACTTTAGTGAAATTTTCTGACAAATAGCCTCAATGAACCATTGCTAACACCATGGCAACACAAATGAAATGTTGTATCTCAGTTTGCTAGTTCTAGCATTAGGTTTTTTGTTAAGTAAATAAAAGGTGACATGAGTAGATTTGCTGCTGAGCTCAGCCTGCAGAAATGATTGCAGGCTGATACCTGCAATCCCACCCCAGACCACATCAAGATCTCTTACTCCTTGTATCATTTCCCTGCACCTAATGCAATGGGACTCTGTATAAGCCATCTCCCCAGTAGAAAGAGTAGCTTGTCGAATAGGCTGGTGTATTCCTGCTTTGTGTCTGTGGACTATGGATGGACTATAATAATGACACAACACTGGGCACTATTGCTATAATCATATTGGAGAGTCTGCTGCATTTTTATAGTGCATGTGTTACAGGGGGCTGTATGATTTAACTTGGGCACCAGCTTTCATTACAAAAGACTAGGCTGGCCTAAATTCATGTTGCCACTCAGAACACTAAAGAGAATGACACCACCAGTAGACGTGGAGCTTTATGAGAACTGACCTTCATGTTATTATTAAAAATAACAAAACAAAAGCTTGACACTGAATCCTAATGAAGGAGATCTTTGCATTAATTCAGAAAATGTAATATGATTTTGTAGACCTTTTCGGGTGGCTAGAGCAACTCTCCACTGCAACTGTGAAAGGATGAGTCCAATTGCTCATGTAATACTCCATTTCTAAAGTGCTGAATAGCTATTCATTTCCTTGGTCAAGGCCATTGTTGGCATTTTGCTGTCCAGTGAAAATTATATGAAAAAATATTACAAATATTAATATGTTAATGGTAGTATCTATTAATATAAAAATATCAGGAATGCCTGCTCCATAAGTAATCTGGAAATATACATGTCTATTTTTCTCTTGTTGGCTGGTCAAAATATTTTCCTTTGCTTCTCTGTATTGCACATGGATTTCTGAGGTTCCATTCAATGTATTTCCTTAAATATTTGATCTAGTAAGTCTTATGTAAATACCAGCAATCCAGGGCAAGATTCTGGTCTATTTGCATTTGCCAAGGTCTGGAGTAACAGTGCTCAGCTGAATTATTCTAGACTTGTGTGGTAAAGGAGATCATGGTCTGGTCCCTACCGGTAAATGTGAGTTGTAGTCTCTCGTTTGATTCACTTAGGTTGTTCTCATTCTGTTAATGGCTGTTGCACACATATATTAGGAGAATAGACCCTATTAGGAACTGTCTAAAAAGTGAAATGAAAATGTTAATCACTTTGTCTTGGATGAGGTATTGTATTTATTCTATGGGATTTTAAAGGATATTGTAGTGTTTAAATTATCTGGTTCGTGAGAGACTGGTTTATATAGGCTTTGGTTGATTGACAGTGGTGGGTATATTTTGAAAATTATTATACGCATTGGGACTTTAATTTTGCTGTGAATTATATTATTTTTGGAGATGTAAATTGCCATCTCTCCCAGGAGACAGAAATAGTGTTCTGCTTATTTGATTTTTAGCAATAATTAAAATGATCTGTTAAATTAGGCTCAGGTAGTATCGTGAAACGGGACTTACCTACCTTGTGTGGAGGAGTTCAGGGTCCTTGACAAAGCCATGAAATTTTGTAGTGGGTGCTCTGTGGTTTGTATGCTAGAACTCGCTCTTCTCCATGTGTATCATCATGTAAGAAGGCATAGTAGTCTGGCAGAGAGACAAGGCAGCAGAGCCCTTCACTGAGACTGAGGGTGGGTGCTCTCCAAATGAGAATTAAACTAATTGAAGAACAGATGAGTGGACTTGAGCTATTGCCTTGCCTTACACTTAGCTGATACAGAAGACTGTAATTTTGAATGCTCTCGATCCTTTAATTTTCATCTGTTGCCATTCATGAGGCTGTGACTGAATCAGTAAGTACCTACGCAAGGGCTTCGAGGGACAATTCACTGCCAGCTGAATAGATCTGCACGTTACATCTCACTTTTTAGACCACTGGGCTTTGTGGTAGGGCTGTAGGAGGGAATAAGGTTAAAAGAAAAATCATTGGGTCTCCTTGTCGTTTGGACTTCATGGTTTCCTACCAGCAGCCCCAATTTAGTTAAGGTTGTTATTTTCTCCCCTAGAGAACAGAAGTCACGAGAAAAGTAAAGTGATGTTTTTTACAGCTGATGGGAAGCAAATTGAGTGCAGTGGAGTGGGTGATATTTATTGAGGACTAGGTGGCAATGTCACATATCACCCTCTGCGCAGAACCTGGCAAGTGTAAAGATCCTCTTTCCTTCCTAACCGTGACGGTTGTCATGCTAGATGGAGGGAGCGGGTGAGAGGACTCGGAGAGTTCTTTTATGCCTGTAGTTGAGGAGAATCTGAGATAACCTGTTAATCTCCAAGGGACAGCAAAGAAAGTCAACAGCTTGGTTCAGAGAATGAAAAAGACTGAAGTGTGAGTACTATCAGAGCAGAGTAAGTTGTTTCTATATAGGGGCAGTGTGTTTCTCCATGTTCACCCTTAAGTACTTTAAGCACAAGGGGTTTGTCTGAAGCACAGGGCTGGTATTTGGAATAGCGTTCAAATAATTTCCTAAGTTCCAGCAAAGAAAATTATAAATTTACCGTATCAGGTAACTACAGAATTAAGACTTAAATTACTTTCTGTTGTACTACATTGTCTGCATATGCTCCACGTATAATGTCATGAAAATGGAAACGCTCTGCAATTTAACTGTGCCGCTTCTTACTGAGGTCATCCTGTGCTTTGAAACCACTTGTTGTCCAAACACTGGGAGGAGCATCAAGAATGGATTCCTAGCATTGATTTTTAATTTCTTTCCATTTTTGGTACAGGTTTGACCTTATCTCAAAATGCTTGTATTTGATTACAAATCGCTTACATGTTCTATAATTCTATAGGTGACAACGTGTAGTCATAATTTAGGAAGCAACAGTTCAGCTGTGGTAGGAAACTACAGTCTCTGGGGCCTCAGATTATAATTTTTAGTGTTCTGGGAGTGCAAGCAAAAGTTAAAATGGAATACTCAAATTTCATGAGATTAGGGACTACCCACTTAGGCATCTCTCTAGCAGAAATTCTGAACATTACTGTAAACCAAACACAAAAAAGGAGAATGCAAAACTTGCAATGCTGTATCAAAACAACTGTTTGATTCCTGTAGTTTCTATTGCCAGGTAGTACTTCATTTTTCTGAACGCAGTGATAGAAAATGGCCAGTAATGGGTAACTGCCAAAACCCCATAAATTTCAACATTACTGAGGCTTATCATATGCAAAAACTGAAAAAAGTAGAATAGTATTCTCTCCAAAACATTATTTATAACATTAGCTGGTGTATTGATTGCATACCCTCTCAACCAGTATTCTTATTGACTTTATGTTCTTAGCTGTTCATCATAGTACTATTCCTTTCCACGTTCCTTTTTCTTTTTGATACCTGGAGGCAAAAATGTCATTTAATCTCAATAACAATAGGACTCGATGATTTCCAAATTCATAAAAAATAAAAAAGCCTGAGAGGTTCGCCAAATCCTCCACATTCTGCATTCATATTTTTCTGTATTGCTTTTCCCAGCCTCCTGTGCCTGCATCTTGATGACCACTTCCTTGTCAAATCAAAAAGTCTTCCTGCTGTCAGAGAAACTCCTTAGTTCTGGCTTCTATTATTTGGAACAATTTCTTCACATCTCTCCACCTCATCAACTCACCCTATTGAATGTCCCTCGTGCTTCACATTTTGTCAAGGAACCTATTTTTCTCCCTTGTCCTTGCCTGTGTCTTCATTGCTTTGTCATTCTGCTCTGTCTTGGTATTGCAGTCATTAATTGCATAATTTCAAGGTAAAAAACAATATGGGCACAGATTTTTTTTAAAAACTCAGTGTAAGATGAAGTTGTATAATGTTTCCCTTATTCTATTATTTCCCCTGGCTGCTTCTCTCCCTACAAAAATGAGGCTCAGTTTCTGTGAATGTTCTTTTTCAGCTCCCAGCTCTGTCGTGCAAAACTGCATCTTGAGGTTGGCTCATCCATGTTGATTATGGTTATGTAGAAGGGGAGGACGAACAGCCTTATTCTGATGCTATTTCTGTTAGACCAAATGAGAATCATTCTTTCTCAAAACCATAAGCAAGTATTATGTAGCCATTTGCTGTGTGGTGCTCGCAAGGAAAAGCCATCATAGGAAAATATCTTTATCAGGAAATACTGATAGTATTTTTCTAGAGCTGAAACTTTAATACAGCATGTTACTGAGATGTCTTCTTGCACTAAAACCATGCTGTTGAATCCATAAGCAATTTTTTGCTTTAATACAGCAGAGTATCTATGCTGGCAAAACTTTCCCTATGCAGATATGGCCAAAGAGGCCAAGGTCCGCCCCAGCCCTACCTGAGCTTGCTGTGCCTTTTCGCACTCTCACCTGGCCTAGCTGCTCTGTAAACAAAAGCATTACTTTTTTTGTCACGTGAAATGGCTTCGTGTTAAGGAATTGTGCTGTCCTGTGGGCAAGCTGCATTTCAGACAGCATCTTGGCACAGAAGAAGCTGTCTGCTCTCGGGGAGTGATGCCTTCCTCTGCTCTTGAGTGTATTGTATGTTTTTCACAAATGAATTTCTTAGTCTGAATGTGATGCCATGGTGTGGGGATCAATACTGTTCTTCTGTGACAAGGACGCCAAATGCGTTCGGCAGTCTGTTATTATAAGGCAACTTAGCGGAGCCAAGAAGCCTGCAGCCACCACTTTCATTAAGGGTAATTATCCTTGAGCTGTGATAGGAGCAGGAACCTGAATGGTAATTAGCTGCAATTGTTAGGAGATGCGTTTTCAGGTTCCCGTACCATTTTTCTCTCTGTTTAAAGAACAGACTGAGGGAATTGTGATAAATCCTGAGTCCTTGCTGTTGGAGAGGAGCTAGCTGCCTACTGATCAACTCCAATTAGGATGTTCTTTGCATGTCCATGTGGTCTTGCTGCAGTGAGAAATCATCCCGCACTTGGATGGTTTGGGTCTTTGCAGCAACATTAACATTTTCCTATCTGTTTTCTTAACAGATGTATTGCTTTATTGTTGAGTTTTATGTCGTAATAAATTAAAGTGACAACTACTGCAGTTCTGTATTTGTTATACAGGTAGAGAGATATGTATGCATGTCACCAATGAACAGAATTACCAGACTGGTAGAAGCAGACAGATAAAACCTCAGTCATAGATAAGATTGATGTGTTTCTATCTATCAACATTTTCAATATATACATTTTCAGTAGAAGTTTAGTGCTAGATTTAAATAGAAGCATGACTTCTTATTTTTTTAAACTTTGCCCCTCTCGCCTCCTGCCTCCCAGACTTCTTTGCTGTCAGTATTTAGCACTGGAAGAGCCTGGTAAGTAGTATGGCCTTCCTGCAAGGTGTTTTCATTAAATGAGAGAACAGAGGAAAAAGAATTAGTAAAGCTCTTATCATGCAGCACAAATCTGCTAGATACTCAATCACCTCTGCTCTGTCTTTGGATTATAACAGTCATCCTTGTATACTAATGTTCATCTTCAAAACTTTTTACAAGTATTAGTAGGAGTACTAGTATTAGTTAACCATGAAAGAGAGTTGCATGATGGAAAACTGAAATAAAGATGTTAGGTAGTACACACTTTTCCTGTGTTATATTTCTGTTTAGGAAATACTTCTTGTTAGTTTGGGAGGAAAAAAATAAAGATTAAAGACTTGTTTTTGTGCTTGCAAAGGACCCCTGAGGAATTGTGTCAGTGAGAATCAAGGGCATTCAGCATGTCTGTGCTAGATGCTAGGTCCTGGTAGGATTTGTCCTGGATATACAGTTGTCTTTTCTGATCGCCCAATTATATTTTCCATGACTGGCATTTGTAGTGTACTATGTAGAGTAGTTATTGACTTCTTTTCACATTGTGTGTGAGAATAAACGACAACAATCTCTGTCTGTAAAGCAGGTATAAGTTTCATAATATTACAGATTTGACTGTATATCCTGTTTTTTTCCCTGATACTTCAGACTTTTTTGGGGGAGTAAACAGTTTTTCTGCTGTTAGAAATCTAAAACAATGGTTTCGTCCCCTCCTCCAGTTCTAGCTGAATTTCAGCATGCGCTGTTTATGACAGTACTGAGAATCACTGATGCATTGCATCGGTGTGAGTGGGGAGGACTCCAGCAGAGACTGAGGCGTTTGAGGAGCCAGGCACAGGTCTGATTTTTGCTGTATGCCTTGAGGTGAGTTTTTCAGCTTTCTGAAAGCCTTTTTGGAAGTCTCCACTGACCTCTGGAGGGGAGGCCATGCTGATCTATCCCTTAATCAGTAGCAGGTTTTCATTGTCAGGTACATTTCTTTCTTTGACACTTTTCCTCTGCAAACCACAAAGTCCAGCAGTTCGTGTTCTGTTGTAAGTGTGCTTTGTTAGTGCTGGTACTATTTTGGCTGCTTCTTCTTTGTATAGAAAAGAACCTGGTATGAAGGCTTGGTAATAGTCAAGCCTAAGAGAGAAGGGCTCAGAGCATGGAGTAGAGATGTCTTGAGCTTAAAATAATGATTGATTTATAAGTAGCAGAATCTATCCAGATACCTTCCTGTGCATCAGGTCTTCTCCCTGCCCTCTCCCTTCTTTTTGTCTAATTTTCCTGTCCAGCAGCTACTTGCTTGTAGGTTGTATGAAGTTATAACTTAATAATAGGAATTCCCCCATTTGTTGGCTACATACAGGCCCCCTGGTGCCTTGTTAAGTGCTCCATTACCAGTGAATGTTCTTAATTATGTTCTGGAAGACATTGTTCAAGTCACAAGTCATTTACTCAAGGTTTGGGCCCAGCAGGTAAACATTTTCAAATTAATTTAGGTTGCTAAACAGAAACTGCTTAGATCTCTTGAATGCTGATAACTTGACTTCTGACTGAATTCAGTGGGAGAAGAGGTTATTTACTGCATTTTGAAATCAGTCTGATTGCTGGTTAAATGACAGCATCCGCTTTTACTAGTCTCCCAGTTTGGAATACATTGAATATGATTTGGATGTAGAGAGAGGTGTCTATAAAGTGCCTGACTTGCATATTTAGAAGGACATTAGGCATGTGCTAATGAAAACAGTCACCTATAAATTACTGCTAGGAACATCTGATCATAAATGACTAAACATGAAGATTTGTTGATCTCTATCTTACCAGTTTTACATAAAGTAAAACAATAAAGCTGTCTTAAGAATCTCTATTATTCCTTTGTGCATGCAAATATGTACTATAGCAAATGCTCTAAATATGCAGATACTAAAGATATTTATAGGTGAATGATTTTTCTTTTATCCTTTTATATAAGGACATAACTTTGTTTTTATGGACCTTCACTAATGTAAATCTTTTTTTTCCCCTTTCATTGAAAGCCATAGAATCTTTCTAATTTCTTTGCTGTCATTATCATCATCAATTTTGTCCTTGTGCCCTTACTAATGAATGACAGCCATTAGAAAACCAGAGTCAGCAAAATTTATACAGGACTTTATGCAGCGGGAAGGGCAGGGCTCCCGGGGTTGCACTGCTGATGCACCCAGACTTTTACAACAGCAGACTTGTATCTTGACCGATACGAGACTCTGATAAACAATAGGGGAAAGTGTTTCCTTGCTTCCCATATCCAGTAGTAAATCAATCAGTAAATAAAGCTAGCAAGCAAGCCAACTAAAAAACCTCTGAACAAATATAAATCTCCTTTAGCCTGGCTTAAATAATTCCATTAATTTTTAGTGAGAAGACCGTGCCCATGTCCTGCTGACCAATAAAGAAATGGAAGGTTGTGAGTTTGACATGAGTATGGCCTCAGTTTCTGATGCAAACACTCATCAATTATGATGACACCTGAATTTCCAGAATCTTAATTTCAGAAGGGTCTGTTGTCAAAAAAATAGCTGGTATTAAAAGTGGTCATGGTCGTTTGTGTAGCAAACTTCTACATGGGCATGGCTTTTTTTTGTAGCAGAACTAAGGACTCCTGTTACTGTATCTTGAAATAAATGCAGTTTTGTTTTTTATTCATTCCCACTGTTGATGACCCATCCACCTTTGATAAAACACGTTAGCTGTTTTAATCTGAGCTAATAGTGGTGAATATCAATACTTTTTAATGCTATACTTTGGTTTCCATCTATGACTTTGTTAGTATAGAACTTCTGACTTCACCATAGCAATCTTAATCGTGGAAAACATTGAGCTTGCAGAAAAACTGTCAACAGCAGAATTTTATTTATAAATAGCTGTAATGCTATACTTGTTAAGATTTCTTTGGGAAAATATCACTTCAACACACATCCGCCTCCACCCACAGTAAAAGAGATGATTTTTTAGGCAGGTAAAGCCAAAAAATTAACGTCAAATATCATGCAGATTGTTCTGTCAGGGTTTATGAAGTAAAATCTATCTATTTATAAGTGAATTTACAATAAAAATCCAGATTTCTATCAGTGAATCTTGCTAAAAATATTGTACATGTAGGGAAGGGACTGGAGACATCAGACCCTGCAGAAGTGTAGAAGAAATATCACCCCTGACTGACATCTCCTGCAAGCAGGGAGGTGCCTGAGGCATCTGCCAGAAAAGCTGTATGTGGATGGACTGCTTAGTCACCAGGAGGTGGGTGGCACTGAAAATGGGTTTGCGAGACTCGTGGTGTGTCTTGAGATCATACAGGTTGTGTGGGTATTTGACAACTGGGTGTTTGTGGAAACTGAGGGGCTCCTATTGGAAGAACACATATATAATAAGGATTTAGGTTACTTTGAATAGAAAAATAAGTAAGTGCTTAGAAAAGAAGGATACTGGGTGCTTGAGGGGTGTGTGCAACATCTGTATTGGGAAGAAAATGAAACTGCTGAATCAGCACAGTAGACCCTAACTTTGATGGTGATGTTTTCATGTCCCTGTGGCCTTTGCTAGCAGGAATTAGGCAGCCAGAGGTGGTGGTGGTGGGGTGTGTGTGTCCCCAACTGCCCTTTCTGCAGAGGTGATTGTGGCTTGAAGTTTTTGCTGTGCACTTGCTGTGCTCAGCAAGACTTGAGCTATGGGTCGGAACTGGTCTGGGGTGAGGGGTGATGGAGGACTTCTCTTCTAAGAAGTGAGCAGCCCATGAGCTTTCTCCAGGGAAGTGAGCCACAAAGACAGGGGTCCTGTTTGAGTACCAGTAAGCACTTTGATACATGCTTAAAATGAAGAAATACCTTAGTAGAGCTAGCAAGAAAGACTTACGCTGTAGACATTGTGGATGTAATGGTTGAAAAAGTTATCAAAGTGGAAACTGATTGCTCTAGCTTTGTAACAGAGACTTCAGCCCATTCATTTTTAACATCTGGGATGCTCTCTTTAGTTTCCTTTCTATTGAAAACAAGGAGATGATGTGCCTCAGTCAGGTTCTTCTGCCCTGCCGTTCTCCCAGCTCAATACAGATAAGAATTTCTTTCTGCTTTCCCAGCTGCTGCTGAATTCTGTTTTGTAGATAGTTCCCAAATTTATTCCCTTCATTTGAAGTCCCATTTGATTCTGAACAGCCAACCATGATGTAGCTACCTCTCTGTGTTCCAGATGACTTCCTCAGTTGTTTTTTCCCCCAAGAATTCTCACTCTTCCCTCCCCCCCCACTCCTTCCCCGACTTGCTGGGGATGTGAGGATGTGCCTCTGCATTTCCTAAGTGACCTAGATCAAAAGTGACAGAGTTGACAAGAGTTATGGTACTTCCTCTTCAGCCTACGTGCCTGCTGATCTCCACATGCTTTCCTCTTTTGACAGTCTTTTTAGCCATTTCAATGGCACAATGTTTCCTATAATATTCATACATTGATATAAAAGGGTTTACTGGAATTCCAGAAGAAGAAATTGCTGCTATGTATCAGAAATTATTAACATTATTTAAAATCTGTGATCCTTATCCTCTGATAACATCAAAGACCCCAAAGATAAAGGAGCAGTAGCATCTAATGGTGCGCAGACTGTTTTCACCAGGTCATATATCTACATTTGTTTAGTAAGAGTCTGAAAGCAAAACTAGAAGTTCTGTTATTTTTATTATTTACAGGAATCCAACTACTTTAGTCTATCGTGTAAGCAGAAGCTATACCTAGCCCACTAATATGAGGAAGAGCAAAAAGATCATGATTAGGCTGCAAAAAGTCTTTTTGAAGACCTCTGCGAGTTGAGGCTCTGGGTTTATTCTGCCAGTCCTTCGTAACTGCTGTGCAGTGGAGCATGCTGGGCTGTTACCACACTTTCCTCCCTGTATCCCTGTGGGAGGGTTCATCTTCCCCTTCCTTTCAGAGAATGCAGAGATGGTTGTTGATGTATGAACACCTCCATATTTTTAATCACTAACAATAACCTAACTAGCTTCCTAATGACTATGTGAAAGCTTTCTTCCAAAAAAAAAAAAAAAAAGAAAAAGAAAGGGAGAGTATATTCCACCTTTTCCCCTCAGGCTATTTACTTTTTTAGTTGCAGGGCCACCTCTTCTCCCTGGTATGGTATGCATTTCTTTCTTTTCTCTAACACTTCTGGGTTTTCATATTCAGGGATGCTGTCCTTAAGCCACAAAGCACTATTTTGTCATTTGCCTGTGAACAGAAAGGACCTTTCCCACCCTTGTTGCTTGAATAGTTAAATCACAGTGGAATATATATGTACAGAGGCCAAAAATAATCTATGAGGTAGAGGGGCAGCCAGTGCTAGTGCTGGCATGTGTCTGGAAGAGGTGGCAAAAATCTCTCTGTTGTTGGCATCTTGTTGGTGTCATTCAGACTCAAAGCCTGGAATAAACGGCTTATCATCTCCCATCCTAAGGTGCATCTTGCACTGAGGGCAGTTCTAGTCCTGAGTCTGGTTACTTGAGAGGAATAGCTCATATAATAGTTCAAATTCCTCTTCATTTATTGTATGAAGCTGAGTGGACTAGTCTAAAGCATTATATGTTTCACTGCTGTATCTGCAATTGTTTTAGCCCATTTATTCTTCTGCAGCTGTTCCACTGCAGACTTAAAGAGACAGGCCTTTTTAACCAGCTTATATGAACTGATAGGACCTCAGAAAATATATTTTTCTTGAAGAAACCCAAAGCAAACACCACCCAAAAGCTCAAAATAACAAAAAAAGCTCCACATCCGAATAGCTGTGGATACTGAGATCTGCACTGAATACCTGCATGTTATTCTCCCCAACAAAAGCCTCCACTGTATTATGGAAACTTCCCTGTCCTGTTTTGAGTGACCTTACTGAGAACACAGTCCTGTGAAACCTGCCTGCAGAAGCAAATTGTTAACTAAGATCAGTAGGTTGAACTGCTTTTGAACTACTCCAGGCTCAGCAGCCTTAGTTTCCTTTGGTAGAAATATTGATGAGCCAACATTAATTCCTCAACCTGTTTAGGCTTCATGTTGCCAGAAGACCAATCTAATGCTTTTTCACTCCTTTCAGAGCCTGAGTGAATACTAAACTGCATTTTTCTTTCCAGGTTAGTATTAAGCTGAAAAACATGTTTCAAACCACACCACTCCCCCCCTCAGCTGTACCTACTGATCACTTGGACTAGTTTCCCTTACTCAGCCTTTATCTTTGTCCACCTGGCATCAAGAATTGGTGGAAACAGCAGTCTCAGATGGAGCTTTTTAGCTTAAAAACACTCTTCCATGTTCATTACAGTAATACCCTTAGGGATGTGACTTGGTTACACTACATGGAGCTTGTCTGAGCCACCAAAGAGCAACTGATCACTTAGTAGGTATGCTGAAAATGTCTGTGAAGGAGAGGACTGCTTTGGAGGGGCATCTGGTGGGACCATCTTCAAGTAAGTTTGTTCTATGAATGTGCTAGGAATTCTTATGATGCTGTCATTAGGGGGTGAGCTGTCTTTTTGGTACAGCAGCATTAGAAATACTGATTTTAAAATGTGTACATATATATGTGCACGCATACAGTGAGCAGAGATATCTCATTCCACTGGAAGTAAATTTTTCCTCTTTGTTGAAGAGGCTGGTGATGAATTACAGCTAATTTTTAACTCTTGAAAAAGTAAAGAAAAAAAAATCTCCATTCATTCCTATGCATAGACTTACTTCAGGGCCTCATATGAGACTGCACTATGGTCTTACAGCCCTCACTGTCTCCCTGTTTCTGGTAACAGGTAGGTGGGCGACTCCTTATGTAGGCTGCTTTATGGATTACTGCTGGCGACTGTTCTGTGTTGGCCGCTTCTTGGTTCCCTGGCATGACTTACCTCTGCCGTTCAGTCTCCAGTGGTCTGTGACTTCACGTTATCTCTGAATGTCAGCTGGTTAGGGACTTACCTTGTAAATGAGCTTTCTCATCTGATCCTCAGGACACCAGTGACTAGCTCACATGTGGACCTCTTGCAACTTTTTTTATTCACTTCCCTAGCAGTCATTTCTTGAGTTCTTACATCTGGTGTGAAGTAGCTGCCCTCGGGCTGAGAATTAGAGCTGATATCTTTAAGAAAGCCCCAGCTTCAGCATCTACTTTATAAGCCTGTAGGTTTGTGCAGTGTGTTTGCATTGCTCACCAGTGAATTAGGAAGCTCCCTTGCTAATTGTTTGCAAACTGACTTTTCACAGACGATCTCTTATGTCTTACATCTGGGCACAGAACTCTGGCTGGGATGCCCTTGCCAGGTCTGGCACAGCTGACTTAGCTTCATTTGAGCTGTCTCTTAAGACAACTGGCATGAGGAAAACTGCATGAAAGTATTTGCAGTGCATACAAATAGGCATACAGAATTACTCCTCCTGTCTGCCTTCTGGCATGCCGTCTCTTTCGATGTTTCAGAAAGCTGGTCTTTCCTGCCTCCTCCCCTGCTTGGAAGTGCTATATGCTTGCGTAGCTATCTGTAAGACCCACTGAGAAACCGCAAGCATGAGGTTTTTGGTATCACTTTTGAAAATTTGGACAGATAGAATACAGCTTTTTCTTTAGCATTTTCAGATGTGGAAAGTGGTAGCTACAAAATTCAAGTACAGAGATGCTTGGTTTAATCAACATGATCAGTAAATTTAATCTCACGTGGAAGTGCTTTTGCCATCTGAATCTGCTGGCAGTGCTTGTCGTTATTATTTTGAAAGATCAGAATTTTTGAACACAAAAACTTACAATTTCAGCAGACATAGGTAGGATGCAACTACTTGTTATTGGCTGTAATAGATAGCTACTGTCTTGTTACCTAGCTTTACTGTTAAGATGCAGGCCCGCTGGGTTTTTTGGTGGGGTGGCTGTGGTTTTACTTGGCAAATGCAGCTGGCTTCTTGTTTTGCTTTCACCCAGAAATGACACAGCAAGTTACACTGGTAATCATAGTCAATATGATACGGAAAAAGTGAAGAAATTCATAATGTAAGGAAGAAGAAGAATAATTTTTATAAAAGGCTACTGTTTACTCAAAAATGTGATGTCTCTGTGCTTTGTATTGTAAAGGTGAAAAGGCAAACGGCCAAGTTGGCTTGGGGCTCATGTTGGTGTAATTGCATGGCAGAACAATATTTTCCCGTTATACGAAGAGATCATAACCAAGTTGCATCCTTACTATATTGGACACATATAACCATATAATGTTGGAAACCCTGTGCTTTAGAAAACTAGATTTAGCAGAGGAGTGGCATAAATAAGCCAGGAAAGGAGAGGATGGAAATCTGGGTGTTGGTGGTAATTACATCATTAGCAGTAATCCCAATTGCCTGGCCATTAGGATAGAGTTCATGTGTCAGGCGGATGAGATGCATAAAGCTGTTTTGTAACAAGCGAGACAGGACCTTTTAAGCTCCTAGAAACAAACTAGCCAAGGATGGAGCATAGTCTGGGAAAATTGCACCATATGCTCGTGGGTTGTACTGAACCTGAAAACCTGATAACCGGCTGGGGGTCTGTGCCTCAGCAAAGGCGGCGTAGGTGTTTGGAGAGTGGGCTGATGGAGGTAACAAAATCACCGCGATGTTCTGCCAGGCGGCATCCTAACACGGCTCAGGGCCAAGCCTGAACAAGCTTACTGGCCCCATATCCCCACACTTAACTATGGCTCCTGCTGCTCAAGGACCTAGCTTGTCTGCGCAGCCTGCCAGCATCTCCTCCCTGCCACAGTGGGCAGAGGCTGGCAGATGGAGGCTTCCCACCATGGTGGAGGGGAGCCAGCCCTGTCTGCGGTCACCTTGGTGAGTGGTGTACCCTGGGCTGGGAAAGCAGGGCAGCCACGTGTTCCCAGGGCTGGTGGGGACAGGGGGTGAAGGCAGGCACCAGCTATGAGCGTGAGGGTTCCTCTGCTGGCATGGCCAAATGAAGTTTAGCCTGTGCCTCCTGGTAGCTGAAATATGACCCAGATCTTCTGAAACAATTTAGCTTTGAAAAGCTACATGTCCTACCCACACTCCTTCAGCTTCAGAGACCAGAAGGTCTTGTTGATTCAGGATGCTTTGGTAGCATGTATGGCCTTGGACTTGCTTAATTTTCCTGTTTGCAACAGAGATGCTGTGTGTGGCTCATAATCTAGAGAGAAAAATACCCAAATGTGAGCGTGGTTTCCATGTGGTGTATCTTGGTGAAATTCCTCTTCTAAGCTCAGAAGCTAGCTCCTGCTTGTGGTGTTATCACCGGGGAAAGGACAGGCACCAGGAATTATCAGAAACCAAATTCCCATGATTTGGGTATAAGAAGCTCTCTCTTGACATAGTTCGCCAACATCTTTGCACAGGGATTTGGTTCATACATTAAAAACCCCACCCTTGTTGTTCATACCCACCTATGAGGTGGTATGAACCTCCATTCATTTGAGGTGTCCTCTTTAAACTGGTAGATTTTAGTGCATGCAGAGGCTGGTGACTTGAATCTTATCAGGTGGTACAGGAGCCATGGGACACTGGGCTGAAGAGCCTTTTTGCTTACAGACCTGGAGGAGCTGCTCAGGTTGTTTTTTTTTTCCACTCATCACATGCTTTAAGTCCTAATTATATTTTTATTCATTAAAACAACACACTTAAATGGATTTCTTAGTATTGCATTGCCTGGAGCTGTTAGATACTATTACAGAGTAATTAGGTAGTTAAGACACTGTTAAAGCTTGTGTAGAATTTGAAAGACGTTTTTCACTTGCAAAGCTTTATATATATATAGGTACACATATACACACTCTCTCTCTCTCTCTCCCTCTGCTGAAGGAGGGTGAAAAATACTCAATAACAAAACCAACAAAAAAAAAAGAAAATTCCACTAAGAAACACAAACCAACCTTTAAGTAATAGTGAAGAGTCTAGCTTAACTCAAAAATTCAAGAAAAATCAGAGTTAAGGCTGAAAATTTGTGTTGGTAATAAGCCCTGATTTTTTTATTTCTTCCTTTTTCTAGTAATGAGAACGGAGGCTGGAGTCAGCAGGCCTTCAGCTTTAACTCATAATCCGATTCTAAGTCAGATACTTAATACTGAAAAAGGAAAAAAATTATCAGATTCTTGTAAATCAGATATAAATCACTTTTTCTTTTAATAACACAGTGTACTATTTCTATAGAGAGGAGAAGGTCTTAAAGAAAGCTGTTCTTCCAGGTAACAATATCTTCAGCCTGGCAATTTAAGATGCAGGCATGAATGCGGTCTCTCAACAGCAGCAAACGTTCATAAGGCGCACAACAGGATCACCCTGTGGGTACAGAAGTGATGTGAAAGCAGAGAGGCTGCAGTATTCTGCAAACTGCAGAGGATAAAAAATCAGGAGATTACTATTTCAGAAATCAGTAAGCAGCTTACTGACTGCATTACATATGTATATACATTATCTCTATATGATCAGTATATATACAGTGTAAACATAAACATATAATCAGCATATGTGATATTTCTGTCTGGGTTTACTTTCTGACCTCTGAACAGCTAGAGTTTACTTGCTAAAATCTCTTGAACTGAAATACTCCTCTTTTAGCTTAGTAATAGTATAATAGTAATAGTATACTATGATTCAACCAATTAGAATTTAAAAAGTAAATTTTTTTGTGTGTTTAATTGCAGTAAAATCCTAAAAGTTAAAAAATAGTAGTTATAAACTATTGATGCTGAATTCCGTTCCATTTGGAAAGGTCACTTAAAACTTCTCTGTGATTTGCATTTTATTGATGTGGACTGTAATATTTACCAAAACTTACAAAAACAGGTAAAATGAGAGGCAGAGATGAGAGAATTTTTTTTTTTTTTTTGGAAGTCTAAGAGAACTTGCTGTTCTGTCTCTCAGCTTGGCTGAACGGTGTTTCACGCAGGTGCAATGAGACCTCCTCCTACTGTTTCATTTTATTTTAGACCCTGAGTGCACTCAGTTTCTACGCAGGGGATGAAAATCTCAAACCCTTTGAATGAGAAGTACTTGAAATCATACAAAACAGCTAGTCCACACTGATCGCTCCTCTCATCCCAAATGGCCACGATCAAACCCTTTTGCCCAGGAGAGACGGCTTTTCCTTCTGGGCTCCAGTGCTTCCAATTCAGCTGTGAAGTAGGATGATCCGATGGGAACATCTTTAATGCAGGTTCTTCTCAAGTCCTCATCGACTGGAGTTGGGGTTATTGGCATCCACCGCCTTTGAGATGGAAAATAAATCTCATGATCTAGAACTCAAAGAAAATGTCCTTTGGATTTCCTTTGAGGCAGTAATCCCTATTTTTAATTGGGAGGCAGAACGTAACAAGTGGATTTTATTAGACTGCATGTTCCATGAAGTGAAAGAGCAATTTGCACAGCAGCAGCTTTGTATTCCAGTGGTAGTGAAAGAAATGCTTGAAATGGGCATAAAGGTTAAACAGAGATCCATTTCAAGTGCTTAAACATCTTTTAGGATAATATTGTTGACATGCTTTGGTGGTGTTTTGGGTTTTTTTTTATTTTAAAATACACATCCTTCTAAAGAAAGACTAGGCTGTATTTAAAAAAAAGAAAAGAAATCTCTTTGATACATCATTATGACCGCTATTGGCTGTTGTTGGGTCCGTCACGTTTTTGTTTGAAGCCATAGAGCTTTCATATTCTGAGCGTATCTGGCAAAACTGCCATGTGGTTCAGAGTCACTTTAGGATGTTTGGAGTTTAAATTTGATCTGTGCTCCAGCTTTTTTTTTTTTTTTTTGACAATGTTAAAACATTTCATTGGTAGAGAAATGCCAGAAACATCACCATTTCTATTGAAGCTCAAGTCCCTGCGTGATGCTATGAAAAAACCGATACCCGCAGTTCTCTTGTGGTACCGTTGTCTTGGGTAATGTTCATCCCTTCGGCCTCAATCCCATTCTAGCATCACATGCTTTATAGCCCCTGTAGATGCGCCTGACTGCTGTGAGCTGGATGCAGGCAGGCTGTGCAGCCACCACAGACATGCTCTGCTGGTTTTTTTTATATAGAAGACACACGCCTCTTGAGGATTTTTGTGGGGAAAGAAGTTCAGCTGCTGGAAAATGAAGGACAGTCATGCCAAGGACAAACCAAGTAGCTCTGTCATCATACAGCATGCAGCTTTTTATTTGCAGAGGAAAATAATATATTGTGGCTTGGGTTAGTCTGGATCTGCGGGTTGGAAGGTTGACTTAACTTTCTCAGTCCCTGCTGTCGATAAGTATCTTGCTAAGCCTGGCTGCTTTTCCTAGTTCCCCTCCTAAGTGTAGTTGTAATGAATTCTTAACTTTGGAGTTTGCAACCTTTCTGCCAAACTTGTTGCACAAGTAGTGAATTTTCAGCTGTTAAATTCTGAATGAAGAGTTGTTGTAGGGACACAAAAACCTGAGCGAATTTCACCACATTCTTCTCCCCTTGGAAAAAAGGATGAAAGGCTTTTCTTACAGGGTCTCTAATGAGCTGTTTGCATTCTACATCCTCTTCTGCACCCCGCAATACAGAGTAAGCAGTCAGGACTGATTTTACTTTAACAGGAAATATTTGTATTTCCAGGGGAAAGGAGAATCTTGAATTTACTCAAATTCCTTAGCAGCTCGTAGTAATTCAAGACATAGCACGTGCCATTTCAGCCGCTGATGGCTGAAACGTGTATCAGAGAAGTGCAATTAAACGTACTAAAGTGTAGATTTGAATCACAGTTTGGCCTGAATGTAACCCTGAAGTGTGTGTCTAATATTAACATTTACAATTGATATCAATCATTGCAATTAGTAATAACACTAATGAGACAGAAGCAAAATAGTAACCTTATTAAAATTCTCATTTCAGTAATGTAATGTGACTCAGGCATTTGAAGTGAAAATGGATGCATGTTGATTAAATTTGAAAAATAATTGTTTTGAGTCTTTTCCTTCAAAAAAACTCATTATAGCTTGATTTATCACTAAGGCTGACAGTTACCTGTAGTGGAAATGCAGAGCTTCATTAAAATAAATGGAGATCAGGAGAATGAATAGCTGGAAGATCTAGTCTTGTAGCAAACTCCTGATGGAGCAGTTTTGGTTTTTGTTTGTCTCTGGGGTTACGTATCTTGCAATTTAAATGTCATTGAAATATAGCCTAAAGTCTTTTGGGATTAGGAATATTTATGGTAACCATAAAATGTGTGATAATACTATCAGATGAAGTATTCAAAGCATCAGGTGTGGTAAATGTATATAATCATAACACTGAGTTTTCAGGTACTTCCCCACTTTTCTAATAAAAACAGCATGATAAAATAGAAGCACTTCATATTGTGTTATTATCTTTCTGCTAACTCAGACAGTGAAAGAGTACAAATACTTCTCACCACATCTTAGCCAAGAAATGTACATTTAAAAATAGGCTCTTAGTCGTTTCTGCAGCATTCTGTATTCTTCTGCCAGGAATCCTCTGTTCTGATCCTGATTATTTTCAAGCTGCAATTATGTAAACCATAATGATAATGAAAGATACTTGGTGCTCTAAGAAAATATTGTAAGCAAGGGAGTAGAAAATTATTTCAATGCTGTCTTGGGCTTTGCAAGCTCAACAATGTCACCCATCTCATGACTGAAATATTTGCAAAAACACTTTGTCTCACCGATTCCTTCCCAGCTTTTCATCTTACACAGTCTCCCCATCTTTTTTTTTCTCTCCATTTCAGACTTTCTTAATTGTTACAAGACCTAGTGCACAAAAGTCTCATCTGAATACATCATGCAGAATCTTCCTGACTGTAGCAGAAGTGTCTGTCCTGGGTGTGTGTGGGTTTTTGCATTTTTGTTGGTTTGTTTGTTGGTTTTTGGTTTTTTTTCATTTTAAACCCTTTACTATAGTAATTAAAGGATCCCTTCTGTTTATATCATAGGAGTTGCATACAAAGAAGTTAATCAGCTTCTGTCTATCTGTTGTAAACCTGTCTTTTCTGTTATTAAAAACATTTTCTGTAGCGGCAAATGCTGCAGTTGCCTGATCCTGTCGCCTGCCTACAGTTGGCAAGTGTGGAGAAGTATAGTTGCAAAACTCTAGGTAAACTGGGATTTTTGAGCTGCTGCCTTTTTGGTCCTTTGCTATCGGGAATCTACATTACTACTTGGTTGTGCAGAGATTTCCCCTCCAGCTCCACGCTCTGGTGTTTACGGTGCTCAGACTTAAAGGATTCTTCCTAAAATCCATCCTGAACCTCCCCTCATGCAACTTGAGGCCATTTCCTCTTGTCCTATCTTGTGTTACTTGGGAGAAGAGACCGACCCCTACCTTGCTACAACCTCCTTTCAGGAAGTTGTGGAGAGTAATAAGGTCTCCCCTCAGCCTCCTTTTCTACAGGCTGAATAATCCCAGTTCCCTCAGCCACTCCTCATTAAGACTTATTCTACAGACCCCTCACCAGCTTCGTTGCCCTTCTTTATACGCCCTCCAGCACCTCAATGTCTTTTTTTGTGGTGAGGGACCCAAAACTGGACACAATACTTGAGGCAGTTTATGTTCTTCGGGGCAGGGATCTTTTGAGCTTGGTGTTGGTGCAACATCTAGCACAGTGAGTTTAATTAGAGACCTGATGTGCAGTATCATCATGAAAAACTAATGATCTGTTGAAGTCTGGGGACAGTTTAACTGAAAACATAGACCCTTATCTATCTTGTACCAAACTTTAGGTTCACTGTCTTCTCAGAAAATTTTTGTACCTAAATAGCTCCGGAGACATCAAAAGCAGAACATGCAGAGCAATTATAGAGGAGACACAGGGCTCCATACTACTTACCAGACTAACCACCCTGACTGTCTTTCTTGTCATTCCTATTTATTTTCACATGCTTTCAGATTGCTTTCATCCTTCCCCATCTATTTGAAAATCGGTTATTTCCTTGAGTTTTTTGTTTGGGTTGGGTTTTTTTTTGTCACAACGCTTCTGAACTCCCAATCTGTTTTAAGGGGCCCGTCATTGTTTTCTTGGGTTTAGGACAATTTTCCTTACCCTCAATTGGACTTTCATCACTAACTGGGAATTTGACTGACAGGAGAAACTGTAATCGTTTTCTTGCCTCTCTTGTTGGTGGTTTGAAAGAGAAATTTCCAACCAATTGCGCAAAGGCTAATACCTGTATGTACCTCATACTAGTGTTCCATATAAATTTGGTCTTATTATTGCAAGCTTTCATTTCCTGATAGCTCCTGCAAGTCATTCTTTCACAGGAGATGTTTTGGCACCTTAAACTTTATTTACATCTGGGTATCATGCCTGCAGACTTACCAAAGTTAGATGCTGACTGATTGAAAGTAGTCTTTTTGTATTCCAGTTGAAGAATTCACCATCTGTGATCTGTAATTAGACTTCTTGCTAATTAGATATAACAAAGCTGCATAATGCCAAGCTTGAGGGGGAAAAAAAATATTACAAATACAATGTAATATGTGGGTGTTTTTTTTTTTCTATTGCTTAACGGTAAATAAAATGTTCTTCTCATGTCCTAGGCATCCATAGTTTCCTACCCCTGTAGGTTTAAAATCATTCATGGCACTACTTTGGTTGCTATAGTGATACCAATTTCCTGTCTCAGATTATTGTACTTCAGAGGTGCATGAGGCCTTTTAATCTTCCTTTTCTTTATTTTTTTCCTTTCTTCCCATTTCAGTCTTTGATTTTACAGATGCTCTTACTCAAGCACTGGAATTCCTATATTGTTGGTGTATTTTTTTCCACTATCTGATGAAAACCAGAATAAATAAATACCTTTCCCCCACAGGACTAATGAAGATTCCTGCTGGTTTATTGGTGCCCTTGCTGAACGTTGCTCTATATTGAGGCCTTACAAAACTTATATTTAGTTTTGTTATGGGTCACTAAGCTAGAGAAGCGTGTGCTGTTCACCTTGACCAAATCAAGAGCAGCTGCACCCAACCAAGTGGAATTTACACACTTATGACAAGCAGCTTGTCAGCCATGAGAGATGTTAGGTTGTTTGGGAAGTCCATTTGGGCTGAGCCTCCACAATGGTGACTGAACCCCGACTGAAACAGTTTGCTCTTTCTGTGATACCTGTAATAGAAAGAAACCATAAAGCAGTACTAGGTGATCAATATTCCCTTTGTTTCTCTACATGCGACAATGCTCATGTGAATCTGCTGTAAGGATCAAGCTCTTTCTGTGGGGTTGTCATTGTGTTGGGTTTTCCTGTGTTGCTTCCTGCTCTTTCATAGAATCATTCAGGTTGGAAAAGACCCTTGGGATCATAGAGTCCAACCATCAACCCCACTCTACAAAGTTCTCCCCTATACCATATCCCCCAACACCACATCTAAATGACTCTTAAACACACTCAGGGATGGTGACTCCACCACCTCCCTGGGCAGCCTATTCCAGCATCTGACCACTCTTTCGCTGATTAATTTTCTCCTAATGTCCAGACTAAACCTACCCTGTTGCAGCTTGAAGCCATTCCCTCTTGTTCTATCGCTAATTACCTGTGAGAAGAGACCAGCACCAGCCTCTCTACAGTGTCCTTTCAAGTAGCTGTAGAGAGTCTTGAGGTCTCCCCCTAGCCTCCTCATCCTCAAACTAATCAGTCCCAGCTCCTTCAATCGCTCTTTATAAGATTTATTCTCCAGGCCCTTCACCAGCTTCNCAGCGGTCTCAACACTGAGGCCTGAGGAACACCACTTGTGACCGGCTGCCAGCTGGATTTAACTCCATTGACCATCACTCTTTGGGACCGTCCATCCAGCCAGTGCTTGATCCAGCAGATCGTATGCTCATCTAGTCCATGAGCAGCCAGATTTATCATGAGAATTCTATGGGGAACAGTGTCAAATGCTTTTCAAAAGTCTAGGTAGACAGTATCCACAGCCTTTCCAATAATCGGGTCATCTTGTCAGAGGAGGAGATCAGGCAGGATCTGCCTTTCATAAACCCATGCTGACTGGGCCTGATCCCCTAGTTGTCCATTATATGGCTTGTAATGGCACTCAAGATGATCTGCTCCATGACCTTCCCTGGTACCAAGGTCAGACTGACAGGTCTGTAGTTTCCCAGATCCTCCTTTCTGCCTGATCAGAGATGCGTGTGCCTTTTGCCTGTTAGTCCTTTGACAGAATATTCCCATTGACTACGTGGTCTAATTACCTCTGCGTTTTGTTCTCCTTCCTGCTGTACAGCATTGCCACTATAGCCTTAATCATCAGCATATGTGGAATTTGATGCGTTTTGTGCGATGTGTAGCCCTAAGCAGCCTCAGTTCAAAGGTCTGTATTGCTAAATGCCTTTCTGCTCAGGAATCACTCATATAGATGAATGATGCCATTTTTGATACAGATCATATCCTGAAAACCCTGTGGAATCAGACAGGCTGATAGAGTTTCTAAGCAGCAGGAAAAAATTATTACTGAATAAGGAAAAAAGGAAAAGCTTCCAGGTGGGATTACTGAATTTCCAAATGGGCAAAAACTGCATGGGGGAAGGTGCCTGTAGAAAACAGTCAGGAAAAGGAAGGGATCTCTTTCTTTGGCTGGAAGTAAGTGATGTGTCTGTAGTTTAGCAGGTAACGCATGCTAAAAGTGAAGGAAAAATGTGAAATGAAGATGTGTGTGGATCTCAGGATGAATTCATATCCCATGGAATTATACATGAATTAAGCAGGGTGGTAACAATGCTTGTATAACTGAGAAGGAATGCACAATATGCTCTCTTTTATTAATGTCTTTCTCATGTATATATGCTGTTCTACCTCATTTTCTTTCTAATTTAGGCTCTCTTCTGATTTCTGTCCCTTGAGTGGCTGTCTAGTGTGGTGGATTTATGCTGTTTGTTCAGCAACATTCTTTCTTTTCTGAATTCTGTCCCGCGTGCGTTTAGCATAATCTTCGTTTGCACTTCCACTTGCTGCCTGCTTGTTTAGCTTTTTCTCCCAGGCCATTAGTTGAGTTCTATTTTCTTGTGGGGAAAAAATTTGCTTTCTATGGTAGAAGTAATTAAGTCTCCTACGCAAAAATCATCTTCTCCAGGATACTGCAGACTTACTCTACTATTGTTCCCTTGAAATCCATATGTGATGTTATGCACTGGTGATAGAAAAACCTTGGCTTCTCGTGCTCCTTTTCTAGGCAATGGAAGTTTCTGTGGCTGAACTGGTTGGCAGCAGGTAGGTCCCAAAGCAGTACCTGCACCACACCATTAGCAGCTATTTGCTCTGGCTTCCAGAAGCTTACCCTATGGTGTTGTCTCTTTTATTTGTGCTACTGTTCTTGGGTAGCAGCTGCTCGCTTCACTATCTGTGTTTAGCTGCCTGTGTGGGGGCATAAAATCCATGTGAGGATCACTCTACTGTGGTTGTAATAGCAGAAAATAGATGTATTTTCCCCTCTCAAAAGATCTTTAGATCTTTTCAAAGAGAAGTGAACTGTGCTTGTTCAGGGTGAAAAGGGTCTTGTGCTTTTTAACTTCTATATGATGACACAAGGGACAACTGCATTTCTTTCTTCTTTTTCTGTTCCTTTTATTGATGCTGGGAATACAAGGCTTGTCTGGCTCAGGGGAATCCACAGGATTTACTGTTTCTCTCTCTTTTGTACTTATTTGACTTCATACCAATGATTGATTTAAAAGTATTTTTATTAGCTTTTTAAAATTAATTGAATTGTGGTGCTATCTCTTCACCTCAGCTGCCAGTGTATGCTGTAACCACCTCTTGGAACCTGGAAGAACATTATACAACAAGCTAGGAAGAGCAGGTCAACCAGAATCTGAACATTTTTAAACTTTTTAAAATTTGACATGGGAATAGCAAAAATGATTAAAAATGATGTAAACTGAGTATTTCCCTAGTTGCAGGCAAGGTAACAAGTCAGGTCCAAGGTCAAGCCAGGAGATCCAAACAACAATTCAGGAACATCAGGAAACGGGAGTGGGAACAGGCACAACTGTGACACAGCTCAGGCCAGTACCCTGTGCTAGATCTGAAAGGAAGATCCCAGGGCTGTGGACAAGAGGGTACATGGATTGGGGTCCAAGGGGAGGCTGCCCAGGGCAGATAAGGCCTATTGGTGCTCTTAGGTCCCTGACAAACTTAACTGTCTTAAAGAATTTTCTGGGAGAATCTTATGGCCAAAGTCACTGTGACAAGCTAGAAGTGCCCACTAGAGCTGAAAGGTGGATGATGCTGCCTATGTTGAGAATGAGCATGAGGAGCTCCTGATTCGTGAACATTGTCTTTCAAATGGAGCAATTATGAGGAAAAACGGAGACCAGACAGTATCATTGCAACAGCAGGCTGGATAAAGCCCACAAAGACCTATCATTCCAGTTCCTGCCCTCTCTTACCAACACTTCTTGTACAGTAGAGGAGCCTGGGAAGGGAAGAGGACAGGTATATTTCTTAGTTATAATTATCTTTTTAGCTGTTCTGAATTACTCTGAAAATAATCAGTGGACTTACATCATGCTTTCTACAAAAGCCTGGCTTTCCAAAATCTTTTTGGGCTTTTGATCTGCGAAAGGAACTGCAGCTGATACTCAGGTCATATTCATATTGAAACACGTGATTTCAGGCAGAAACCAAGTACTTCAAATAATATACAATTTAAACTGATGATATCTCTTCCGTAAAAGATATGGATGCAAAAGGAGATGACAGTGAAGAACCAAGGTCAAAAATCAGCTTCTTAATACTATCTGACTAATAGTAAAAATATTTGGTTTCCCGAGTCATTTGTCTTTCAAGTAGAAGACTCTTGTGGTAGGGGTATTTTTTACACAATGCATTTGGCCTTCTGCCAACAGATGAGCACTCCAGATTGATACTAATGAAAGAAATATTAATGCACCATAGCATGTCAATTATCTTCAAAAGGTCTCTAGCAACCATTTATCACTTAAATTTCACATCTTATAGCTGGGGACCAAATTGTGTTACATGTTAGAATAGTTCTGCCAAATTTGATCCATCATTAACTTTCATTTGTTGATAATTTGAACATGATTTTTTATTTAAGTTATGCATCTTTGTCAACTTGATGGAAACGTCCTGAATTGTCATGTTGTCATAGACGAGTGATGCTGTTTCACAGTTGAGGCTTGACTGTATTCTGAAATGCCTTTAAGATATATTCCCTAGGAAAAAGACCCGAGGCTGGGGCCTTTATTAGTTGCATTTTTGGGGGGAGAAGAAAGGAAAAAAAGACTTAAATTGGATTCTCAATTGCTGAATCATGCACAGAAACTTAGTTTTGTTTTGGCCTTTTTTTTTTTCCTGTAACGTCATTGTTATCATGGCTCTCATTGCTAGGGGTTACCAGGCTTCCAAGCAGAACACAATAGTTATAAAAGGGAAAAGTAACACTAGAGAAAATTCTCTTTGTCTGCTAGGTGGGTTTCAGTGGATTGGGTGACGTATCTCAGGTGCAAGAGGACAAACAAATCCATTGTAGAGGATATGATGCAGTTACAGATCTCACCACTAAGGAACGTAACATTAATTGCCTCAGACTTCAGATAAAGGCAGCGCCTGGAGGAGTTTGACCAAGGAGGGTCAACACAGAAGGATGTCCCATCATAATATTGAGAGAAATCCTTTGGCTAAAGGAGTTAGACTTGTTCAGCATGGGATGGCTGCTCCTGTTGACTAGTAAGGGGCAACACATTGTAGACTGTGGAAATATCTATCTTTCTGTGTAATACTGGACCGTTGCAAAGCTCATCAACTTCTTTTCCCTGTACAAGCCATATTTTCTCTCCTTGTCTTTTTAGAAAGCAAACACACTAGTGTAGACTTGGGTTATCTTTTTAAAGCTCTAAAATAAAATTCTTTATGGCATGCAGAAGTGGCCAAAGGAAACTCAGAGGAGACTCATACATGGCAGGTCTTAATCTGTAATATGCTCAGATAACATTTTCAGGAGTGTGGTATGAGGCCTGTGTTGAATAAAAACAATGGGAATCAAATAAAATGTACTTAAACAGACAGTAGTTAATTTAACAAGCTCAGGTGACACTTTCAGAGGATGCAAATTAAAGCCAGAGCAAAAGAGACAAGAGAGGGTTAAACACTGATTGTAGCTTATGAAGTGCCTTGAAAATGGAAGTGAAGCCTTGGTATTGGGAAGAAACATGGTATGTTTTAGTTTCTTGGTTTTTGGTTTTGTTTTTGGAAAAGCTACATCTGATCAGTGTTCTCACCTACATTTAAATGGACAGTGCAAATGAATTCTTCATCAAGAGCTAAGGATTGCTGTGTATGTTGTGTTTGTTCCTTGGTTTGATTTAATTTCTCTTTTGAGGATCTGTAGCAGTATAAAGGCCTTCGGTAGCCTTTCTCATAGTGATTAGATCCTTGCATTATAAGTGAAGAGGTCATGGTTGTAGTCATTTCTCCATTACTGAGGATACTGGGGGCTTTGGATAATGTACCTCATCTGGGATATGCTTGGAGTGCAACTTAAAGACCCTTGAATCACTGTACTGAGCTTCCCAGGTTTCTGTAAAGGCTAATTAGCACAGGCTGTGAACATAAAATACCTCTATTCTGCTTCTAGACGAAACCTGGGCAAGAAGCAGCAAAAATGAGTTGTTGCTGCATCTCAGCAAATAAACCTTAGCATGCTCTGCAGAGAGCTACGTCCATAACCCTCTACAGTTAATTGGCAGCTTGAATAATTTGACTGTGTTGGCATAATTGACAGAGTTGCCAGCATTTTGCACCTTTGTCACATTGTCCCAGCCTTACAGTGGCCAGTACTTGGTTGTCACTGTTTCTGTGAATTGTTCTGATGCCGCTGCAGCAGCTCTTGGGTGTGTGGTTATTTCTTGCCGCAGTGTGTGAAGTCCTGGTGTCTGCCAAAGGCTGTTGTGCCGGGAACGGAGTGGAGACAGTGGTACTCCTCAAGTATCATGCCAAACGAAGTCCTGACTGTGTGGTTTTATGGTGGTATCTCTTTAGTGAACCATGGTACTTCATGGGGGAGAGTTCTTTGCTGCTTCCCTTAGCTTTTAAAACAGAGGGGCAGTGGTACTATGGCTGACTGCGTTTTGAGAGAGCGCTGCTGAGATGCAGGCTCAGTTACGGTGCTGTCACAAATGCATAAATGTCAAGTCGCCTACACTACCTGGTGTTAACATCCCTGGACATTTAGTGCATCTGTTCCTAATTTTGTGTTGCTTTAAAAGCACCATGATTCATTGGTGGTACAAGAAAACCACCCCAAGTAATATCTCAATTTGCATGTTTTGCAGCAAGTTGAGTAGTTCTCTGGCAATGGATGTATGAACATCTCTTTTTAGCTAATCTTTACTATAAAAATTTCTGATACATTTATCTTTCTTAGTAAATAGTAAGAAAAGCGTTCAAATTTTCTTAATAGTTTGATATTTTCTGGCTTGTGTCTAAATGATTCTGGAGCCTATCTTACAGTTTTTGTTTGTCTTTTATACATATTTTGTATATCTTTTTGTATCTCTTGATATATATACAGTTTATTACTACTTAATGTTAGTATCTCATCTACTTAATCACCTCATCTCACCTACTTAATAGCATTTAGAGTTGCGCTTTGTGTTTAGGTTTGTTGGAAAAACAAATGTGTGGGTCATCAAAAAATCAACAAACCAACTCTGGTAGAAATATTTTCTTCCCCCTCTTTGCAAGAATTTTTAAAAAATATAAACAAGAGACCATGTGTGCGTATTGCAGGACTCTGTAATAACCCAAGGCACTATTTTGGTATAGTATTGAAAATGGAGATGCTCCTTTAGTTCATGTATGTCTCTGGAAGAGGGAGGATTTGAGGCTGGCAGTCACTGTTTAAGGAAGAAATGTAGGTTTTTTTTCTAATGATGATGCATGTATTTCATTTAAAGTAACTAGGGAAAAATTTGGTGAAGATTATTTACTTACTGGCAAACAACTATATGTTCCTAACATGAAAAACTCCATAGTAGGAGTACGACTGTCTTTATATTAACAAGCCACTTAGCTCATCCCTGGATTAAGTGATGTGACTCAGTCACTTTCATTCTTGCTGTACCACGGAAACCAGCTGGATAGAGAAAACTGTGGTTTTGGAGAACAAGGCATAGTTAGTCACTTTAGCAGTGAGGCATAGGGGAATTGTTGTAGAATTTATTTTACTCAAAACGTTCTGTAAAAAGGAATAATTTACACTTCAGTTGTTATAGACTTTCTGCTTATTTGTAACCTAAAATAAATTTTGCAATGGAAGTGGTCCTTGGGGAAAATGAGTTACAACAAGTGTCATTACACCAAACTGTTGCTTCCTGTGCTCTATGGAGGTTATGCTCTCTCCTCTTACACACACTCGCGGTTCACTTGTTATCAACTCAGCGTGTTGCTATTTCTGACTTTGGAGGTTTTATGAAAAAATAAATTTAAATGCCAATGATCTTTGTTATCAGCTTATAACACTGTTAAAATCAACCCAGTAATGGGGTCCCAGACTGACAGCATGTCACGTCCTTTTCCACTGAACGGTACATAACCTGAGTGGCATCTGAAATCCACGGCTGGATTTTGTAACGCCGTGTGGTCCAGGCTCTCTGGTCAGAGTTATGCCTCTACAGCTCTGCTCAGTCGAGGATGGCCAGGGAGCGAATTCACCCAATTCACCCACCTTTCTGGCTCTGCAGCACAGCAAGTTGCTGGGAGGCTGTTGCCATGTCCCTGTGCCCGCCTTAGGTAAGCGACATTTGACTGCTGGAGCTCTGTAGCGGTGAAGGGGTTCTGACCACCTTCGGGGGCCCGAGACCAGGGTGGCCTCAGCGCACAGTCCTGGGAGAAGGTTTTCCTGTAAACTCTGGGCACAGCCCTGCGTCCTTGCTTCCCCTTAGTCCCTGGGTTGTGCGATCTCACAGGACAGGGGTGCCTTGGCCAGCATGCTGTTGCTCTGGCCTCTCCAGGAACCTGTTCCTTCTCCCAGGTTGATGTGAACCAGAAATAAGAGTCCAGCTCTGTGATTGTTAATCCCAGACCAGGTGCTCCTTCATCATCCAGCAGCCCAAGTGTGATCTGGAGCAGCGCTGTCAAATTAGCCGGGCAGCGCAGCATGAAATCCGTGCTGGCTTCATGCCTGATGCTGGAAGACAGATGTTACCATAGGGGTGACTGGAACAGTGCGGGAGGATAATACCTGAGCCAACATAAAGCTTGACAATAGAAAATTAACTTTTCAGCGTTTGTTCATCAGATTCGAACTGTCAGGGTGAGTTAATACTGATGCCGTGCTTGGGTGTTTCTTCAGAAGCCCTCAGGGTAGCTCTGCCGTAGTGTCAAACTACAGCCTAACTCTGATTTAGCAGCTGTTTATGTAAAGCATGTGGTGAAACTTTGAAATAAAATGAGTAGTTAAATGTCCTGGACTGCTTTTGAAGCCTTAACGTGAGAGAGGTTTGCAGGCAGCGAGCACTGCAGCTCCTCCTAAGCAGCAACTGGACTCAGTTTATCTTAATTTTAGGCTTAAAGCAGGCAGTCTGAGCCTGGCTACCCATGTGCCATCTGTATACAATGCCATTAAATGAAACCAACTATACATGAAGCTCAACTAGGCACATTCCCGAATACTTTATTTTTCTTTTGTAGCTTTAATTTTTATTTTTTTTTTAGGAAACTTTACTATTATTTTGAGCTTGTTTGTATTTCTTTTTTCTTTTCCACAGTGGGAGAAGGAGATTACAGTAACATGAGTTTTTCCTTCACATTGTCAGCAATACCATTTGCCACTTTAAGCGCAATGTTTTTAGTCCACCCATGTGTTAGATATGTTCGTAAAGGAAAGGAATGCTTGGAAATACGGCTTTCCTCCAAAAGAAAAAATAGCCGAAGTTCATATTATATGGACTTTTGTGAGGAAAATCTGGTTGTAAATTGGTGCAAATTATATGCACAATTTTAAGAGCTGTTTAATAGTTTTCAGCTAGTTAATACTGTCACTTCCAAATCCTGATCAGCTGCAATGAAGCATCATTTCAACAGATGACAATTTTACAGTCTGGAGAAGAAGTTGCTAGGAAGTCATCTCTGTGCAATAGATATCTATAGCAGGGTCTCACTAGTGCCTATAATTTTTGTAAATTTTAAGGCTTACTCTTTACCAAAGGACTTCATTTTCTAGGATGAAACTACAGCGACTGTCAGAACATTGTCTTAAGGATATAAATTGGTCATAAAGGATGAGATGAGGAAGAACTCCCTCTGCATGGTGCAGTGTACTATTGCAAGGTTATAACCATTAAGGGAGTATGCTTTAACATACCTGGCATTATCCTCCTGGAGACAGGCTATTGTTAGCTTTTTTCCTAGTATGATTTACAGTACTTTGCAATTACTAGATGTTACAGCAGTAGAATATATCATATTATTTGATATTCATTTAAAATAAAATCTATGGGTATGATGAACGGCTTGTGGACAGATCACTTTTTAAAAGTGTTGTTTTTTCAAGCCACCAATGCTTTCTGCTTAAAATGAAATGATCTGGTTCAGAAAAGGAGATGCAGCTCTAACAAGGTATAGGGGTTTTGATATATTCATGCAGAATCTAATGGGACTTATTCTGATGCATCACAATGGACTGTATAAGTGACCACATTCATGTAACACTGACTGAGTCTGTACAGAAGGAAAGAAAAAAGAATTCAACCAGACAATTTCGGTTTCGTGGGAAGAATTTTATCCTAGCTGTAACTGCCAGTCTTATTTCACACTGAGACATTCTTAAAAGCAGAAATTCATCTGTGTAATGAACATACAGTCATCCTTGCGGGGGCGAGAATTAGATGCTGAAATGAAGTGTCTGCTTTAATGAAGTACCTGTTTTGTTTTTTAAAAAAGAGCCCATGTTACCTCTAATATTTACAGAAGTATGAAAGAAATGACCGCACAGCTTATTCAATTACAGTTTAATGCTATAAATAGATTTGAAATATTGGGTGCTTCCAAGGTGCTACAGGCATGTAGGAGATCATTTACAGAGTTCTTGCGTGCGTCATAGAAGAAAACTTAGTTGCGCATCAGTTAAATGGCACTCTTCTTTATTACATTAAAATTCAGGCACGTTTGAAGAATTGACTCCTGCAGTAGGAATATCAGAATTAAAAAACAGACTAATTAAAACCCACCACCACCAACACAACAACAAACCACCCTTATTGCAATGCATTCTTTCCTTTAATTCTAAATTGCAGCTGATCGATGACGTTGGCTAGCCCATGATATGAATGGAATAAAAGCTGGTTTGGAACAAATTGCTGCTGTCTAGGTCAGCAACACAGTTGTCCTTTAGAAAATGAGCTTTAGGAGTTGAGCCCTAATTCAATGAATACTTGGTATGTGCCTGGGTGCTTTGCTGAATCATGGTTTCTGTGCTGGAAGTACAGGGCGAGATCCTCTTAATTTGAGTCCCCTTTGGGCTGTCGCAGAGTTTTGGCTGGATGGGATTCTGCTTCTGGGAATCCTGCACACTTAGACTGAGCTTTTTTTGTTGAGGGAACGTCTTGTGCAGTAGGCAACTATGTGAACTTGCCTGTCCCTGCTGTGGCACAACCAATATATTAAACTCCTTTTGTTAAATAGAAGCCTGTGCTTCTTAAAGGTCATGATTTCAGTCCCCTTTGAGCACCCTGCACAGGGTGGTAGGGAAGGGTCATTTTAAGTTTATGATGAGCATTTGAGAAAGTCACCATTCAGGCTTGGAAAATGTTGCTCACGCAGCTGAACAAGTCCATGCTTGTTGCCGTGAGCTGTGGCCACTCGCTGCAGCTGCGTTGCTTTTCTTAGTTGTTCTTTTTTTCTTAAGCTGTGGGTCCTTTTCCTCTGAAAGGTTCTGAGGTCTTCTCTGTGTGTTTGTGTGCAGTTTAACAATAAAAATACTTTGTCAATGGCTTTTGTTTGTTTGTGTTTTTTTTTTTTTTTTGATTAGCAGCATTAATTAAGACAGCGATTCATAACATTTTTGGCCATTAGCCTCCATTGTGGTTTTCATAATATACCATTATTTTCTTTCTTTCTTCATAGTGGGCTACTAGCCCAGACTCCTTCCACTTCTGCTGCAGTAGCAGTGTGGATTTAACAGAAATCTCTCTGGGCCCAGAAAGAAAAGTGACTCATCTCCCCTTCCTCATCCACTCATGTACATCTTAGTAAAAAGAAGTTTGTTCAATCATCATGTTATGAATGTAGGGTCTAGATTCAGCCTTGTCTTTGCAGTCTGTTAAATTTTTCATTTAAGCTAATGTGTTCTGAAGAGTTAATGTTATCTTAGTCAAGTGAGGGCCCACGGCAGATCCTGCTCGCTCATCCTGCTCTAGCAGACCTGCTGCCTGGTCTGGCTGCTCCACCTCATTGTGGTAGGAGATGTGAAAGACATGCTTTGCAGCTGTAGCCCTGGTCGCTCTGGGAAACCAGGCACCCTAGCTAAAAATAGTCTCCTCTAAATTAGCAGCTCTCGCTTATGAATACACAGGCATGAGAAGCCGATTTGGGTAATAAGAGATTCTACTGGTAGACTGGGAACTGGGACTATCTGGGAAGAGAAAGACAGCGATGACCAAGATATCATGGTTTTAATCCTAGCATTGCCAGTCTATGGAATGCTTGATGTTGCATCCTTTAATTTTGCTAACCACTGTGTATTTCCGTAAGACCTCAGTCAATGTCAGAACTTCCTCCTACTAAATGCTTTACACATGTATGAGAGAAAGTTTTTATCTTGAAGACCATAAAGTTTTAGCAAGCCAAGGACTATGTGAGGAAAACAAAGAATTATTGTACCTTTACTCAGCTCATGGGGACTCAAGGTGAAGGAGACTTCCTTAAGAGGTTGAAAACTTACCATCAGAGGAACTCAATCTGAATTTTTTGTGTTCAGGATGCGAGCCTCCAGACTAGTTCCCCTCTTCTCCTTATTCCCTGTGACTTGGCTTCTTCCTCCTCCCTCTGCAAAGCTTTCTGTAACCCCCTCCCCTCTTCTTTTCACTTGTGCAGATGAATTGAACTCATCCTGGTGCTGGGGGGAATTCCTCCTCTGTGGGGTGAAGCTGCACTCGTCAGTGTCTTATTGGCAGGTGGAACTGGCTCATTTTGTCATCTATGGAAGACTTTCAGCTAGATGATCTGTGGTACGAGGAAGGAAAATAAAGATGGGGGTTGGGAAGTGCAATAGATAAAGGCCTAAGTGGTCAGAATTTAAATCTTAAATTGCCGATTGCATGGCTGGCTAGAAAAAGGAAATGTGGGAAGAAAAAGGAGGCAGTAAACAAGATGATTAAGTGGATCTTACTCAGAGTAAATTATAGCATTCCTGAATGAAAGTCTTCTCTTTAACAGAGAAATCATTAAATGTTAAACTCACGCTATTATTTGTGTTTCATCGGGTAGACTTGCATGTGCAGAAATATCCATTTTAATTAGTGTTGAAAAGAAGTCTCGTGTACAGAGCACTGCCTGGTAGGTATTTTTATACTCTCTCTCAGTGAACTCATTTTATATGATGATGATTTCCTCTAATTTTTAATTAACATGTCTAAGTTAGAGTTGGGGAAAATGATCAGTGTTTCATTAACTGCTTCACACTTGGAGATCTATGCAAACCTAATTGATATGGTTGCTACAGGGTACTTTGTCAAAAGAGCCATCCTGCCACTACTTTTCTCCCCTTGCTTTTCAGTGATATGAACTGGAGTGAAAGGCACGCTGCAACAGTATATAGTTTTACCTCTAAAATGCCAGCATATGATGTAGCATTACGTTTCAATGTAATGTTTCAGCCAGGATATTTCAAAACATTTTATAGACTGTGTATCAGAAGATCATTTGCTTATCACTGGTATATAGTGCCCCCCCTTTGTAAAGAGTGTATATAGCAGTGCTTACGAAAAGAAGTGAGAATATTTCTTGCTTCTTCTCTGGGGAAAATTATTGTCTCAACTCTAAGCATCACAATCAAAAATATAGTTGCTAGTCTATAATAAATACCCCTAAATTCATAATGTTTAATATCTCAAATTATTAAAGCCTATTGCTGATTCTTATTGATTTATTTAACCGTATATACAAATGAATTATAGTATCTCACTGGAAAAAGTGGTTGAGATGTGTGAAGGCAGAATGGTCTAGTGGTAAAGGTGCTGTGCTTGTGAGGCCTCTACTCTGCCACCAGCCTGCTTAATGACTGGGACCAAATCTCTGGGTACAACTGTAGATGTACTAAAGAAAGTAAATTTGGGGGAGGAAGAGAATGTTATGACTCATTAGTAAGTGAGTATACTCATACTAAATATTTTTCAAGGGGTTTGGGTTAAGTTGTAGTTGTTGTAGCTATATAGTTTCTGTCACCATGCTGTGATAATGAGAAAGGAGAAGAAAACAGCAAATGTAAAAAAAGAACTGAAAACTAGTAATGTACTCAGTACTCTGCCCATGAATTATGCCATGAAACTGAGTTAGAGATTGTAAAGTCTGAGTAGAAATGCTGTCTCTGAACTTGCTTTATCTCGAGAAAAACAAGGCTTTTTACTGTCTGCTTATCATAGTGAGAAGAGCTAACGGCAATAGCAGTAGTGTTGATATGTTATAAATTATTCAAATATGTTTTATGAAGCCATTATTAAAAGGAGAAAAAACCTTCATTTTCTTTGCAAAGTGGTGAAAGTGATTATGGCAATATAATACTTGTTTTCTTTTAAAGTTTTGGACATGGAAATTTGATCAAGAAATCTTTTGTCTTACAATATGATATTCACATGAGATATTAAGGCACGTGAGATGAATTTAAAAGCAATTCATGTGACACAGAATTGCAGAATAATTGAGGTTGGAAGGGACATCTGGAGGTCATCTGGTCCAGCTTCCTGCTCAGTGTCAGGCTTATATCAAAATAAGGGCCTGGTCCAGGCACGTTTTGAGATCTCCAAGGACAAAGATTCCTCAGCCTCGCTGGGCAACCTGTCCTAGTACTTACCTATTCTCATGGTGAAAATATTTACCCTTTTATATCCCACCAGCTTGTGGTCTTTCTTCTCGTGTTTGAAGAGTCTGTCTCTTTCTTCTCTTTAGGTAGTGGAAGATGCTGCTTTAGTCTTCTCTTCTTCATTGGGCAAATGGAGCTCCCTTACCTGTCATGCGCTTCAGCTCTCTAACTGTGATCCTCTACTGGACTCACTCCAATCTGTCAATCTTTTTTGCAGCAGGATCCCAAAATGGACACAGTATTCTCCATTTTGTTGATAGGGAGTTGCTGAATGATAAGTATCAATGGTGGGATCCCCACAACTACCTGGATGTAGGTTTATATGCCAAACTTGCCATGAGAAGCTGAATGTGACCTGGTAGGATGAGTAACATAAATCTCTGCCTTTTCATCTTGTATTCTGGTTCTGAGAAAAAAGGGGTAGGAGACGAACCCATTTTGAAAGAAGAGAGGTGGGTAGAGAGTGCTCGGTTATAATGGCAATATTAAGTAAAAATTCTAAAGCTTCATTTTCCTGGACAGGTGACAAAGAAGCGAGTTATGGAGAGATGAGTGAGGGTATGTCTTTTGATTGGAGCAAGCACATTGCAAGCCCTCAAGCGAACAGAAACGCTGGAGCCGCTTTAGTGCTATGCATGATGTAAAGCACTGAGCAGTTATTAACTGTTTCCAGTTCTGCAATTAGGAATGTAACCCATTGCGTTATGAGAATAAAATTTATTTTTTCTGGTAGGCTTTTTCGTGTTGAGTAGATAAGACAGTCAGAACACATGGTGTTTCCTTAAAAGCTGTGAATTCAAATGATGGCTTAGTGTTGAAAAAGGGATCTTGGGTGTTAAGAGTCAAAGGCAGGTCTGTCATCTACAGAAGTCAGAGCGTGTTGCCACCAGCTAGAATAGTCCATCTGGGGCAAGTTCCGGTGTGGGGGTGGGAAGTAATCTCTCTTGGGGAAGCACTGGGGATTTAACTTACAATTTTGTGAAAACTCATTACCTTAGTTTCTAGATCTTAGTTTTGAATCCAGTGCTAGTCAGTATTTCTGTATTTTCAATACTGATATGAATTTTGCTGTTAAGTTTGTAGATGGCAGGAAAATTGCTCAAACAGTGAAGGTTGTCACAAGGATAATCTGAAATGGCTGATTAGACGATGAAGTTCCAGCAAAATTCATTATTATAAAGCCAGATGAAAAGCTGTGCATCAGAAAGTAACAAAAATGAATGTGAGACTCTCAGGGTGGAAGGCGGAAGGCTGCTTTGGGAAGTAGCAGCACAGGAGTCAATGTAAGGTTATTGAGGGGTAACTTGCTCAACATGTACTTAAACTGGATTGGTGTGGCAAAGAGGGCTCATGAGGTTTGTTCTTGATGCTGGAATTCCTATCTGTATTTGTGAACTGAACTTGGAACGTTGTTCTGTTTTCCCTTTTTTTTTCTTTTTTTTTCTTTCTTTTCTCCCCTCTCTGTCTCCAGCTGCAGAGTTTTTCTTGACAAGCTTGCTCTTTTCTTCTACAGAAAATCAGTTGGATTCTACTGGCAATTAGCCCAGGGAAGCAGAGACTAGTTAGAATAATTACTGCTGGAGGTGTAGGTGTAGGTCTACAAAGCCTAAGGCTAAACAAGAGGAGACAGATTAGAAACAGCTCTTTGGAGTCTGAGAGATGAATAATGTCTGGGCTTGGAAAGTTCTTGGATTCTTGGGGAGAACCTGGTGGCGTGGATGAAAAAATGCTGATTATTTTTGTATGTATCTGCATTCATTTAATCCTCCCTCTGCATGCCTTAATTTTATTAGGCGTGTTTGCCAAGTCATCTTTCCCGTTTAGGAAAAGAACAAAATGTTTAACACAGCTCTCCAACAGCAGCACTCTGCTGGCTTATCCCAGAATCACTATTCATGGAAACCTGTGATGAGGCTCCTGTCAGCTGTTTGTGGGCTGTCCATAAAGGGTATATCAAGTACAAGTTGGAAAATTTGCTTCTGGTAGCTGCTGCTGTTCAGATCTGGTGCCTTTACCTCAGAAGCACCCTCAATTCTAGGGGAGATACACTGAAGATAAGGAAGATGAGAGGTGGGGAGAGGACCCACAAAAAATGGCCCAGATACTGGAAAATAAGCTTTATGAGTTGAGTTGCAGGGAGGCCAGTCATTAATCTTACCAAAGAGAAAAGGTCAAGAGGTAATGTGATTGCTGTGTATAAGTACTTATATATGGAGAATATATTTGTCAGCAAGGGCCTTTTAATCTCCGGTACAAGGACATGACAAGATCCCATAGCTAAAGATCGAAGGTAGACAAATTTAGCCTAGAAATAAGTCATCATTACCTGCCTGTCTGCATAAATAAATACTGGGACTCTTTACTAGAGGAAGACGTAGAAGCTGTATTTTTATGACATGTATGTAGCTGTCTTTAGAGCAAAGTGCTTTAAGCATGTTTGAGTTACACGCATTTGGACCTGGAAGTGAAGGAAAAGACGAAGATGGACAGGAAGGACCAGGTGATCCCTTCTAGCTTTGGGCTTTGCATCTGAGATGCCTTCAGTTTATTCCTTACATTTAAGGGCCACTCAAGCGTTGTCGTTTGAGTTTTCATAACCGCAGCAAATCTTAAGCAAGCAAGGTGATGATTATCCGACACCTTCAGAGCATCAATCTGCAGGAGGTTAGGAGAGATCCCTTTTCCTCCTGGACACGTGCTTGGCTCTACTTGTAGTCCTACCTGCCCAAGGGCACCCCCAACAGGCATTAAGTTCCTTCAGGGAGTTGAGAAGAGCCACAACCTGGGATGAGATAGTGCCTGAGATAATGGATGCAAAGAACCTAGATCTTTGGCTTACCGCCTCGTGTTTTGTGCTTTATGAGGGTTGTTCCCACTGC
Source organism: Rhinoptilus africanus (assembly GCA_013400135.1). Taxonomy (NCBI): domain Eukaryota; kingdom Metazoa; phylum Chordata; class Aves; order Charadriiformes; family Glareolidae; genus Rhinoptilus; species Rhinoptilus africanus. The sequence goes on from VXBO01002394.1 coordinate 179,487, forward strand.
CCAGAATTGCTGGTGCCTTATAGCTTCATTGAGAGACCATTTTCTCCTTACTCCCGTGTTACAGGCAGTCTTGACTGTAGCAATTTTGTCCCTGTCCTCCCTTCTCAATATAAGAGCAAAATATCAAATTAATAATTTAGAATAAATCAGAATATCGTGCCTGTTTCTGATGCATAAACCTTCAGGAATAATCACAGGATCTTACACAAAATACAAATAACGGTAGAGTAAGTTAGACTACAGGTACATCTTAGGAGCTAGAACCTACGTTTTAGTGAAGCTAAGAGTTAGGCTACAAAATGCCTTACAAGCTGTCTGAGATGCCTAAGTACAGAAATCATTCACTTTTTACTGTAAAAAGGAATCACTGCCAGGAAGCAAAATATTTTATTTTTGTAAAAACATGTATTCTTGGTTTGTGGTTGTTTTTTTTGTTTGTTTGTTTGTTTCTTCGATTTCTTTTTAGTTCAGGAATGAATTATCTTATTTACCCCTCTAGTAAACATTTACTTCATAGCCTTTATCCACTAGGATTTATTATGAATTTAAGCAGAAAACATTTAACTTTTGTGATCATTATCTGCCATTACCTGCTATGAAGACTATTATATTTTATTGTATTGAACGCTACTGGAATTAAGGTTGTAGTAGCAATTTCTTTAAGAAATACCTATTTCCATGGATTTGCAGCTCTATTCTAAGCATTCTGGGGAGGAAACATTTAGCTACAGGCAGTTATTTAATTTTTTATTTCTGTCCTTTTCCTTTGGTGTCGAAAATAAAATTTTAAACAGCATCATCTTCTGAACCTATAAAATAAACAGATTGTCTTGGAGGCTTAGTGATTGTTGCCCCCCTTTTGTCCATCCCCCTAGCCCTCTGCTAGCTGAAGTGGGTTGGACCCTTTTCTCTAGTCTGTCAGTGTGAAATAACCATGAGAGTCACTGCAAAGCTGAAAGGTGATTAATAATTAAAGACAGATCTGAAGGAATATATCTAGAATGCATTGATTTGGGGGGGGAGGAGTATGTAATTGCTTTTTCTTTTTTTTTTTTTTTTTTTAAATAAAAGAAAGACTTAGCAAATAGTCTTGATTTCAGACACCAATCCATTTTACAAACTTCAAACTAAGCTTCTTATTAGTCATAACACTGCTACTGGGTATGAGTTAGGTATACAGTTTGCAGATCTCTCAGGCCTTGTTCATATCAACCAGTCTTGCACAGCCACAGACCGTTAGTATTTGCTCTGAGAAAATGAAATTAAAAAAAAAAAAAAAAAAGGAAAAACAACCCCAGGGACCAGGATACTAAAAGCAAAACAAAGACTTGCCTGAGCAATGATCAGAGACCCTGCACATTTCCCTACGCTATTTCTCTTAAGGCGTTGAGGAGTTAAATATTTCTTGGGGACTGACAGTTCTCCAAATAGCTTAACCTGCTGAGGAAATGGACACTGCTTGAGTTGGATGGGAACTAAAGAACTGAAGTGACTTGTCTGAGCATCTTTTCCCCCTTCCTGGTTGATATATTTCTCTAGTAGTATGTTTACTGCCTTTTTATTTCATTCATGGGGAATTCACATCATTTCCAGGTACCTGGAATAGGTATCCTTTTTTTGTCAGTATAGTCCTTGATGTCCTTTACATCCATACTCTGGACCTCCTCTTTCTTTTGGTCAAAATTTTTTTGATCATTGTCCCGTTGTGCCTTATTTAATGAGCGTGACTGATCTAGAGCAGCATGTGTTACGTCTCCTTCCCTGAGAAATGCACTTCGGGCTGCTTGTGTCGTGACTTGGGGAAAGGAGAGGGAAGCTACAAAAAATATAACTTCGTGTAAATTGCTGTTTATTTGGTGTCACACAGAGATTAAAGGAAGCTTTCACATTCTCTGGACCAAGAAGTATGGAGGGGACTTGATTTCTTTCCCTGCTGATAGGGAATCAATGCCCTTGAAATTGCATAAGTTTCTGTGGGTAGCTCTCTGAGCTGGGTGGCCTGTGAATATAGGTAGGAAATCTCTGGACTGAGTTCATGTCTCCCAGCACTGAACTTTAACATTTATAATTTCTTTCTTCATATAGCAGTAATAGCAATACTGTATTAATTAACTAATACTGTAATGTCTCTGAAAGAAAGCCTCAGCCATTTTGATCTGTATTTTTCTGATATTGTGCACAAGATTTTTCACTGGGATACCATTCGCATGTTTGACTGTTGAAAGTCAAATTTTAGCTGAAATAAACTTTTGTTTCCTTATTTTTGACACTGCTCTTCCTGAAGAAATGTCACTGTTCTCCCACTGGGAAAAAGAGAGTTCACTGAAGAATTGACAGGGAAAATAGAAGAATTTTTTTTTTTTTTCCTAAACCTTGGTCAGCGTTTGACATGTTTCTGTCTTCAGGAGGTGGCTGAATAATCTTGAATGGATGTTTTATTCATTTTATTGTGTCTAGAAAGTAAACTTCTACAAGCTATTTCTTGGGCTGGATTGAAAGAATCTTTTCCCTTCTACTTGCAGCTGAAAGATACAGCCCCGCTGCCTTAAGAAGATACTGGATTTGGGAGTGGTTGCAGTATTCTTTCTGGGCTGATAAAAGCATATTTTTTGTTCCAAAGTGGGGAAATTAAAGGAGTTGAATGTTGTTTTAGATGTATTGTTGATATATTTTTCCTGTGGCCTTCAATCTTGTAAAATTGTTGCAAAACACAGTATTTTGTTAAAAACAAGTACACACGGGTGATCATGGATTGACACAATAGGTCTGAGGTCATTTCTGGTAATCTACCTCTGCTCACTTTCTCCTCTACACTGTGAGTGAACTTTTACTTTAAGAAATGTCTATTTAGAGAGATCTTCAGAAGTGTAAGTTCCCACTATAGGATAACAAAGCTTCCACTATAGGATAACAAAGCTTGCATTACTAAGTATAATATTATTAAGTATAATATAATAAAGCTGTTCTCTTTGAGTAGTCTCATGTCCCTTATAAGTTGGCATTTAAAGTCATAAATTTGTACAACTACGCACATTTTGTGGAAAATACTGCCTATTTCTCCTGTGCACAGAAAGTGCGAGACTTCTGCAAATACTGGTTTTATCAAAATTGGATGTTTCCCTTCATGAAAGAAATGTCAAGATCTGATTTACTTGTAATATGTTTAGAATGGGCTTAATCCAGATTCCCATTGGTTTAAATAGACTTTGGATCAGACTCAAAATAAATGCGTGAGTATGGAAGGGTGAGGAGGGAGCAAGAAAAACATCCATTTGCTAACAACATCGAGCTGAAAAATTGCCACTGGGTTTGTGCTGTCTCCTCTGCATTCTTGTTATTAGTGCCTTTCTGCCATAGCATCAGTTAAACCCCAAACTCAAGAAAAACAATTTGCAAGAATTAAAAGGTTCAGATTTTTTTCTTTGTTTTGGGATAAGACAATTTCCATAAGAAAAAGACTATTGACTTGTAAACAGAGAAGGCTATGCTGTAAGTTTCAGAAATAGAATATAGAGACAGTCATTTACAATACAAATATAGAACAAAGTCATTAGAAAAAAAAAGATTGGAAAATAAATAGCCGCTCCAGAGAGATGCTCCACATAATGAAGGACAACAGTAATTGTTATTGTACGCTGTACAGAAGTTTTAACTGTCTGATAGTGTTAAGCTCTGAAATAAAGTACCCCAGTATTAGACACATCATAGTCATACATGCCATTCTGAGGAAGTGAAATGTGGTTTTTTTGATAGTTACACGAACTAGCCTGCTGAACATTCTGAGATGATAGATAGGTGCATAAATTTCTTCTAACTCTTTCCTCTGATTTGCATTTATTCCTTGGTGGAATGGTAGATAAGGGGACAAACGAATTTTTCCCATATTGAAAACGCTGTCTTTTTGTCACAGTTTATGTTACATGGCAGATAGGACATCTGTGGGAGAGAAGTACGTAACTAACTACTTCAGACACCTGGCTCTGCCAAGTGCTGGTGCGTTGCTGTAAGTCTTGGATACTGGCGTAGGGTAAGTGGTCTTGAATGAATGCAAGACTTGGGTCTGGGAGTGTCATGTATTGGAAAAGAAGGTCCTTACAGTTAGTGGTACAGAGAATTTATTTCAAATCTGTTGATCCCGCTTCTCAGTTTGTCCTCTTTTTATAGTTTGGTGGTTGGTTTTTTTCTTTTCCTTCTCTGCCTGGACTTCTCCTGTAACTCATTTAAGCACAGATTCATCCAGTCTTTCTGAGAGGGTGAAGCTGGAAATGTAGGTCCTTCGCATGATAAATCAATAGGAAAAAAAAAACCAAACAACTTCCTAAGCACTATTCAGATGTAGATAGGCAAAACTGATCTGCAGAGGTTTCCTTTTTTTGGTCTTAGGGACTGGTACATCCTAAAGTCAGGTGGGATAAATCAGTGTGATACATCTCTGCCTCCATTTTCCAACTGTAAAATAGACAGTACTGCTACCTTATGTTAAGGGGCCATAAGAAGCCTGGGATTACTGCATTTCTACAGAAAAGAGCCATGAGAAGGTGTAAGTGTTAAGAGATAGCTGTTCAGAAGTGTTGATGGTTGAATTAAAAATATTTTCCTTCCAAGTCTTGTGCTGCTTAACTGTTGTACCAATGCTTATATCTATGAATACAGAAAAGAGTAGTTCTCATAACATGAAGAAAGAAGTTCTTAACATATTTCAAGAACAATCTGGGCTCGCAGGGGAGAGACCAAGCATGAAAAATATCAGTCTCTAAGGGGGAGAATTTCACATTAAGAGCTTGTTACTGAAACTGCTTTGCAGCCCTAGCTACAGCCTGCTAAATGCTGACATACAAAAACTGTCTCCAAAGAATCTGTTGAATGCCGAAGTCTTTGCTGGAGTAAAATAGAGAAATATAGATCTCATTTATCAGGGCCTACAATCTTTTCCTGCTTGTATCTACTTGATCTGAAGGTCATTTAAAATGTATTAGAGGTTTGATTGGAATGCAAGGCTAATTTGAAACCTGGCTCTAAGATGACCGATTGTGTTAATATTCTTCATAGTGGTTAAACTAAAGCGTAGTGTCCGTGTGACAGGATGGCATTAGCTAGGGATCCAAAAGGATGTGGTGTTGCCTGGTGAAATATCTGTTTCTTTTCACAGACAATGCTGAATAACTCCACTTAGCTTTAATGGCCCCATGGCTCTTAAAGTAATGAACACCTAGGGCAGAGGTGGGTTAAGGAAATAAAAAAAGCTGGCGAAAGCTCAGTGCTCGCAGATTGGAAACCTCCTGGCTTGGCTTTGCACTGAATGTGGAGAACTCTCCAGCACTCCCCCGGTCCCTTCCAATGTTTTCGCTGACATATTTGGCCCCTGACCAATTTTCCCAACTGCTCCCAAGCCCTTTCTAATAGTCTCCTAACCCAGTTGGATGTTCCCTCAGCTCCTTTATGCCCTTTCCATTGGCACGGATATGAAGTTCTGCTGCTTCAGGGATAATGCTGAAGATAAATGTGCTTTCATCCTTTTTCCTCTCGGAAACCTCTGAGGGGGTCATTCCTGGCAGCACACAGTAGCTGAATTCTGTTAATGTCATTTGAGGTGTCCCAAATTTATACTGAATGTGGCCACAGGGAGCAGACGGGCTTGGCATTTGCATGGGAATGGTCCCATTTCACACCATACTGGGGGCAGTGTGTTGGTGGTACTTCTGCTGAAATTAATTATTTTAGCAAGATAAGTAGGAATGAAACAGTTAAAATGAGAAGCAGACGTAGGCAGACCAATTTCTCCCCAGTAAAAGGAAAATGAGGGGGTGTGATTGGGCCCAGTCTGTCCCTGTGTGAAGCTGCAAAGCAAATAGTCCTTGCTCAGAGAGTCGATCTGCCGAGGCCACTGGGAGGGTGATCTGTTGGGGGACTGGAGGACTTTTTTTTTTTTTTCAGCACTTGAATTTACAGGCCCAGAGCTTGTGTGTTATTCCTGCTTGACTAGGCAACCCCATGATTTTTTTTTTTTTTTTCTTCTCTCATTCCTTTTTTTGTGTCACTTTCCAGGCCTGCTTTTATCTTTGGAATAAGGGGTGTTAAAGTACCCCTGAGCATCTTAATGCCTTTCAATGCACCACATGACAAAAGGTGAGAAACAAGTTTTGCACCTGCCTCTGCTGTGTCTCTGGTCTTCTGACTAAAATATTAATTGCCATCACTCTGTCACTATAATGTAACTGCCTTGGCCTTTAGCATGTTTGTCCTGGCAGTGCACCTTTCAGGTAGCAGTGTGCTGTTGTCCCCTTCTGTAGATCATGTGGCCATGTTTATCTTTCTCATTTATAAAGAACAAATTCAGGTACCTACAATATTCAAGAAATATAAAGTCCAGTCCTTATACATGATAAGAAGGATATTAAACATTCTGACTCTTTGCTTGATCTTGATGTGGCATCAAAGTCCTTGCTCCTATGTGCAGTCTTACAAAGCCCCTTTATGATAGGCAGTTAGGTCTTACTTAAGCACTGTAAGCAGTCCTCAGAGATAATGAAAAGTAATTTTGAGGTCAGGGGAGGTTGATGCAACCTCTGATAAATATGATGTTATCTGGTACAGTAATATTTAATCCTGTGGTTCTGCTGAAGACAGAGCAGCTGTGAGGGAGAGTAACCAGTATGAACGTATCTGCCAACAGCCCTGCGTCAAATGAACAGTTTTCCCAGCTTGTGGCATCCTCTACAGATGTTCCATATGTCTTGCATAATAATGTCTTTTTTTTTTTAAATAAAGGGCATAATTATTTTTATATGGTAATTTAAATTAAAAAGAAAAGAAAAGAAAAAGCTCTGGCTTTGCAAAAGGATTTAGTGATGCAGACTGGAAGCTCACTTTCAATTTTTGTATTTTACTACTGGGCAGTAACTCTGCATGACAGACCGGGAATATTTCACAAACAGCACTTAAAATTTGATCTTTCTTTTCTGGTAGTGAATATATAACACTGATGACCAAGGTGAATTGCCTGTCCGTAGTACTGGATTCCTGAAATATCCGGGAGAGTCAAGATGTTTTACGTATGTCGTCTTTGGGTGTCAGCTCTGCTTCATCCTGAATTTTCAGGGGAATGGAAAATAGTATTCAGACAATAGGTTTGGTTCTGCAGGAAGGATTGTTAATTCAATTTTGAATACGTTATTAGAGGAGATAAGTAAAGCTAGTCTGTATTTCAAAAAAATTTACAATTAGGAGTCAAGACAGACTAGGAAAAAAATATTCTTGCTTCATGCTTTAGAAATTTGTTTTCTTGGCATGTTTGCAGATGTGGTTTTAAGAGCTTATCAAATGCTATGTTAAATATTTAAATCTAAAAAATACTCCGTTTGAGTTGAAAAAGGCAATGGCAGAGAACTGGAGATTTTTGTGTCAGAGGTGACATTGTTTTGAGCTCTTTGAAAAAGAACAGAAAGTTTAATTGAACAAGTAGTTAAAATGTTCGATGCTGTTTCCCAAGCGGCAGTTTTAATCTGGAATTTTGGGCCCTGTAATTCTGTGGCCTTCAAATTGTGAGTTCTCGTTTGCTTGAGCAAGCTCTGCATCTGCAGCATGTCCAGAAGTATCAGAGCTGCATCTAATGATTACAGGAATGAGTAGCAACATGAATACGTTAGTGGAGCAGCAATCCAGATTGGTTAACCAATTTTACATATGCTTTGATTTTTGAAGACTAAATATTGGCAGTTACGAACACAGTAGTCTCTGTTGTTGTGTTGATGGCTTGGGCAATACCACCTAGAAGCCAGCTGCTGAAACCTGAAGTACCAGCCCAACTGCCTGAGTTGCAAATTGCCGAAGGCTGGAAAATATATTTGGGAAGCATCTTTATTTATTATATATTTACATTTCCCCCCCATTTTAATACTTTTGTATTTTTTATTTGCCACTGTTGGAGACACGCTAACTGATCTAGACGGACCTGTGATATGAACTGTTATGGCTACTTTAGCCATATGGCTATCTATCTCTCTGTCAAATACGATAGAAATCAGTCAGTGGATTTGGAACTATAAGGTAGGGATGAGCAGCCAAAAGCATATATATACAGTGTACCTGCAGTACCATCACATAAACGTAATCTTCTTAGGAGCTTGCACTGAAAATCTGAGATCAGTTGTTGATGATGTGAAGACTTCTCTTTTTTCTGAACTTGGACTGTAGACTCCTGAAGGCAATAGGCTGTCTTTTTGTTCTGTGTTTATACAGTGCTAACAGAATATAATCCTGTTCTGTGCTAGATAGTGGATTAAATATCTAATATATCTTAAAGTTACTCTTCTGTATAAATGTTTGCAGGGTCAATGTGTAAAGTACTATATTTAACATGGGCTTGAATCCGGAAGCAATCACAGCCACCGCTTTCAAGACTATGCACTTATTCAGTTCTTGTGGATAGAAATACCTCTTACAGAACAGGAATTGAGCTATTATTTTGTCTTGCCTTGAATTATGAATAAATTCTCTGTACAGAATTATTACTAACGCTTAAGACAAGTGCACTGGTCCGGTCAGTGACTTCATACACAGTAAGTTCTCTCTTCTTCCAATACAATTTAGTTAGTAGAACTATAAATCTAATTCTTCAAGTCTTTCATGTTAAGTCATGGGTTGCTTTTATGAACTTACCAGAGAGGAGCAGAAGCTTATACAGTGAATTCTCATTAGCTTTAGTAATGGTCTAAATGTATCCGTTTTCACCTTTCATCATAATGCTGCAGCAGAGTAAACCAAAATACTCTTTTTCTGTTTACACTTCTCCCAGTGTGATCAAATTATTATGAAGTTATTAATAGTATTATGGTAGTTGGTCCATATAATAGACGTGTGGTAATATACCATTGTATTAATAATCTCTTGGGTCTTACCTTTCTTCTAAGAGTCTTTGTTTTAAATAATGAATGTTAAAACTAATATCGACATCAGCATGATGACTGAGAGCCGCCTGCTGCAGAAGTGGAAATGGCTTGAAGGATTGGAGTGTTAGGTGGTTGCCTATAATTTGTTTGGGAGTTTTTTGATTATTAGTTATCAAGAAAGTCTTGGAAGTACAGGGGTGGTGGTGATGAGTTAATAGGCTATGCCTAGGACATTGATTTCCCTGAAATAGTTACAGTTTACAGTGAAATAGTTATAGTTTAATAGCTGAAACGGTGAGTTTGGCTGCTTTCTTGAACGAAACAACAGCTTATGTTCCAGTCGTACAGAGTATTAAGTGCCTGTTCAAGTGACTCTCATAAACACTTCTCTTGATTTCAGTGGGTTCATTCACATGAATTAAATTAAGCAGATGCTAAAAAGTTTGCAGGCACTTGAGTCTGTGTGAGCAGTATATTTCCTTAGTAGCTCTGACTGCCCAGAAGTATTTACAGGGTGCTCTCACCTTCGAATAAACTTGGGAAAACACAAAAACTTGCAATCATACTTGAAATTATATATTTGAAAGTATGAGTCTTTTGCTGGTAAACTTCTGAATAGATGCCAAAAAAAAAAGTTACTTCAAATCACAAATAGCTGGGGTCAAATACAGCTTAATCCATAAGAATTGCCGTGTAGAAAGAAAAAGAGAAATCTGTGTTAGGAATGGTCTGTGAAATAATACATCATGGAGGAAGCATGGGGGAAAAAAGAAAGGATTTTTTTTTTTTCATAAATCAGTGTTTATCAAAAAAGAGAAGTATCTTAGCAAATCCTTCACTGTAAAGGGGAAAAAAAACCCCCAAAGATAAAATATAAACACCAGGGAAACTGATTGATCTAGAATTCATTCCTTTTTCCTTTCTTGCTCTTTCTAGATGACATGGTGATGAAAAGAGAGGATTAAAATGGGCTTCTCTTAAAGCCAGGATTTTATTAGGAAATGATTAAAAGCACATTCTATCTCTTGAAGTGAAGGTTTGCTCTTTTTGGCCCAGCCTTGCTGCAGAGCATTTTCAGAAAGGAGCAAGAGAAAAGGAGAGGGGGAAAGCGCAGATCATTCTAACTTTAATTATTCATGGATACTAATATTTGTGGAATTTTCCATTTGTTTTCCTGGTCCATTATTCACTGAAAACTGAAGACAGGTCTATATCCAGAACAGATTTTCGCATCAGAAACTGCTACAGCTCTTTTGTTTGTAGAACAGTTTTAAGCTGTAACTATGATAACACTGAGAATCCACCCAGACAGGAACTAAGTTATGGAAGCAAGGGAATGGCATGGGAGGATCAAAACCTCTCTCTCTGTACCCGCCTCCACAACCCACTCCCCCCCCCCCAAAAAAAAAAAAGATGGGGGGAGGATGAAGAAGCAGAGGTAAAGAAATTTGAACTTTAAGGTCTCCCAGCCTGGACAAATTGACCAGAATTACTGTTATTACTTCCACTGAAAATATACTTCCAATGCACATTTTATATGACTTTTGGAATCTTAAGGGGCTTATCTTCCATATGTCCATATCACAGAATATATATCACAGATGTATATTCCATATCACAGAATGTGGAGAAACGCTGGTCAACTCTGGCTTTATGGAGAGGTCAAGGACTTTGCTAAAGAAGCGAGTAATAGAGCACTACTTTTGTGACAAATGCTGAAAGTTTTGATTTTCCTTTTTTGCTTTTTTATTTTAAATCTATACGGTGTGACAGGGTTGGTGTGTTCCTGTCAGGTAGTATCAAAATAAAACAATTTATTGGAAGGAAAAAGGTGAAAATACTGTCCCCTGAATTCTATGCAGAGAACCTGGCAGGGAGCTGGAGATATGATGCTCTGTTTATTCTCATGTTGCTGAAGGGAGGTGAAGGTGCAGTGTCTGCCGTCTCGCTGCAGAGAGGCAGAACGTGCTGGGATCAGAGCAAGCAGTAGAAAGGTAGTCAGAAAACCGTCAAGTGCAGAAAGGACTGCTCCGAAGAGAAGGCTGTGATGCTCAGATACTGAGCAAGGGATCTGTACCAGACATCCGTGTCTTTATTTTGGACCAAAGTATGTATGTATTTTTATTTGTATTTACTTAAAACTCCCAAACAACCAAAATTCCAATCTTCAAGCTTCAGTAACTTTTTCCCTCCTTAGGGATCGCAGGTAGAAAGGCCTTAGTGGTGTTATTGGTAACACAGATTCTGAGGAATCTGGGAAGAAGGAATGCTTAGGGACTTTTGTTTCAGGGCATTGAAAGCAGAAGGGATATGTTCCTTCAGTATATTTGACCAGAAGCACCATCAAGTGTTCATAGGTCGCTACCACACAACAGTGAATTATTGTTGCCACCTCCATTGATGTACTGTGGGGACTAACTCCAAGAACTGTGGGTGAATTTACGATGAAATAATTTAAAATGGTTTCACAAGTCTCGTCACAGAACAAGGGACTGGATGCACTAGGAGATCTCTAGGTAACCCTATAAATCCATCTTTAAATAAAGAATTTGGTGAGTCTAATTCTCTTCCACTGCCTACATTTATATTAGCTATAAAATAATAACACAAAAAAGCGAAATTTATTTTAGCTGTCCATGACTCATGGTAGTATGAGCTGGCTAAGAATCATACCCTTGATCATTGCTCGGTTGCTGTTGTGCTTCAAGCCTCTCTCTGTATCTACAGGCCACCCAAGTGCTTTCACTAGGACAGCCCTGTCTATGAACCATTGGCTTCCATCCAGCCTGTAAAATGCTTGTAATTATGGAGTGCCATTGAAATGAAATCAGTGAAACAGGGCTATGCTCTTACAAATGACGTGCAGAATCCAGAGATCCTGAAGACATTTGTGTTTTTATTGTGAAATGATTACTCCTGTTCTTTGCATCTGTTTATTAATTGATGAAAAACACTGTTCTGGTTAGCAGGATCACTATTTAGCCTGAAAACATGACCACAATCCAGAGGACAATGCTGTAAAATCTGTTAAATAGCTGACCTACATTTTTTGGACGTTGGGATGAAATCCACTGGCATAGTTGAAATAGCGGTCAGCCCCCCGGCAGCTTCGTGCTTCTTAGGTTGTGACAGGAATCTGCTAACAGCGTTAATAATTCAAAGATGGCTCATTATAGCTTTGTTTTTCCTACTAAGTTGTCCTCCATACTTCTGCAATGCAAAATAAGGTATTTTAATTTTTGAAAGAATTTACCAGTCCAGATTGGGAAATAGACATCTGTTTCTCAGAGCTATGACTGATTTAGGCGCCAATCCTGCAGCGTAAATAAGACATCGTGCTGCATATGGCTGCTCCCCAGTGCAGTTTGCAGTTACCGGAAAGCCGTTCATTTCAAGTGTGTGGAACAACAGTAGTTTTCTGATTTGGTGTGAGCATCCCCGTGATGAACAGCAGCTATCAATCAGCACAGTGAGCCCACTCCTTGGTCCTGCAAGTCTCTAACACTTAGGACAGGTGCTGAGTTAAAGAATTGGCTTATCTGGAAGGTGCTTGTTGATGCTTCCATAGAGGTTGAGTTCAAAGCAGGTGGATTGAGGGTAACCCAATGGGATCTTCTGTGTGCAGTAATAACCAGGTCAGTTCAGGAAAGAAGCATTTGGCTTACCCTGTGGCAGAATGTCTCCAATGCACATCACCGAAATACATCTGAATATAAAAAGGTATGGTTGTACAGTGTACAGGGATAAAACAAGTTGGCTTACTAAGTTTAGGATGCAGTCTTTGGTTCTGCATGAATGTAAGGAAACAAAGTGTAATCTCTGTGTGTCTTCTGATATTTTCTTTTTTATTTCTGTGTACTAAATAGGCATTCTTGTATCTTTTAAAAAAGCCTCCCAGGTCAGTTTTTGTGGCCTAAGAGGCATTTCAGTTGTTCAGAAAAGCACAGTCTGTAACTTTTTCTTTAATAATTGGAGCCAATAGATGCTCCCAGTAGTGAAGTTTCTTTCTTTTTCTCCTTAATTGCAAGCACCAGCAGAAAGCTGTAGTTAAGACACTGACAATAGAATAAATAGCTGACCTGATGGAGCGTGCTTTGGCTGTAGCCAGGAATCTCATCGGTAGATAACTCTCTCCTTTGGGAAATGGTTCTTTCTCTTCGCTTTGTAAGTCTTGTAGTAACCTATTTAAATGTAAACTATTTTTTTTTCTTGCTTGCTTTATTTTAAACTAAGCCTTTATTTTTATAAGTCAACAAATTCCAACAAAGTGGTCTGGTAGATTGTGACTCTTTTGAGAACAGGAGAGGATAATACTATTGGTGAATTATGGACTGGTTCTGCTTTTACTTATATCAATATACATCCAGGAATATGTGCTGTGAATTTATTAGGCCGAGATAACCCTGAGTGAGACTGGTATTATAGCTCTGTTCTGCAAAACGTTGTGTTATTTGTAAAGCACCATGTACACAATGCCCATGGTCTGGAATTCTGTTCTCTCACAAGCTCCAGTGTACAGAGGCTGTGGCATAAATATAGCATCAGCATATTAATTATCTCAATAATCAAAGTGAATGCCTACAGTTGCTGTTTGCTGGAGATTTCATCTGGTGGTCAGGAGCAGAGGAAGCGCCAACTAAGTAACAGCATGCTCCAAACTGTTGGAGACTGATGTTGACCCCGCATTAAAGAAAGCCAACAGCTGTGCAAGGAACCAGAGGTTTTTCCCATTTGCTATGAGGTTGCTATGGGAACGTGGGTATAAGAACCACTAATATGGACGGACAGCCAGTGAGGGAAATATGCTTTACATGATCTAAATATAAAACATAGCATTCAGATTGATATACTAGTCATGGACTAGTGCTTTACGTTGTTTGACCAGTGAATTTGTGAGATATTGAGTGAATGGAAAGTGTTTCTTGCTGATTCTTCTGATAGGTTGAAGATGTTTTGTGGAGGAAATTTTTTTGTGTATTTTGTTGGCTATTGGTGATATAGCTGAGTAATTTACGGAGTATGGAGATGGTTCTTGAAGGAAAAAAAAAGTGACACTTCTAGGAACAAAAAATGACTGGCATGAGGGTTTCTGCTTTTGTAGGGAAGGCCAGAGCTCATTTTCTTCCTGAATGTGTTATCTGGATAATCAAAGTTAATAACCATTATTTAACACTTTGGATTAAAAAAAAAATTATGCCTGCAGATGTCCAAGAGAATTGTCTCTTAAATCCAAACTAGCAACCAGATTGGTTCTTCCTGCTGAGAATGTCATACAAATTGCTTGGGGGCTGTCATGTGGTGGGGGGGGGGTTTATGTGACTATTCCAACTCCACCGCTCATGTGAAGCGGGCAATCTTTCACAAAGTCACCAGGTTTGCACAAAACTTCGAGTGCTGAAATCGCTCTTCTCAGAAAGAGAAAGAGGAAAAAAAACCCAGTCTAAAAGTAAAACTAGCAAGAGGTAAAAATAAAGTGAAATACAGGTCAGATTTTCAAAAGCCTCAATCTTGCAATTACCAGAATAATGCTGCCCATGATCCACTTCTGTTTTTTAAATCAGTTCACATATAAAAATATATTTATTCTCATTTTCTCTTTAGGTGATCCTGATCCTTACCAAGTATTATCACACTGACATGGGGAAAGTGCTGGAGAGCTCTTTGTGGAGGTAAGTTCTCTGCTCTTCCTATAACCTCCCACCTGCTCTCATAATAGATCCGTCTCTTTTAACTTTCCAAACTGCTGCTGAGTTGACTTGGTAGCCAATTGATGCTAATATAGCAGGATTATCCAGTTGGCCATCAGCTCTTACTCCTTCTCTTCCTTAAATGCAGTTCTGCAGTTCAGTAGGAAAGAGTTTGAAACGAGTTTTAATAGTAGAGACAAACAATGATAGAAAATATAATGTACCTTCCTGATGCCACTTTGCAAGGTGCCATTCTTTGTCTTTTCTTAGAAATTTTGCATCAGTCACTTAAATAATTTGAAATGCTTTTTGTGTTGGGATGTGTCTCTTGGGAGTTCTCACTGCTCTTGAGTACTGTGTTGAGGTTAGTAAATAATCCTGAATTAGAAGCAGTCAAAATAGGACAAAATATAATACCAGTGCAGGTTATTTTGTGTCTTATGACAACTGGAAATACGTAGTAATCCAAATAAATTTCTAAATTGATTCTCATTTCCTTAACATTCGTGAATTAAGGTATCAATATGCTTGTTGCCTGCACGTGCACAAATTGTGTGCTCAGGTGTATATCAGCACAAAGTCAGGGCTAGGATAAGCCTATGTTGTACTAGTCATGCTGGTTGTCTTCTCCTGTGTTGATACGGTTTTGCTAAGTGGGCTTTTTGTGCTCTAATTTTCTGGTTATCTGTATAAATCTTTCACCACAAATTTTTGCTAGATGCATTATGTACACTTCAGAAGTGAATGTATTTCACCGTTACCAATAAATATAATATTGCTCCGATACTTGCTATGCTAGTTTTGCTGCGTTATCTGTAGCAGTGGAAATATTCTTGAAATATTCTGCTGGGATGTCTAAATAGTTGTTATAAATGACAGGAGACTTATTTGAGGAGTCTTATGTGAAGTTCTTTTGTAGCCCATAAGCTTCAGGTCTAGAAACAAATGGGTTATTTAATACCTTGTGGCTTAGGTACTGGTAAACTTTCTAGAGCTGGTATGGGCACTCAGCCTTCGCCTGTGTGTGTAAGGAGCTTTACAGAGACAATCCAAGAAAAGCAGTGGGCAAGGGAATAGGCAGTGGGAGAAGTCTGTGACGAGGACATGCTGCACACCAACCTTGTTACTTGTTTTGGAGGAGGCTGCATTGTTTTAACCATGTGGGCTTTCTCACGGTGACAGCCTATCTTCGCAATACCTTGTTGTCGTACTAGCAGCTGAGTAGTACAGTCTGGCCAGGGGCAGTGGTCCGTGCAGCACAAGGGTACTTGCAAGTAAAAGGGAAACTTCTATTCATAAAAAGGAGGTGTTCAGGAAATAGACTAAGATCAAATGGAGACTGCGTAGTATTGTCTCAAGACGGGCCTTTTTAGGGCTGTGATGGTTCATTTGTAATTATCCTTTAAACTTACAAGATGGGAAATTAATTGCACGTTTGTTTCTGGTTTAATTTTTGTCCAACATCTTGCACAAAGAAGACAACCAAATGGCAATTTGGATACTGCCGTAATTGCGTAAGCACACATTGCTTTCCTGTTACATGCCCCTGGCCTATACAACATGTGCAATATGTTTTCAGTTTTGCTATCCACGCTTCAGTGTAATCTATCATAGAAGTCCTTTAAAATTATTCAGTTGGACTTTCAAAATAAACTCTCTGCTCTTTCAAAATAAACATACAACAGGCTTCAGATAATGTTGCTTTCTTTTAAGAACACAAGCACTTCAAACAAGGTCATTCAGACCTTGCTGACAGCTGGTGTAAAGAAGAACTGGTGTGAACTGCATTCAAATAAAATTGATGCTAGCGTGCATCATAGGGAAATCAGGCCCTTTTACTTACAAGTAATAGATGTACCAGATGCTTTGGTTGTTTATAGAACTAGGATGGAAAAGCTGAAAGGAAGCAAGTGCTTAAGATTAGCACTTGGTCCAGGGGTGGTAGCTGATCCATCCCTAGGTATGTTCTGCTCTGGGCTCACCTCCTTCCTCTGCCCACTGTGGTGTAAAAGCAGCATGTGTGGTTGATAGACTGGGGGAGTTACAAAGTGCCTGGATCTGGAAAAGCATAAATGACACCAACTGGAGCAAAAAATAGCAAATGGGGCTTCTCTCTGTTGAGATGTAGCTCATTATTTGTACTAAGTGAAATAAAAATAAACGCTGTTGGTGAAGTCAAGGAACTTTTGTGGGTTTTTTCTCTGTGTAAAATGGTCGGGTGTGCATTCGTGCAGTTCCATGTTTGCTGATGGAGCCCAGGGTGTTGTACTCACATTGGCAGCCTGCCCAGAATGCACCATGTATATTTTGAAACTTTTTTGTTTGATTCTCTTTTGCATTTCTCTCATTTGCATCAGAGCAAACATACAGTTAAACAGGTGTGGAAAAATGTTATAGGGATTTTTGTCAGAGGACAAAAGCTATTAATCTTTATGAGGTTTCTGTGCCCTAGTGGGAATGGATCCTGTGTGGTTATTTCCTGAACCAATACAATGTTTTTCTTCTTCCTGTCTTGCCCAGCTAGATTACACCAGACACTTCATATACTCTAAGTGAAAATAAACTTGTTTTATAACCTGGTCAGTCTCCACCAGGTTAATTTTTAATCTCCCACTTTCATCTTGTCAATCAGTAAATATTATCCTAGCTTGACATTTGTCGGTTCTTTTCTTTCTTGAAACTGCATCTTTCTTTTCTTCCTCTAAAACATATTTCCTCTTCATCTATCTTTCTTTTTCTCCCATCACTCAAAATAAATGGGTTGATTTTTTCCTTGCTGAGTGGAACAGGGAATGAGAAGGGAAGGGTGACTCAGTGGTCCAGTGATGCTTATTTGTTCTTAGTGACCTTGGAGTTGCAGTCAGACTTCTAAGAGTAATGCAAATGGTGGAGGAAAGCACCAGTTGGAGGTACATGGCCAGGGAGGCTTTATGCAAGGAAGACAGATGTTCGGAAGTGGATCTAGGTGACGAATTTCTGTGCCTCTGCAGAGCATTGTTAATTTGTTTAGATAATTTATGCCTGCCCCTGCAGGTCAGGTTACAGGATTGGTAGGCCTAAGTTTTAATTACCTTGGAATCTTTACATTGTTGAATAAACAGGAAAAATAGTGCTGGATAATGAAAATCTTAAGTTTTTACTCGTAGCAGCCATGTCTGGTTACACTGAAGAAGTGGAGCCATAAATCTTGGTGGAAGCACGTCGTTAGAAAACACCAGGGTGTGCTTCTCTAGTCAGCCATTTCTGATACTTTGCTAACTTGCTTATTAAGTAGTTGTTAAGGTTGGGGTAAATTGTATTGTTGTTTGACTCAAAATAAGGTAGGGAAATAAACAGAGATGACATCAGTTGACTCTTGAATATAAATTAAAATAACTTGTTGAGAAGGAACACAGGATTGTTTTCAGGTTTATTTTTAGAGTTTCTAAACTGCAGTATGTATTGGGAATACAGGTTAATTGTTGTATTAGGCCTCATTAGCATAATAAAAAAACGATACTGTGACTAAAACTTAAAATTCAAGTACTCAAACTGTCTTCACAAATTGTGCCTGTATTGAAGATACTTTGCATACCAGTGCTGTTCCTATCAGAGTCCACACATACCTTTATCCAGCATGTTTACTGTATGAAGGACCTGAATCAAACAGACCATTTAGGATAACAGGTACATGAGTATGTGTTTTCATATGCTTTATCAACCAGTTTGTGCATAAATATATCAGTGCACATATTTTACAACCTCAGGTGCTTGCTTGCAGAGACTGCATGCCTGCGACTTTAGATGTGTGTACCTGAATCTTACAATTGCATGTTTTAACTTTGAATTGGTAGTCACTAAGAAATTAATACTCATACTTACCTACACACCTGTGCTAATTAATCCTAATAATATCTCTTGGAAATAGATGTATTTTATTTCTATTACTATTTAATTTTCTACACGAGGCACCTGTGATGATAACTGATTGCTGAAGGTTCTGCAGTGATTCAGCACCCTATGGCCATGGAACTGGCTTCCAACCCTGTGCTTAGGTCGGCTCAGAGTCCTGTTTCTGGTATGTGTGCAGCCTTCCCTTCTTAACTCCATCTAAGCAATGAATAATAGATGCTGCTGATGATTGCTAATAAAGTTTTGATTGCATATTATTATCAAGCTGTAATGATATGGTAGTGCTAATGCGACTTGCTGTGTAATTGCCATTGTTCCCAATGGCATCACCATGTTGTTATTGCTTCACCACAGCAAAACAAACGACATTATTTGATGTTAACTGCACTGTTAACTCCTCTCAGCATTGCATGCTGAACCCCAAGTAGGCCCGTTTTCAGAGATGTTGGTATATTTTGCCCTGTGTTGTCAATAATGAACTGCTAAATGCAGAAACAGATTTCTCTGACTGCTTAAATATGGTTGGATACACCAGCTGATCATCCTGGGACTCCTCACTCCAAAGGAAGCTTGAGGAGGAACGCAGTCGCAGCACTGCCTGAGGAGGTTGTGAGTCCAAGTCAGTGGCTGGGCAGCTGGAGTTGAGAGTAATTGCATGAGCCTTGTGGACAGCATGAGACTTTGCAAACCTCAGGGAGTCATGAAAATCCTCTCTTTGGTGGCACAATTGTTTCTATCTGCACCTACAAAAAAACACATATTCAGGGCAAGACTGGGTTGTAGAAGTCCACTGGCTGTCAGTAGTGATCAATGCACAGTGACTGCAGGGTGCTTTGGGCATTTACGCATGTCTACACTAAGGTTAAAACACAGACTACAAAGAGCAGGAGATTCTTCTAAGGTCGACTCAGTTAACAACATGCCACTGAAGAAAGTAAGATTTCCAGACCCTGTGTGGCTTACAGAGTGCTAGAAAATGAAGCTCCTTTCAGCTGTTTAGTGAGATTAATTTAAAAAGCAAACCAATAAACTCAATAGAGAGTCTGGTGCCCCAGTGAAATTCTTTCTTGGTGTGAAGTTCTGCTTAGTAAGTGAGCAACTGTATTCTGCAGCAACTTGTGCTTCCAGATGGTCTTATTGTGGTTCTGCATTGAGAAGTGACTTTGTAGAAATGGCCCCAAGGGATGGAGTTATTGAGTCTGTGATTTCCATATCAAATTTGCTCTCTTTCCAAGGAAAAACAAGAAAAGAAATGGCTTTGTAATTATTAGCCCAGCAAACTCAGCTTGGGATCTAATGTCTAGCTGTGCTTTCTCTGGCTAATGCATCATTCTGAGTAATGCAGGTTCTGCAATCAAAATAGACTGCCCTCAATTATACCTGTGCAGCTCTTTTGTCCTCCTGTTACATCCTTATTTACACCTGTGCCACTGTGAAAAGGTTTTGGGTAATACTGTTGAAAAGGCAGACCTACAATTAAAATTTTATTTCTCTTATTGAACAACAGATTTTTATGCTCTCTTTGATCATATTTCCATATTCACCTAATAGCATTACAAAGACTTTCATTATCTTTGCTGCAATTTCTCTGTTGCTAATACTCTATAGTGCATCATTATGATTTGAATTGTGCAGGAAAGTCTCTATTTTAAATTTATTTTGGGCATTTAAAATGAGCTGTAAATCCATAGTTAGGCTGAAATCCACTACATTCACTTTCTATCAGCAAGGTTTTATCATGGGTGTTGGGTAAGAAAAACATGTAAAAGACAAAGGAGATGAAAGGAACATGTCTTTGACAAAACTTGGAATGTGCAAGATATTGAAGAGGTCATTACTGATGTTTTTGATGGGCAGTGGTATTGATTTAGGGAGCTAAAGGGTGACAGTGTTGCCATGTGCTTCTGTAGTGTGTGCTCTGATGGAAACACGACCCACCAGACTCTTTCCTAAGACCAAGACCTATCACATTAGCAATAACCTTGCTGTTACCTTGGTGCTGCACTTATCCTGTCCTATGTTTTGGCTGTAGCTTTTCGCCGTTCAGTAAAGAAATGAACTTTGGTCGTGGATGTTGGGAACCATTCTGAGTTGTAGACCCCTCTGAAGGAGATGTCTTTTAAATGGCTCTCCAGGGCACAGGACTTACCTTAAGGAGGTCATTTTATGTCTGTGTTACCATAATAGCATTTAAAAAATATTCTTATGTCTTGTATGTATGAAGGTCTGAACTGAAAAAAAAAAAAATCCACAAGCAAGTAAAAGCTACCAAAGAAGTCTATCCAAAAGACTTTACTGAATATCTGCTGCTCACAGATGAAAGCGCTGTCATAACTACTCTTCTAAGTGTTCAGCAACTCCAAGTGGTGATGATGGTCTCAAATGTTTACATGTTTCTACACTAGTTTGTGAATACACAAAGAATATATGACAGATGGGTTAAGATCCAGTTGGAAAGCTGTGATTATAATATAGTTAGGAAAAGGCTCTTGCTTGCAGTACACTTGTGTTTCATTGGGGCTTGTTGCAGCGTGGCTGCTGAGCATCTTAACTGTATCCTGGAGCATGGGAATTTTGCTACTTTACAGGTTGTTTTTTTTTTTTCTTTTCTTTAATCCTCCTTTTGGAAAATGAATTAAATCATTGTGAGATGTAACTCATAATAAGTGAGTCAATTTATTAAGAATGAATAACCATTAACTTTAAATGGTTTAAGAATCCTGTCCTACTGTGTGAGTAACTTGAGCCTAAGTGGTAGAATTTCTGATCACTTTAACGGGAACTGGTATCATAAACAGTTTTTATAGGCACAGGCTGTGTAGGAATTGTCCCACAGGTTCTTGTTTTCAATAGATTCCTTTTGTCAGGGACTGATGGCAATAGCATAAGCAATCTTTCCCACCCAAAACCCATCAGGTTGGTAGCAATAGGAAGCTTAGGAAGTTCACTGGTGTTTCCTCAGATCTGTCATGGTATCTTATTGCATAAGCCTCCCTACAAGAAATTACCATCTTTCTTGCTATCCTCAGCAGACAGGTTTAAGACGAGGAGTAGAGAAACAATGTCCTTTGATGCATTAGTTGTTGGTGGGGTTTGTCATTGCGTGTGTGTTGCCTTTGCCCTCCCTCCCAGCATAAAAGAGGGAAGCTTGCATTGGCACTGCCCACAACACAATTCTATACAATCAAACCAAGAATTGCAGTCTTGGAGCTTTTATTGTAGCATGATTCCTCTGTGCTAAATTCAAACAAAAACAGTTGAGCCACCAGTTTTTAGCTAATCACAAGTACTTTGCTGCATTGTCATGCATTATCTCCCACCGTCAGCAGACCCGCATAGCAGGGAGGCGCGGGGCCCATAACCTAGGGCAGATGGAGTGACACTATATATATATTAAGCGATGTTTCCTTTGCCATGCTGCAGAATAGAATAAATAAGAAACCATAATCAAAGCAGCTAGTTTCATTGCTCATCACATTTTTATGATGATGAATGAGGTATAAAAAACTGACTAGGATATATTTTTAAAATCTGAAAAGGGCAAAGTCATGGCTTAGGGGAGCATATGGTAAAGTGGATACGATATTGCACTCAGCAACCAGTGATGCTGCTGGTTCCACCTTCAGCCTACTGTGTGACCTTGTTTGAAGAACCTACTGTTCCTGGGCCTTCCTCTGCTTGGTCTTTACCTGATTCATTCTTTGGAATATAAGTAATTTGGAGAACTGATTGTACAAGCGCAGTGAGGCCTCTGTCAGTGCTAGGGCCGTAATGCTGCATTAATACAAATCATATGAAGGAGCTGTGACATTTCAGGATGTTTGATGGTTGTCTCCTTAAAGCTTTTGGCTTGATCCTGAGGAGGACAGGAGACAATCAGGGAGCACTAACATACCATGAGACCCATCCAAAACCACTTACCCGTAGTTTCACTACAGGGCAGCTAATGAAGAAGTGCTTTTTCTCAGCTGCAATTTTGAAAATGCTGGTTTGCAACCCCCTGTTGCTTCTCTTAGTTTTGGGCACCTTGTGTCACTGATGTGGTATGTGGTGTGCCAGCAGCTTTGCTTGCTGCTGTAGTTTGCACGGTCTGCTCTAGTGCATCCCTGCAAACTGATTGCAAATTAATTTGGTTGTTGGGGCTGAATGAATGAACAGCTGCATAGTTAATTATGCAGAATGGTATAGAAAAATGTAGTGTTAATGTTTTATACTCTCATTATCCCTGCAGTATGGAATATATTTTCAGTGTGAAAATAACAAAGGCAATATTTCCCACATAACTTATTTATTAGGAACTTTGTATTGTTAGACAGCTTTCCCTGCTTTAATTTAGTAGGGATTGGGACAATTAAAACTACATACAGGCCAGCTTTAAAATGTAGATACAATCTCACGTGCTGAAGTGTTGGGGCTGTGGTTATCTTACAAAAAACATTTTACAGTAAGACTTAAATATCTTGATTCTTTTTGGTGTTCTGAAATATTGGCTAGTTGAGAGATTCCCCTTTTCTTCTCCCTGCAACCTTGTATTGAACAGGTGACTGATAATTAGTCAGTCAACTGAAGCTCTCTTCCAGCCTTTTTTGGTTTGTGGTTGTGGGGTTTGGGGTTTTTTTGTAGGTATTTCCATGACCTGTGAGCACATTTAATCCCAATTTTCTATCATAGGATCTAAAATTGTAATTTCAGTCGGGGAGTGAGGAGAAATACCTGTTCTTGCCTATTTGTTGAAAAGCACCTGTCTGTGTTAGTTTTATTTTTTTTCAAATCTGGTATGTGCTTTCTTTGTCAAATGGATATTGTTTTCCTTGAAGAGGGCGCATGCTGTTCGAATTACTCCCCTTGATAAAAAGACATTGCAGTATCAGTGAAATACAGCCACCGCTGGGCAAAAGGCAGGGAAACAAGTAAAGGAGACACGCAGTAAAGTGTGCTTTCTTAATATCAAAAAGACCAACAGTTCAGCTCAGAAGCATCTACATCATTCAGCCTTTTGATATGCAGTCTTTCAAGCTTTCCTTTCTGGCAGGAAGAGGATGTATAGTCGTGCTTTCCATATGATTCAGATAGTTTTCTGTAACGCTGATCCGTCCTTAGGATCACTGGCTGTTCTGAAGGCTTCAACATAAAATGTTAACACATGGGAGAGAAAATGATTTTAAATTTTACTCTTTTCCAAGAATGTGGAGACTTATCACTGTTTCATCTTAATTCTTACCATATGCTGTCCACTCCTTAATTTTGTAATGTCTCTTTGGGAGAGACTAGATATGGAAAAACGTGATTTAAAAATAAAGTGCTGTTCTGAAGTACACTAACTAGAGTTTGAGATTTCTCTCCCTTAACCCTTCCCCTAGGCAGTGTCTGTGCCAAATACTGGTCTCTCAGGTTACAGTAGTTTTTAATTTGCTTTTTCTTCAGCCTCAGACACATAAAATTAGAAAAGCAGTAATATTTTACTCTTTAACCTCATTTAAAAATGATTGGAAGCAAATTATAGAAATGATGGAGTTTTGTATGTGAGATGATTTAAAGTGTGTGACACTTAAATTCTCAGTACTATTTTGCTGCAGTTTTGAACTTAGTTTAGACTGCTCTGTGCTACTGAGAAGGATGCACTGGTAAGATATTATTCTCCTTCACTGTGAGAGGGCAGTGCTTTCTGGCAAAGTGCAGAAGCTCGGGGTGAAAACTCTCATGCCTTGGCTTTCCATATGGCCTCAGGTGAATATATGAATCTGCCTGTGTTCCAGAGTGGAAATCATCCAAGAAGCATGTTAAAATAAAATTAAAGAGGGAAAGAAAGTTAATTATTTAAAGATCAGAAAAGTATGTTACAAGTATGCTGTATAAAGCACCCTGACTTTGTACCTATCACAGCGTTACCTTAATAGGTCACAGTTGGAGGAGACCTTGACTCCTTGCTTAAATGTGCTTTGGGTAAAATATCTCTGACGTGTGAATTGAAGAATTGTTTTCAAAAAACTTCACACTGATAACTGGACGTAGCTTCTTAAAAAGCATGTTAACATCGGTAAAGTACTTCAATAAGTAAATATGAGTAAATATTTTTCTCTTGATTTCCATGTTAACTGGACGTCTTGGTCTTCATACTTCCAAATGGTTCTGGTTTTATAAAAAATTTAATCTTGGGAATTGATAAATGTTGATATTATTATAATAAATATTATTATTTCTTTTTTCTTGAGCATGTTTGGTAGGGCTGGGAATAGGGCATAAGTTTTCTGATGCCCAGTTGGCCGCTGAAATGTCTGCTTTACTCAGAAGTTTCTTCTGTGTTGCATACATTCAGAGAATAACGTTTGTGGCAAGCGAGCTCTGGTGGTCATCAAGTACAGCCTCTGCTCAAAGCAGGATTCACTGCAGAAGTTAATCACCTTGCTCCTGGCCTCGTGCTGTCCAGTTCTGACAATATTCCAGGATGGAGATCCCACAGCTTCACTGGGCAACCTCTGCCCATACTTTGCCGCTCTTACTCTAAGGGGTCATGTCAACTGGAATTTCACATCTTGCAGCTTGTGCCTGCCATCTATTTCCATTTCACTGTGTGCCCTGGTCCTGTCTTATTTATAACCTTCTTTTAGGTACTGGGAGACTGAACTCAGATTCCCCGTTAGCCTTGCTTCCCAGACTAACATAACCCAGCACCCTCAGCCATTCCTTGTAGATCATGTGCTCCGGTTCTCTCATCATCTTAGAGGCCTTCTGCTGGACTCACTCCACGTTGCTGATTTCTCTCTTCTATAAAGCAACACAAAATTATTTTATCGCATTTGTAGACGGGGATAATCTGTCCTCTGTAGGTCCCCCTCTGCTGCTCTCCCCGCACAAAATAGGCTGTGCTTGGGTGAATGGTTAGAATAGTTACCTTATTTATCTGAATATAAAAATTGCCCAGAGAGGTGGTGATATTCCTGGAGATATTCAAGGCCAGGCTTGATGAGGCTCTGAGCAACCTGATCTAGTTACAGATGTCCCTACTTACTGCAGAGGGATTGGACTAGATGACCTTTAAAGGTCCCTTCCAACCCAACACATTCTATGATTCTATGATAAAAATAAGTGTGAAAATCCCTAAATGCTGAAATCATTAACAGTAGAAACTCAGTTCCTTAAAAATTACTTATACACTCAAGTCACTTCGTTACCTCTTGAAAAAGGTAACATTGGTCTTGTTTGCATTGAACCTCTCAGCGTACAAACAGTGGGGATGCCAGAATTGACTTTTTGTCCTCACTTTTGTTATGCAGTATGAATTCTTGATAGGTTTTGATTTAGTTGCTGGTACACTATTTATGACATCTCTTGGCTGCAGCTGCTGTAATCCACGAACCAAAGCCAAGCCTATTGTTTCTAGTCATAGAATTGTAGTTTGTTGTGGAGCAACTCCCAGGTAATTAGACAGGATGTGCTGTAATTGGTTGTAACATGGGCTTTTCTAAATAAAGCATTAATCAGACTGAATGACAAGTTAAAGTATTGTGTTGGGGGTTTTTTTGTTTTTTTTTTCTTTTGAAGACTTGTCTACCATAGGTAAATACTATTGTAGCCACAAACGTTAGGAAGTCTAATTTTGTCAGAAAAGGAAGGAGAATTATGTGTTGTTGTTTTTTTTTTTTTAATGGTCTTTCCCTTAGAAGAGTATTCTTTAAGTCAGGATATTGAAATGTGCAAAGCAGAGGTTTTTTTTAGGGCAAGAATTCATACGCTAATCCTGAGATATGTGTAAAGCTCATGTCTTATTCAAGGAGTGGAATTCATACAGCAGTTTTTACTGCTGTCAAAGTTATGGAGTTTTGGAGAATTTTGAGTCATCTTCAGCTTGACCTATATGCTTGTAGATGTATGTTGTTGATTTGACAGGGTTTCAAAAGTGAAAGGTAGAGACCTGAAATCGCTGGAGTGAAAACTGCTGATTGCTTTAAAAAGTAATTATGAACTGAGGAGAAATTGTAAGAGGCACATTTGTGTGGTGGATTTCTTGTCTCTTAGCATCTTCCCATCAAAGCTGGATTCTTTTGTGGAGTATGTGGTGGATACAAGCTAACTGGAAATAATGCAAAGAAAATGGGATGAAATTCAACTTCAGCTCTGAAAATCTGAATATACTGTAGGCACTCCAAAATCTATGAGAAGCTAATGGATTTGCCTCAATTCGTGCAGCAAGCTTGTGAAACAGTCCGGCACAAGAACATTTAAGGCTGGGGATGGGAAATAAAGGGGAGTCAAATAGTGGTTTCCATTGAAGGTTGTTCCCTCAAATGTGTTTTGTCATATTATTTTCTTAAGAGAGAAATTAAAAAAGGAAAGGTCAAAGCTTTTCTCTTTTATGTCTCTGTCCTGTTCTGTATCTGTATGTTCCGTTTGACTGGCTAGTTGGGAATGGTGCTTACGAAGAGCTAGTCTGCTCTCTTGCAGGTGGTGAAGAAAAGTGAATTACTGTGTTACACATTACAAAGCAAGTGTTGGCATGACACTGAGGCAGAACCTAGACCACACAGGGATCCTTCCAGGTTTTGTTTTGCTCCACAGAGGGCTGCATAGTCAGTATTTTCCTTTGCACCCTCTCTGTAAAACTCCCATGAGAAGTTGCAGCTGTTGCTGCTGCCGTGCTTGCAGTGAGCAAGTCTGTGTTTTCACTATGAGAGTGCAGTCACTCCAGAAGAACTGAACTGTGTGGTGTCACCCTTGGGGACAAGCTAACCTGCATGGCCCTCTACCTTTTCTCCTTGAAATCAACTCATATTTTAGGGCACAAATGCATGTGTCCTACTGAGGGAAAAGGCAAGAAATTGGTGTAATTGGTGTAAAGAATGCTAGTGCTTTTGGAAGCAGTGGGGCCGTAATGATTTATACAGGTTACAGGTCAGGACCTACAACTAAAAATGGACTTCAACTGCGGTTTGTACCGACTGTGGCTTTTTTAGAGCAAACATTTGTGGAGTGTAGTGTTATTTATTATGGAAATAGTAATCATGTGTTCCCATTCTTTTTTTTCTCCTTTGGTTGGTAGCCTCTGAGGCGACATTCCTTTGATTGTTGGAGTATCTGTTCCACAGATGAAGCCATGCAGCAGAAAAGGGGTTAAACTTGAGCTCAACAACAGGAATTTTCACATTGTGATGGCTTGCACAGCATTTTCTTTTTCGCATCACAAAGCATTTTCATCTAGGCAGAAACGGAGTGATCCGAATAAAAAATGTAGGCTTGAAGGCCTTGGGCTTCCTCCATCCATCTGATGATGGTTGTGTTGGTTCGGACATTAAAGTGGAGAGAATCGACATGTTATAACTAAGTCTCCTCATTTGTTTGTTCTCAGCTTCATGACCTATTCTTTGCTCTGTCACAAGCAAGGATCTTTGAGTCTCATACCTTATCACTCATTTTGTCACTTAGTGTAACGGGCAGAAGGTTTTCCAGGCACACTGGAGGCCAAGTGACTGAAGCAGATTCTTGGTTCCTGGTTTCCTTCTGTGTTTGACAGCAAATGGCAAGAGTCCCAGTGTTTGAACCATGTCCTTCTCCCCCATCCAGGCTTAACTCAATCCTGCCTGCGCAGCTGAATGGCAGCAACACAGCCGGTTGCAGAAAGACAATCGTTTCTACCTGTTACGGTTTGCTTACAACAGCTGGTTTAGCTTTGTATCGGAAACAAGCAAATGGATCAGTCCCACCTCTGCTAAAAGATATGAATATTAAAATGTAAGCATTAGAGATCTGATTGCCTCCAGCTGTCTGGGGCCACTGCTCAGAATTTGGTCAGTGGTAGGGTCGGCACTTGGTGTGGCATCTGGTGCTGTCATATTTTCTTTTAAAATCAGCACGTGACTCACATGAAGCCTTGTAAGGCTCACCAAAGCTGTTGTCAGTGCACCCTTCAATGTAAATGTGCCTTAAGTTGGTCACTGTATTTGTTCACATGCTAAAGAAAATAAGTTGGTCACTGTATTTGTTCACATGCTAAAGAAAATAATGCTATATTTCCACAAACGGTAAGTAATTACTGATAACCCACCTAATTTTCAGAGGGTACTCCGAGTACCCAAAATTTTTGTCATCTTCAGAATTAAATGGTGAGATGTCCATGAAGAAGACTCCCACTTGATAAACAAAGAAAATGTACTGTTCACCAAGTTTTGTGTTTCAGTTACTGAGAATTCTTGGAATCTGGTAAGGATGGCAACTGTTTTGTTTATGCAATGGAACAAGAAGTATCACCAAAAAGAAATTCAGAAGTTGAACTAATTTTGTTGATTTCCACTTTGTTTGTCCACGTCTTTACCAAATTTCTGCTTAAGTTTCTTTCTTTAGAAATGAATTTAGGACTTTTTGAACTGATATATTCTGCTTCACTGATTCTTTTCTGTATCATATTCTGGGAGTTTGCTCTCTTTTGAAAATTAAGTTTCCTGATACTCATTCTCTATTTAAGGGAACGGGGGAGAGTACTGTGCAGTATCAATAAGGCACAGGTTAAATATATTAAAAACTAGTTAATTCACAGATCTTTTAAATTTAATTAACATTGAGTAATTTTAACCGCCTGGAGTTCAGCAGTGATCAGTATTAGCCTTGCTTCGAGTCAACATTTTAACCACTTATTTGACAGTAAATACAAATTATTGCTGATTACAGTTACAGGTGGCAAAAAAGAATCGACAGAGTCGAGAGAACTGGACAGACAGAAGAGCTTTAAATTGGCCGATTAAAACCAAGTTCATCTTAATGGAATGCTACTTATCTGGGAACAAGAAATGTGGGATATGGTGTACAAAATATGCTGGCATATGGTGGAAAGCAGTGATGGTAAAAAGGCTGGGAGGATCAGAGAGGTGACCTCCATGGTTATGTCTTGGGTAATTATGAACTTCATGTAGATCGCACTCAGGAGTAGGGAGAAGAGCAGTATCTTGCTTTCTGTGCACACTGCTGCGAGGGTGATGGTGAAATACACCAGGGCCTCCTGTCCGTACATTCAGACGCATGGAGAAGAGTGGAAGACAGTTACGGGAGCATTTCAAAGCTGGAGAAAATGGCCTGCTGTGAGAGATATGCAGGGTTCAGTCTTTCAGCTTATCAAAGGGAAGTAAAGGGCTCTTTAATCTAATGGTGAAGTTTACAAGAGGGCTTGATGTTTGCTCTGCTCAACCCTAGGTGACCCTGCCTGTAGACAGCAGGCTGTAGGGAAATGATGGCAGTGTCCATTCTTTTGTTTTCTCTTTCTGATATCCCCCATCTTATCTGTTTTGACCAAAAATACCTTTCTGACTCCTTCCTCCTTAGCCAAACAGATTTCTCTCTAAACTATTTTCTAGTAGTTTTCCTTGAAAAAGAAAGGGAGGCAGTAACTGCTCTGTTGGATGGGCATGTTCATTCTCCGACTGTTTTTGCCGGGGTGGGATAGAGGGAAGGAAGGCCAAAGAGTAGTAAGAGGCAAGTCAGAAAATAACTATGCGGAAGAAGTCATCACTGTCCTTTAGAAAAAGCATCCTTCTTAAACAATATTGACTTAGTTTATAAATTTCATCCCACTTAAAAATTAACAGTACATAGCATCATTTGTGCTGTGAGCTGGAAGAGTTGGTAATCTTGATCTGATTGCTCACAGCAAAGTTGTTAAAATGATCAGAGTTGATGCTGATTTATGTTCCCATGGGCAGCTGCATTGGAAGGACCAGGGAACTGACAGAATTGTAGCTGTGAAACATGCTCTTCTCCTTGGATGTGGATGATTCAGAACAGAGCTTTGGCCATTAGCACGATCATTAGTTTTATTTTCTTATCGGTTTAGTTTCATCAATATAAGGTTTTGAAACTCTGAAACTTTGTTAGTTGATCCTTCTAAAGACCACGTGAAGTGGAAAAGTATCAACATCTCTGTGCAATAGAGAGATGGGAAGGAATCCAGACTCAAGCATGGATGATGCTCACTGAGAGCCTGTGTAATTAAGGTGTAATTAAAGTTGCAATGTGTATAGACCATTTCTGTGTGCCTTCAGGTGCCTTTCCACTCTCAGGCTTTGGGATTTCCTTCTTAGAGTAGAGGCAAGGATATTATTCCTGTTTTGTTTGCTTCTCATCCACGCATTCTGTCACTTCAAATGGGAATGTTTTCCCAAGAGAGTGTTAATTAAAAAGAAAGAAGATATTTTAAATTGAAAGGTTGTTTGCAAATGCTGCATGAGTGTAAAGGTTAAATGAGTGAATCTCCTGCGTGTCTTCTGTATCACTCCTGCTTATAGAAACAATCCCAAGAAAGAGACGAAATGCCCAACAGCTTAGATCAGTAGCATTTAACAATTTGAAATACTCTAATTTTACCCACGTACTTCTTAGGAGAAGGGGTTGGTACTTGGAGGGAGGACAGATGACTTACATGATTCAGAAACACTGTAAGTTAGTAAATGCAGATTTTGTTTAGGTTTAAACAGACATGTTCTGAAATGACATTAGATAGCTTGGATGTGGAGCATTTCTCTGAGAGGAGATCGTATAGTTTTGGTAGATTTCAGTAGTCAATTTGAGTATCATCGGCACCAGGTAAGCAGTCTACTGTAATTTGAAAAATTATTCAAGTGGTGTTCTGAATTGCACTGTTACATTTAGATAGATTGAAAAATATTAAAATTTGAAATAAATGGGCAGGAAGGAGAAAAATAAATCAAGATGATATCTCTATTGTAGGATATGGCTTTGAAAGCCCCTACTATAAATACCCTCCAAACCACCCTGTAGACGTAGAGAAAGCTTTTTAGGAGATTATTGTTTTAGAGAAATATTTTACATGTTTCCCTTTCTTGCCATTCATTGCTTTTCTTCTCCTTTTTTCTATCAGATGAGGCGTGAGGGAAGGTGAGAATAAACTCAATGAGTATGGTGAGAGTCAGCGTGATGCAGTGCAAAGCAATATTACTCGGCTACACGTTCATCACTCTCAGCCCTGTATGCTTTGAATTAGGATAAGGAGCCATTGGTCCTTGTGGGTCAGCATTGAGCACCTTCTCCTTTAGGAGGAAGATAAGGAGAAAAAATCGATTCTTCAAATAACATAACCTCCATTTAAATCCTGTGGAAGTTATATTAAAAGGAGAATCACTCCCTGGAAAGCTTTTGCAGTGTGAGAATTGAATTTAACAGGCTAAGCTTTCCGTGATAATAATTGCACGGCTAAGGATGATGCAAATTTAATGGCTCTAATCAGATGAGGTGAAAGAAAGCAAACATTAGGTTTATACCTTAATTTGTGATTTTCTCTACGGTTGATTCTTCTTGCACAGAAGAAAGGTGTGTTGTGTGTGTTGTTCTTTTATTTTTTTCTTATTCTTTTTTTTTAGCCTATAAAACTTTGGAAAATATTAATTGAATTGTGTCCTCTTCATCAACGTGAACCAATTCCATCTTAAAATGATATGGTTTACAACATTTAAATCAAAATAATTTACTGATAATTATCATCTAGAAAATGAGAACGACCATAGTAGGTCACAACAGACTGCTGACTTGGACAGTCCATTGTTCTGTTTCTGCCAGTAGCTCATACCAAATACCTATGAACTGTAAGAAAAGGATACCACACTCCTGCAGTGGGGTTTAACAGAATCACATAATGATTGAGGGTGGAAGGAACCACTCAAGATGGTCTAGTTGAAGGCCCCTGCTCAAAAGCAGATTGCCCAGGTTCTTGCTCAGCTGGGTTTTGAGTATCTCCAAAGATGGAGACTCCAAAACCTCTCAGGGCAACCTGTGCCTCTTGACATGAAAAGATCTTTTTCTGATGTTTAAATGGAATTTCCTGTGTTTCAACTCATACCAATTGCCTCTTGCCTGTCATTGGGCATCACAGAGAAGAGTCTGGTTCAGTTTTCTTCACAACAGCCCCATCAGATGTTTATACACACTGATAAGGTTCCCCCTTCACCAGGATAAACACTCCCAACTCTGTCCCTCTTTATGTGTCAAATGCACCAGTCCCTTAACCACTACCCTCAAAGCCCTTAGCTGACTTGCTTCAGTATGTCTGTGTCTCTCTTGTACTGGGGAGACCAGACCTGGACCCAGCACTCCAGACTGACTTAGCAGTGCTGAGTGGGAAGGTTCACCTCCCTCAGCCTGGTGGCCACCCTCTTCCTAATGCAGCCCAGGAGGCTGTTGCCCTTCTTTGTAGCAAGGGCACATTGCTGGCTCATGTTCAAGGTTTTCCACCCTTGTTGAGTTTCATGAGATCCTGTCAGCTCATTTCAGCAGCCTGTGGAGGTTCCTCTGCATAGCAGCACAGCCATTTGACGTATCAGTCACTCATTCCAGTTTTGTATCATCTGCGAACTTGCTGAGGTTACAGTCTGTGACATCATCCAGGTCATTAATGAATGTGTTAAGCAGTACTGGCTCCGGTGTCAACCCCTGGGGTACCCCTAGGGCCTCACCTCCAGCTGGACTTCATCCTGCTGATCACAACCTACTGAGCCTAGGATTTCAGCCTACCTCACTATCCACTTATCTAGCCCATACTTCATCAGTTTGTCAATTGGGATGTTATGGGAAATGGCATCAAAAGCCTTGCTGAAGTCAAAGTGAACAGTATCTACATCTTTCCCCTCATCCAGTGAGCTACCTAGAAAGTTATCAGTTTGGCTAAGTCTGATTTTCCCCTTCATAAATCCATGATGACTGCTCCTAAACCTTTTTGTTCCTATATGGAGAAATAGGTTTCAGGATTATTTGCTCCATCCTTCCCAGGGATGAAGGTGAGGTGGACATGCCTGTAGTTCCGCAGATCCTCCTCCTTGCCCTTCTTGAAGATAGGAGGGACGTTAATTCTCACATAAACACTCTCCCAGACTCTAATGATTTTTGACTCTGGCAGTTCCTGAGCTTGAGGTGCAGTCCCCTTCATAGATTTGGGCTTTTTCCCCATCCACGTTTCCTTTTTTTTTTTACTTTCTTTTTTGCTTTTTAACTTGGGCACACATTTTCTCACCACAACTGTGGCTTACGATGGAACACCTCTCCCACTTTATCCTGTAAGCTTTTGGTTTTATGAACATTAGAGTTTTTGGTCCTTGAAGAGTAGTCATTTTATTCCTTTTGTTTGCCCTTGCCTGTCTTATGTATACTTGATGTGCTTCCCTTGTGTCCTGTTTGAGGTAAGTAGAGCAGTATTGAATGGAGTATTAAAGATAAGAGCATGATGAAGGGGCTCATACACTGCAAAAATAGCATTTTCTGTTTTATTCTCTGTTACCTTCCTAAACGTTTCTGAATTTGTTTTTTGAATCACTGTTGAATGGCAGATTGATGTTTTCATGGTAGTCTGTATTATACCACTCAGATACCTTTATGGAATGGTAGCAGTTTGTGCAAAAGCCTTCATTTTGTATAATGTTAAAACTTCCGTTTAAATTTATCTACTATGAATTTCTTTTGCCATTTTAACGATCAGTTAAAACTGATCAGTTAAACTCAGTACCATGAGGTTCATACTTTTCATACTCACTGTCTTACTTGCTATTTATTCATCTTTGTTTTGCTTCTTTGAATGATGGATGTAGTGTTGTCAGGAGACTTCTGTCACTGTCTGCCCCTGTTTCTGTAATTATGAATACGTTAAATAGGACTGACCAAATTACCTTGTGGGACTCCTTTGACTTTTCTCAATAGCAAAAATGAATCAAACCTCATGTTTCCCACTTTTAGAGTAATTCCAAATGGAGACCTGTTCTCTTGTCCTCTTATCCTCCAGCAATATAGTTTCTTGAGCATATTTTGTGTGGGTTCTCGCTGAAAGATTTTTAGAGTAGGCTATTTGGTAGAACTTCCCTTTTTATATATTCACTGATTCTATCAAAAAATGAGGATGTGTATGAGTCATGCATTATGAGGCTGCCCAAGGAAGTGGTTGAGGCACCATCCCTGGAAGTATTTAAAAGACGGGTAGACACAGTGCTTAGAGATACGGTTTAGTGATGGGTTTTGGCAGTGTTAGGTTAATGGTTGGACTAGATGATCTGAAAGGTCCCTTCCAACCTAGGCAATTCTATAATTCTCTCTCCAAGGCCATATGGACTCTCACTCAGTACCTCTTATTTTTCCATGTGTCAAATTACAGAATTGGAATAGTTTTTACTAATTTGCAAAGTGCTGACATCAAACTTTACTGCCTTGAAATACCTCTCTAAATTGCTCTTGGAGACCTTTAAAAAATTGGAATCCATATTTGCAATGCCCATTTCTCTAATACAAACATTATTTTAAATGAGAAGACACTCTCTGCAATTAACGGCTTAGTGATTTCATCCATGAGTTCCCTTAGAACGTTTGAATGAATACCATCTGCTTTGAGCAGAGGAGTAGTGTTGATTTGTGTAAAATGTCTTTCACTGGCACTTTAATGTGAGACATATCTTAATACAGCGACAGCAAAAAAGAGCTCTGACGTGGGAACCTTTCAGAGCAGCTCCAGGGTGAACAAAGATGAAAAACATTAGTATAATTTCTCTGCTGTGGCCTCATCTCTGGATGCTCTTTTCTCACCTTGCTCATGTGTTGGCACCCCAGATTGCTGTGGCAGGCTTCACACCTTTTGGTAGGTCGACAGAACATTTATTATTACAGTGTAAACTTTTTCAAGTTGTGCTTCAAAGGTTTTTATTTTGGCCTATTGCATTATAGTGCTATCCTGAGGATTTTTGTTGCCCTGTAGTCTTCAGCTAGACAAAAATTCTTTCTTTCTTCAAGTAATGTTTCTTTTTAATCATGTTTTTTTTTTGTCATTTGGTCCACTTTAGGTAGTACGCACTTGTACTGAAATTCAATCTCATGCCTTTAAAAAGACATTTCCAACATTTTACCTAATTCATTCTTTCTTTTAGTTTTCTTTTTTTAACCAAGCTTCCTCCTTTTTGTCCAAGAATCCTGTTGAACCCACTCACATTGTGGATATTTTGGCTTCCTTGCTTATGCACAGATGTTGAATCCACGTCTGTGCTGATGGTGGTTGCAGAGTGACTCACTGACAGCCCTGTGGAGACCCAGTGAGGAGCTGCTTCCCCTCGCAGTTTCCTGGCTAGCTGCTCACCAAGCAGGGTCTGAAGATTTGCTCTGGCATCATGCCCCAATATAACATCTAAGCAAACCATGTGGGGTCGTTGAAATCTCCCATTGTGGCTGTGTTTCCTGATCGGGCAGTCCTTGAGTTCACAAAGCAAATTGGAGTCACTGCTCCCACTCAGGCCAGCCCAGTGGTGGTATGGTAAATACTGCATACTGAACTTCCAACCCATAGGGATTGCCTGTTACTTCATGCAGTTAACTTATTTATTGGATTTAACTTTAAGCATTTCCCCATGAACAGTACCCTTGCTAGCTACTCTGGTTTTTTCTGTATCCGCTCCCTCCCCCAGTGTTTAACCAATCTACTAATTTCTTAGATATCTACCATTTATATAGAAGAACACTTATTTACTCTATCCTCTGGTCTGATTTTTTTTTAAGCTTTGTTAAATGGGACTTTGTTTTATGGCATTGTTTTTAATCCTCTGCTATTTCAGATTTGCCAGCATCTCTCCTGTTCTTCATTTAAGAATATGTTGTTTGACTCCCATCTCAAAAAGATGCATTATCCCAAACTGCATGTCCTTCTGTGTCTTTCAGCATTATTTTTCTATATGTCTTTACTTAACTTGCTTTCTCCTCATAAGACTATCAACATTATTGGCTTCAAATCTACTAGTAAGCAGAAATATGCTAAATAATATCACATCCATCACTTTTTTTTACTATCAATAATTATTTTCTTTTCTTTCTTTTATTTTCTCTTTTTCTTATGATTGTGAGTTTACACATTGGAGATGTCAAAAAATGAGGCAGTACTACGTTTCTTTTTAGGGAAGAGGGTCCTTAACTCAAAAGCATTCCTGCCTTTCTGCCTCACTCCAGCGGCTTCCCTGGGAAAATTCTCACTAAGAGTGAGGAAGCCTTTGTAAAATCCTTGGCCATGTGTTTTGTGTACATTTGTCATCTGGCCTTTTCCTTTTTTCTTTTTTTTTCTTTCTTTTTTTTTTTTCCCCTTTTAGTTATACATATTTGATATAAAAGCAAGTTGAAACTAACCAGAATTCAGAGGCTTTGACTTTTCTGGTGAATAAAAACAAAGATAGTGCACATGAATAAAACAGACTGTGCGTGTCTGCAGGCAGCAGCTTCCCACACTCCTGCCATCTAGCAGCCAACACTTTCCATTGGCTTTTCACTTAAAGCTCTATGCATAGGGACAGATTTGCATCATTTAAAATAAAACCGCTGTTTAATGCCTCATAGACGTTACCTCCAGAACATTATTATTCTTTAATTTTTTACAGTTAGAAACAGCTTAGTCATCTGGATTGCAGTTTTATCTCACTACCGCTTGTGCCTGTCTGTGGCTGGAGCAGAGATGTTTGGTCATCTTTTCCTCGCCGTCTCTGCCTCTTGCTTCTGCCTTCCCCTTTATAGGGAGATATCTCTTGTGCTCTTTCACCTGAGAAGTGATCTCCTGACATCTTCCCCCACCCATTTTTTTCAGGGTGCTTTAAAATATAAGCATAAATTTTAATAATGGGAGATCAGCGTTTCTAAGAATAAATACAATTTTTGATTGTTTCTAAGAGGGTAATCATGGATAAAATTTCCTAGAAATTTCTTAAGGTTTCTCTGCATTTCTAAACATGGTTTCATGTATTTTTAAGAAAAGGGCTTTTGTTTGTTTTTGCAGTAGTGAGACTCTGTCTATGACCTTCCTGTATAGCGGAAGGTCCTTTTCTTGCTAAGGAGCCCATTACAAGAACAACTCTTTGTATCAGACCTGTCAGGAAAAGAAAAGGAGGAAGCCTTGTCCCCTTATTCCCACATATCTTTTATCAGGAGAATTATATATTTGAGGACAAAGAGAGGATAGTAAGAGGTGAAAACCTCGGGGGGGAAAGAGGTGGGAGGAATTCCTCAGAGACCATTTCGTACTTTCTCTCTTTCTCTGCAGAAAATACTAATATACAAAATATATACAAATGCTGCACGGCAGCTAAACCGTGTATTGAGGCTTATGTCGTCATCAGATTGTCAGCTGTGTGTGTCAACTCAACTGCATGTATTTAGGGATATATGGTTGCACGAAGAGGCTGCTTGGGAATGTGAAGTGCTTTGTAAGCAAGGACTGATTGTCCTTCCTTTGGGATTTTGCACTGTTCTTCATTATCAGGAACAAAACAAGGTCTAAGCACCAAGGAGTGCTTTTTAATTGGCTTCTTAATTGGCTTTTACTGCCAGTGTCAGTAGCTTATGATAGGACTTCAGGATGTTCAGGTACATACAGAAAATGAACTTGTCTGCCATGAGGTGGAAACCTGTTCTTGTCATTCAGCCAGTAGAGACATAATCACTTCAAGCTGGGATCTTGTCGGATCCCATCACCAAGTGAGCAGGGCTAGGCCAGGCTTCCCGACTGCTGTATCAAACCTGGAGCTGCGTGCTAAGTGTCATAGAGAGAAGAGGTGGCCATTGAGTAACTGATACTACCCCTCTGAGGACGAAAATTGATGCCAGTGCTGTCTCTTTGATAAGGCACTAAATAAAATTGTTATTTTTCGTTATTAGCAAGCCAGTCATTACAAAAGGAGAGGACTTAACTCTTATTCTGAACACACTTCAACTGCTACATGCGCATTTTTTCAGAATTTGTAGAAGTGTTTATCACAGTTAATGGTGATGTGATACTCTGTTTGTATGCGTGTGTTTCTGTATTCAGACATGTATACCATTTAGAAGAAATTCAATGTACTATAAAATACTAAGTACTAGAGCTCTACACTCTACCAAAAAAAAAAAAAAAGAAAAAGAAAGAAAAAAGAAAATAGGCATGAATAGAAGCAGTGGCTGGGAATTGAAGCAAGACAAATTCAAATTAGAAATCAGGCACACATTTTTAATTGGAAGCATAATTATATGCTGAAGCAAACCAACCAGAGTAAGTGATAGATTCCTCTAGTCAAGACTGGGTGGCATTTAGAAAGACAGTGTGTTGGCCAGATGAGAGTTACCATCTTCTTGTGTAGCTGTACTTGAGCAAAATGCTCTGGCCAGTTTCATACAGCAGGTCAGGCCAGAGGCTCTAATGTTTCCTTTCAGATTAAAATTAAGTGAATCTAAAGACCATTGCTGTGTTTAACAGTATTGCTGTGAGACAGAGGCATCTAAAAATGGAAAACGGCAACCTTGTTAAAATTTAGAGGGGCAAGTGTTGAGGGAAGGCTCCTGTTAAATTCCTAATTTAAATTCCTAATTTCTAGATCTGTTTGTAGCATGATTTTTTTCCTTTTCCTTCCCGTGGGCATTTTCTTTACCTGTGTTGACAAAGAATTTGAACGTAGAAGAGCTTTACAAGTTGGGATCTAATTGCATTTCTTAATGTACTTTTGTCATTGGTTGGGTTGGGGGATACTAAGATGCTTTAATTTTCCAATGAGGACGAAGGAGCAGCAATTTAAGATAGAATTTCTTTTCCTTTCTGTTTTTGGCTCATTTGACCCTTTTCACATGTAGACATAGGAATATTTTTCTCAGTGCTTTTTCTGTTGTGGAGGCTGTATCTTTCTATTTGTCGTTAATTTATTGGTTCTATATCATCCAGAAGCTTGGAATACAAAACTGGACGACGTGTATGAGAAATCTCCAGTGGCCTTACACTGGAGGAGGCAGCTTATCCATTTC
Source organism: Rhinoptilus africanus (assembly GCA_013400135.1). NCBI lineage: Eukaryota > Metazoa > Chordata > Aves > Charadriiformes > Glareolidae > Rhinoptilus > Rhinoptilus africanus. The sequence continues at coordinate 218,716 of VXBO01002394.1, forward strand.
CTACACTGACTGCTACACCAGCCTTAATGTCAGAAGGAAGAAGCAGCGTGCCAGGAAAGTAGGGATGGGGAATGCTGGAAGAACTGAACTGTGCCAGCCTCTATGGAAGTTGTAATGATTGTCCTTATATTCTAGCAAACTCTTAACTCTGTCTGTATGTCTTGGGGGAGTGAAGGGAAATAAGGTTTGAACAGGCATTTTTAACTGTTTTTCTGTTCCTTCTTGTAACACTCACTGTTCTGCCTGACTCTCTATTGGCAGCCAGGGACTGCTGGTATCCCCCGGAGGGGGAGGAGGAATCCTGCCTTGAGAATTACATGGACATGATCAACTTTCAGCAGTTGTAGGATCTCAGCCACCCAGAGTTGCTGTTGCCATCCATCTTCTTAGTTTCAAAAATTTGCTTTCTGAATGCATTTCCTTAAAGCTACAGAAAGGCATCATATAGCTCTTAGTACCACAGTATGCAAGACTTTATGCACGTGGTACTCTGGGAGACTATGAAATGGATAGGATCTCTTGGAGGGGTGTCTGTTTCTGTCTCTCTTTTTTTTTTTTTTTTTTTTTTTTTTTTTTTTTTTTTTGGTGGTTTACAGATTATATAGGAAGTACAAATACCCTTCCAGCTGTTTTCCCAAATTTTAAATAGGTTTGGAAGCTTCCGATGAAGTCATCTGTCACCTAGTTACTACACATAAATGTGTTCCTAAATGTAACAGGTTTCAGATTTCTGGCTGAATTCCTCTTTGCCTGTGTCAGAAAAGCCCCACAAACTACAGACAGCTGGAGCTAAACAGAACTAATCGTTCTCTGAAAGTGCCTTTACTGCGTACAGCAAATGGACTGCAGTTACTTAACTGTTTTTTAGGTTTGCCTGTGTATTCTTGTGAAGACTGTACGCAATATTAAGAAAGTTATACATTTTGAATTGCCCTTTTTGCTAATTTTCATACAATCAGAGAGTAATTTGGAGTTGGCGAACTTATTAGCAGGGGCTTGAATTCATTTGTTCTGCCCAGCAGAAACTATCTAAAATATTTAGCAGTGCTTCTAGAAAAAAAGAGGAAAGCAAGGAAAATAAAGAAGCTTAAGCTTAAATGAGCAGAGTTGTAACCAACTCCATTTCCCTTTTCTCCTCTCTATGTAAGTTTTATTTTTTAAAAGGAAGAGCTGTCCTCTAAATGGATCAAGTGACTGTAAGCCCCAGACATTCCTATTAACTTAAATGTCTAAATTAGGTAGGTAATTGTCTGAGGTCGTAAGTATAGCTAATGGAGATGAGTAGAGGCCTCCAGAGGATGATTGGGAAGATAGGAGTGATGACCTGGCCATGGCAGTTGCCTTTCTCTGTCCACTGATTTCTGCAAGGTGAATGTTAAGTGGGATGGATCTGGATCATGAGTGTCCCATTGGAAAAGGAGGAGTCCATAGATACCAGCTCTACAGTTTTCTTGTTTTGGAATTAGAGATGGTGACCTAAGATGCATTTAGGGGAAAGGAGGAAACAAAAATACAATGCAAACAATAAGGGAGTGTGATCGGTGAAGTTCCGCTTGGTGCCTTGTTGAACAAGAAACAGTAAAGAAGGTGGGAGGGATACAACAGGAGAATGACTCAGTCACGTAGAGAGAAAAACAGTAGCAGATCAAATTTATCTTTTCTGAATACATTTCAGATGATGCTCATGTTCCATGCAGGATATTTCTGGAGTAGGAAAAGATTTGCTGACTGAATATTGTGTACTTACAGGCCTTGCTAGGTGGGTGATGATAACTACGATTGTAGTCTTTTTGATTCAACAGGGATGTTGCTGCCATTGCTTCCTGTGTTTCAATGAGTTGCTAGATTTTTCCTCCTAAGAAGAAGTAGTATCTAAAAGAAATGGACACTGCAATCCTCTCCGACAAATTCCTGGCTCTCTGGGTAGGGAGATGTCCTCTTATGGAAGGGAACAGTTTGGTGTGCCATCTCCATCTGCTGGTTGAGCAGATTGGCATTAGAAGTATCTGAATGCATTTCAGAAAAAAGAGAACTAACATATTGAAAAATATGAGTAGGAAAGTAGAAAACGTAATGTACTCTTTGACCCTTTCTGAAAAGTGGCATTTAATCAACAAGATACTAAAAATTACAGCCTTAGGTGATTTAAATAATCACCTATATTTTAATGGAAGGGATATAATTACATATTACTCAATCAATTGCATAAGATATTACTGTGGAATATAACTTGACTGATATATGCATATCAGTATATCTGTACTACTGAAAATATGGTAAAATAGGCATCTTTCCTTGGAGAGGGTATCATGGTTTGTTTTAAAGTTCAACCATGTGTAAAGCAATTATATAAATTGTATATTCTACAAACTTAGTGTGTTTAGTTTCTGACAATGTGCTGGATAATCTCATTGTTCTCCTTAGGGTGTAAAATTACTTAATTGCTAACGAAAATGTTTAGCCCACCTGAAAAAATGTATTACCTAAGTACTTCTATTAAATATTTTCTGTTCTGTACAGAGCAGAGGAAGTTCTCATTTTTAAACTGGTTGTCACTGACGTATTCACTTACTGTTGAAACACTTCATCATTTGAAATGTGCTCTGAGGAGGAACTTAGGAAATGTATTTTCCTTTTCCGACTTCAGTACATAAAATAGTCTGAGTGACATGCTGATAACCTTCAGGGCAAAGGGATTTCTTCTGTGCCCGAATAATGAAGGTGCACATTCAAGGCTTTCCTGGAGCAAACTAGAAACCTTAAAAAGGGCAGAGGTGAGCTCTACCAGCTGGCAAGTTTTCTTGGCAGGTTGACTTCCCTAAAATAGTATATTAATGAAGTCATGATCTGTAACTGTGGAGTTCAATCATTAAAAGATGCACATTTACATATTTTAAAATTTATATGTGTATATTGCAAGTACATTCAGGAATTATATAATTACATCATATAGCAGGAATTATAGCATTTGGATCTTCAGCATAACCTTATAGGGATATAGTTTCCCTGTTGTTGTTTTAATCTATATTCAAAGCAAAAAAAGGGTAAAGCTTCTATAAACACTATCCTTTCCTTATTTCCAGGGAATATGATTTCCTTGATATCAATCTATCCCTTTATTCAAATTTGGATTTCTTTATGTAAGTGTGTATAGGTAACTACATAGAGAGGTAGAAAGAAGCATGAATTTCTCAGCTGCACATTTCAATTAAAAGAAAACCACGGTGTTACAAGAACAATTAATGTCATAATCTTCTGACATCTCTGTTTAGGGTCATGGGTTTGCATCTGGATATCATAGTGACTTTTGATGGAAAAACAGTGTGGCTTCAGCTTTACTGAGTCCGTTTCTTGGAAAACAGTAGAAGTCCAGCAGGGTTCAAGTGCAGGGAACATATATTAACCACACAGTCCAGGATAATTTTTTTTTTTTTTTCACTGAAAAAAACTCAGTATGAGTTTTTTAGTATTTTGGAAAATGTTTGAGGTATAGGCCAAGTTGTTTCTAGCTGTAAGGAAGTAGCATATTGAAAAGTTATTGTGCTAGTTATAACTTGCAAGTAAACCTTGTGCTTTGCTTTACATTCCTCCTCTTCCAGAGTGGCAGACAATGTGGTTAGGATTATGTAATGCTTAGTTTTTCAGTGTATTACCTATGAGTAGTTCTTCTAAAAGCAGCAAGATACAGGAAGGAATTGGTGTAATCCTATTCATTCCTTAAGAGCTGGTTATCCTTAGGTAGATTTCTCTGTCCAGTCTTTGCCATCTTGTAAACTGTGACTGGCAAGAATATATATCAAGTATCAAAGGAATCGAACTTCTCATGAAGTCTCTTACAGATGGTTGTCTGATATACATCCTTTTACCCCATTTGAGTTTCTCTCCTGCGAGAGGAGGAGATAGTTTTGCCTTCATGAAAAATATTTTCTCTCAGTAAGCACACCTTTTTTTGAGAGACCATTTCTATCTTAAAAAAATTCATCCCAAATAGAGTGTGAATAACCAGCAGCAGCTGGTTATTTCCATTTCGTCCTATTAGAATATGCAGTATGTACTCTTGTACTGCAAGCGAGAGAGTAAAATGCATAAATGCACTTTGAAGAGTAATAACAGTCAACCTTTTCATATAGCAGTTGATTGTATATTCCCTGATAACATACCACTACTAAGAACTTCTGAACCTGTTATTTGTTGATGCCTGGATTGGTGGAAAATCGTTTAGCAATGATAAATCCTGTGAATGCTGGGTCAATGAACCTATTAGTGGGGCTTTGTGCTAGCTCCCACTTCAGAGGCACTTGCTAATATTTCTTCTTCAACCTTGCCTACAGGAAACTTAATTAAAAAATGAGAGCTTGTTTTATTGCTTCAACGTTTCAAATCCAAAGAGGAGAAAATACATTCAAAGGTAGTTATCTGGAAGGATATGCTGGTATGTCTGCCACAGAAATGTCTGGGTTTGATGTCTATCCAGGAAAGTAAAATTCATTCCTGCAATACTCTTCAGGCTTCTAAACTCTTAAGCCGTTCTTCAGGCCATACAGTATTTGAGCAAATGACCCATATCTCTCCAGCAGGCCCTTTGTACAGGGGTGATGGCACTGAAGGGGGTTTTTTCCTTTTTCTCGTGTTTATTTCAAGTGACGATATAGAGTTCTAGTGATGTCTAAAAGAGGCTAAACATATTTCATATACTAAAGAATCCTATTTCTTACACCAACCATATTTCATATACCAGGGGCTTTTTATGAACTCTGCTCAAGGGAAGGATTGACCCCAAATCAGGATTGAAGCTGGAGTTGCCAACTTGCATGGTTTCTGGTGATGTCTTGGCTTAGGCAGGATTCCCACCTTTGGAAATGATTACTACAATGAAGCCTCAACTTTGAGAACGAGAAGTCACCAGAGGATACGTTACGTGGCTGGGTTGTGGAGCTGATGTAAATAGGGAGGTGACAGGGAAGGAAAGGAGCTTTCTCAAGTGTCCCTGTGCTGCTGAATTTCTTCCTCCATTCAGTGCCAGAACTGAGTGTACAATGCTGGAGTTTCTGTTCTTATTACTGTCTTACCTTGGAAGAAGTATGTTTGAAACTATTGTTATTATATCTTTAGCCTGGGGATCTCGGGGACCTCCTACTAGATGAGAGACTTCTATGTTCACATGCTACAGAGTGCAATGGAGGCAGCAGATGTCAGGGTGAAGCTGGGCTAAAGGCATCTCTAAGGACATCTACTAACTGTCCCTGGCCCAGATGGCGGTTTAAGGAGAGATGACATAGCACAGACATAGTGCAAAAAGTCTCTTGACATGAGATGAACATGAGTTCCTTTTTAGGGAGTGGAAATGGATTTGTTTGTGTGTGGTCTAGTCTCTGAGACTTCCTTAACCACTAAAGCTCACGGGAAGGGGTAAGTGAGCTGTAGAAGCAAGACCATAGAATCACAGGCATGTTGGCTGGAAGTGACTTTTGGAGACTATGTAGTGCAGCCTCCTGAGATCTTTGCACTGGGCAATGTCACCATCAGCAGCTGTGCAAACTGAGGTGAGGGATTGTTGCTGATGTATCTCTGGGGCTGGGTATTTAAATTTTAAATATGCATAAGTTTTAGCATTTCATTATTTTAGTGCTGTTTCTTTTCCTTGTAATAAAATTACCTTATAAAGGGCTTATGAGAAGGGATCAAGCCACTGAGGTGTACTCATGTAAGTAAGAATCACAGGGTTGGAAGGGACCTTAGTAGATCTAGTCCAACCCCCTGCCAGAGCAGGGCCACCTTAGAGCAGGTTGCACAGGAACGCATCCAGGCGGGTNAACCTTGGATGTTTGCATCCTTCCACTTTCTTGCTTACGACACTGCCCTAAACAAGAATTGCAGGACTTGGCACCAGACATTTGACTCAGAATGAAACTGGATTTTGTGGAGAATTTTTTTTTTTTTTGGCAGACACAATGGCAATATTTGACCAACACTTGTTAGGTGAAGACAGACTGATTTTAGTCTGTCCATATAAGCAATAGAAACGCATATATGAAGTGATAAGGGAAATAACATGGAAGTGGAAATCAGGCTTTGTGTACTCATGAGACGTTCCAGGATTTCTTATGAATAATATATATTTATCCCTTAATGTTATTTTGAAGATAGATAATAGCTGAGAACTACCTCTTGCCCTGTTTCCGAAGTATCTTATGGTATCTGAAGGAGAAATATTTATGAAGCATCTAGTAGTTCTGAAATATGAGAGAATCATACAGTTGGAAGTAAAGGCCACCTTTTATCTGCAGAACTGGTTCAGCGAAGGTTGTGGTAGGAACCATTTCTCAGCGCAATGCTCTTTGGAAGGATCACCTGTAGCAGAGGGAGGGTGCAGCCTCTGTCGCTGTCGCTTGTTGAACCACTAATGTCTAGTCCGTCAGTCAAGGCTGTCAGTTAGTACTAATTATGTTGGTAGTTTTTGAGAGTCTAATTAAATTCTTTAAGCCATTCATATTGCTTTCCTTGGCCTTGCTGGTTTACTTAATCTTAACCTAACCCACGGTCTGTTAGACTGTTAGAAGATATTTGGGCTTATGTTGCATTGGTGCCAAATTAGATCTTTAATGGCTACACCTTGTTGGAAACTGATGCTTGTGGCTTAGGAGTACCTGGATGGAAATAAACACTGACAGCATCTAGGAATAATAACTTGGTTTTCTCTTTTTCAGTTGTGAGCTTTTGCACACAGACAAAACTTGCAGGTTTTAATAAGCCCACCTGCTTTCCCAGCAATCGTCCACCAACTCAAATAAACCAATGTTATTATAAGCAAATAGAGGTAGATGATGGGGTATGCTCAAGATGTGAGCTTGTCTCAATCAGCTTCAGTGAGTTTTACTTTAATTTCCGTTATCTAAGGATTAGTTTGGGAGTGGTGTAAGGAGGTGTCTGTGTTTCTATACATACTGAGAATTTCCCGGATATAGAAGGGACATTTTGGGGTAGGGGGAGGGTGCCAGCTGTTAGTCTTCTGCTTCTTAATATAGTTTGAGATTTTTCTTGGTTATTGGAGGGATCACCATGTTGACAGAGTGCTCAGATGAGTGGTCTGGCGTGTTGCCATTTACTAACTTTCATTTGAGCCTAATCTGCAAAGTAATACTAATTTTTCAAATGAATGTTTTAAAGCTGCAGGATATTCCCACACTGAAAGAAACCCCAGGGGTCATCTGCTTCCTCTTTCCTGCTACATCAGGAGAGACTATTTCTACTTCTTTCTTTTGATGCTATTTTTTCCAACAGTACCTATTGTCCCAGGCTATGCAGTAACTTAGGTACACAGCACTGCCAGTCACAAGTAACCCAGGAACTCAGCATTGCAAGTCATAAGCAGAATGAATTATTTCCCACCCTTTATTTGGCTATACAGTGCTGGATGGAAAGAAAAATGTTATTTTGCTTTAGGAACTGGTAAACCTTTATGTGCCATAGATTAACTTGCTGTGTATTCAGAACTTGATATATTCCAGCTTTATGTCCTTTACAGAACCCAGTATATATTTATTGTTCCGTAGAAAGTTCTTGCAGTAAGAGGTGAAAAGCCTGTTCAGGGGATCTTTGAGGAGAGATATCGCAGAAATATCCATTGGTGTTTTACTTACACACAATTTAAAGATGAATAAAGGAACTAGAAAGTGTGTAAAGTTTCTTGCTTGAACATGTTTTTTAGATGAACTAAAAGTTCCAATTACACTTGTTCTTTTTAAGTAGTGATCTATCCAAAATGAAAAATTTAACCATGGATCCAAAGGCAATTTGTGAACATCCTTTCTTACTGCTAAAAGGCATGGACCTGATATTGAGTCCTTAAAGAGTAAGTGTTTAAGGACTATGGGCACGTTCAGAATGTGAGCTTGAGTCTAGAGATGTGTCTCCTCTATTGTCAGATTTGAGAACCTTTAAAAATTCTGGCGTTTCACCTTGCTCTCAGCAGTTCTGTTCCCTTCTATTCCTTAGGCTTATTTTGTGGCCATGAGTAAACTGGGAATTTTTCTTTTCTTATCTTCTCTCTCTCTCTCTCTCTNNTTTTTCATTCATTTATGAATACTGCTTTTGCTGTCAGGGCACAAGAGAGTTTCTTTAAGAAATTTATTGCTGAAATAAGGGAAGAAAATTAAATTCTGCTGGCTGCCGCTTCAGACTTATGGACAAAGAACATATGGACAATAATTACTTTTAAAGCCTCCCTGGAAAATATAAAATCTCTTGCTATTAACTAAACTGCCTTTAAAACTAAAGAAGGCCAGTGGAAGGCCTGCACAATTTTTTCGTGTGTGTCCATGCGCACTTCTCTGTGGATTTTTCATTTCAAGTCTACATTTGCAATATTCTCCATTTCTTTCCTCTTATCCCTTTAAAGAACTTTTAAAATGCCTATTCAGACACAGAGAACACGTATTGTAATCCACAGTTCCACTACAAAATTTGTTTATTTTTCATTTGATCATTGTGTTTTCTTATAGTGTTGCCTGGGCATTTTGGTTAGCTAAATATATATGTGTTGATCTGATTAATTTACAGTTGGAGCATGTGACTTGATATAGGCAGTTCTTCCTTTGCAGTGACTTTTCTGGTAGCTTGCAGTCTATTTGTACTTTCCTTGGTAATATTTCCCAGAGGTGGGATTTAAGGAAGGAAATGGAGCAAATCTAGATTCAGACTTTGCTTTTGGATCTCCTCTCTCTAGAGGATCAGAACAAATCCATGAATTTAATGATGCACTCGAATGTAATGAAAATTTGGATATTAATCATCACTGGGAACCTGTGTTCCGTGCTCATTAAATAGAAAATTTTGGTGAGTGCTTCCCATTCCCTCATGAGATACCAGAACGTCAGGTAGACACCAAGCAACATCAGGTCATAATGCAAATTTTCTTTGAGGTACAACTGTGCATATTGCATTAATTTTCAATGAAACCTCAGATTCTACTTTTACTGATGTAACTTTAACATCATAAATATGCAAAAGGGCTTTATCATATGCAATACAGGATTCTCGTCACTTTTGTTAGTGGAAGTCTGGACCATTTAGAAATGCCAGTTGTTTGAGTCGTTGCGTGAATTAGACTGAGAAACAGATTTCAAGAGTTGAAGAATAATAATTCAAGTGGCATTAGAAATAAGTGACTGACGAAACCTTTCCTGACTTACTTGTGAAATATATCTTTTTTTAAAATTAATTATATTTGTATACAAGCATGCAACATGACCTAAATCTTTGGGGTTATGCAGTGACTCTCAGCAGTGTTGTCAATCTGATGCATTCAGAAGTCAGAAACAAGCTTGAGTTAATAAATTCTGAATTCTTTTTGATTGTCTTCTGGCATTTTTGCCTTTAGGACTGGTATTGAAGGTTTCTTCTGCTTTCACAAAGAACAGAATGCTTTAAAAAGAGAGGTGGGGAAGCTGTGATTTTTTGGGGGGTTATGTATCTCCCTGAAAGCAAAGAGGTAATTTAAAGGGAAAAAAAATAAAATCTTAAGTCTCAGGATGATACTCAGGTTTATTATAAGATTTCACAGTATGAAGCAGAAGATAATTCCCATGGCTAGACCTGTGTCTTGCCTGTTCCCCGGCCAGAATTACGTTCTTTCTCCATAGTGCCCCACACTGGTACAGCTGAGGTATGTTGAGTTGTGGTGTAGGTATTTCCTGTTCTGATGGGTTCAGGAGGGACTGGTTCAGGAAAACATTTGGAATCCAGTTGCAACTCATGCTCCAGGTTGCTTTACCTGCTGCCATCCTCCCTCCTGACCACACATAGCTCTGGCCTTGTAACTTGTCCTGGTGTGGGGCTGTCACATGCATGGAGACATGCAAGCTTTAAAGAGCAAGGGCTACATATGGATTGTGTCACTGAGTGTTTCTGCAGAAATGCAGTATTGGTGCGATGGCTCTTCCACCATGCAGGAAGTCTAGCTTTTTATATTCTGCGTTCCCCCTGAGTTATTGTTGGGTTCATACTATAGGAAGGAAATGACTCATTGAAAAATGATTCAAGATTCATGTGTTGCACCAGAAGGAAAAAGAAAATAAAACAAACACAAAAACCTGTGGGGTTTTGGGGTAATCAATATAGGGCACTTAGGAGCAAAGCAAATACCACAGTGAGTTTAAATTGTCTCTTCTCAAACTGCTTTAAAGTTGGAAAAACAATATCTAGGCTAACCTGTAAGAATGCAACTGAAGCTGTGTAACATCCGAAATTACTGAGTGCCAGAGGTAAAACTGTGTTTTTAGAATACAAGTATGAATTCAGAAATGCATGTATTTTTAAACATTCAAAACCCCCATAGATTAAGAGCAAGCAATTGGATTCATGCTGTTGGATTCTCTGTAAACTCTGTTAAGTATCACATGGGTAGGATTTTGCTCAAGTGGATTTGGGGTGAAATCTTGTTTTTCCTACATTCACCTGGCAGGTCCCATGTTCTAGGTTCAAGACACTACAGTTCCCTGCAATGGCTGATGAGTTGCGTGTATGTAAGCCTTGCAATCCCAAATCCAGAACTCAGCAAGGATGTAAAGGACAGTATTTTTAGAAGCATTCACATATACAGTGTAACATGTTATATGTTTAAGTCTGTGTTTATAAAGACAGATTATTCTAGATGTTTAAAAAATGCAGATCAGAACAGAATACATGATTTTTAACACATGTTCTTTACCAGCTAATGTTATAGACTTTATATGTATATATTATGTATATGCATACATTTTTTTCTCTTCGTAGAACAAAACTGAAGTTTAAAACTAATTAGTTTTAAACACAAATTACCAGATTTGTACTCAATTGTGTATTAGAACATCAGGTATCAATACATCATATGTAATTTTTTAAAAATGAAGCCTCTGAAGAAGATTTCAACTTACTTCTTATTATTTATTACTGATCTTATGCAGTGGTACTTGAATATTCTTAATTCCAAACACTGAATGGGAAGTGGTGGAATGGAATAGTGTTACTTCACCAGCAGTACTTTCTAATTGTTTGTATGTTTTGGCTCTTTAAATGAAAAGAAGTAATGTTTGTTGTGGAAAGATTAGCAGTGTTTTAATGTTTGTTTTTGGTGCTAAGCAGCTCTCCTTCTGGGACTGGTCTGAGCTTGCAAACTATCTTATACTAATGAACTTAATATTTGGCTTTATACAATCTACTTAACAAAACTCAAATGGGAGTAAAACTATTGAAGATACCTTTCTAAGTCCTCTTCTCTTGTGCAGTTTCATACTGATCTATGTAACTTATAGTAAATGAGTATCGACAGTTACTTGCTTAGTTTACATTCTTTCCTAATCGCCATCTCCTTGTTTCCTTGGTTTATATTCAGGAGAGAACTTGGGGAGACAGTGGCCTTATTTATTCTAATGTTATGATAACACAGTTTACTTGTATACACCCACAACTGTATGTTCCGTGCTGTAGAAGGAAAAAATGAAACCTCTTTTTCTAGTATTTAGCTTCACTTGCTTTAGTTGAGTCTATGTTTTAAAAACGGAGTTGTTCTGCCCTGTAAACACATTTGTCCATAATTTACGAAGTAGGACAGTCTGTTATTTGCTTGTCCTTCCCATGCCGTGCTGACTGACTGCTTTGAATTTCAGGAGTAAATTAATTTGTGAGCAATGGTTTGTTCCATTCTGGCTTTAAGGCTTAATGAGACTGTAATGTATCCAGGCTGAGGATTCTGTTTGATCTCTTAATAGTAGGAAATAGAAAAGTAGATTGCACTAATCATTAACGATTGCTAATACATTTGTTTGTCTCTCTCTCTCTCTATTCTGACAGAATGACTCCCTAATGCGTGGGTTGGAGTCAAGCACATGGTAAACCCAGAAGGGTTATATTATCTTACCTATGTAATGTAACTGGCAAAAAATACATAGTTGGTTATGGAGAAGGCTGGCCATCTCTCACATTTTCCTCTGTAGGAGTTGAAGATGGAAGGGACAGTGCTGTTTAGAATAGCAGGATATTTTTATTGGGAGCCTCCTCCTCCTGTGAGCCACTCTGCAGGTGTGAGAGAGCTGACCCTAATGCCAGTGGAAGAAGCGGGATGCTTTCAGTCATGCCCTGTGGGAATTAATAATCCAGAGCATTGTGGTGGAACTGGTGGCACCTTTGTCCTGTGAAAGTAAGAGTTCACCTTTAATGTAGTGACTCTGGTGCTCTCTGAATTTATTTCTGAGACTCAGTCTTTTTATTCTCTCATAGGTGTTGGAGTGAATTATCTGTCCTGCCAGAACAGCCTGAAATGAATATACTTCCTTTAGGAAAATTGCAAAATTAAATTAAACTTTAAAGAAACCACATAATCCCTTTTGAATATTTAACTTAAACCTTGACTTTTTTTTTTTCTTTTTTTTTTTTTTCCCCCTCTCACTTGGCCCAACATGGGATGGAATCGGAACTGAGGAATGGAAACCACGGGTGGGAGGGCAGCCCTGAGCTAGAAGTTGGGTTTTTGGGAGGTGGCCAATCATGGGAGAAAGCCAAACTGGAAAACTTGCAGAGGTGTTAAAGGCTCTGAGCCCACAGTCCTGTGGATCTAAGCTAGAAAAAACTGCTGATCTGAAAAGGTAATACAGAATGTATCGTAAAACATCATGATAAAATAATATATGCAGTGAAACGGGAAACAATCTCAGACTTTGGACTTTTGAAAAACATCTGGATATTCTGGGCTGTTTTTTGGGGTTTTTTGTTTGTTTTTTTTTTTTTTTAATTTAATTGGACTTAAAAAATCCGCAGCATATGGGAGTTGCAAATTCCCACCATGTGTTGCTGCTAAGTGTAAGGGATGTATGGTTTGTGCAGCAATTGTTACTGTTTTTAAAGTGTCCCTGTGATGTAGCTGCTCGCTTTGCTTCCCTCCCCTGCCCCAGTGAGAGAAGGCTGTCAGCTTGTGGCAGGAGGGAGCATTAGAGCCATTGCAGACGACATCCTAGTGATCTGGAGATGGATGTAGATCCTGGCAGAAATAGACCCTGGGAGCTGAAAAGTTTCCAGTGAAACTTGACTGCCCAGCTCACTTTCCACAGACCCTGTCTGCAGCACTTAACTGTGGTGCTGATAAGTGCTATAAAATGTCATGGATGTTGTCTGCAGCCAAATCCTGATGGTGTTGCATTAGATTTGATCATGGGAATATGCATTCTTTTAGAAACAGTTTTGATATTAAAAATAATCTTTTCTTGCACCACCGTTTGGCCAGCAGCTATATAGACACTTCCCAATAACAACACAGATGGCTTTATTTGCTTTTGGAAGGTTTTGCTGCCCAAGTTCATGCTCTGTCCCTGCCTTTATCCACACCACCACCCCCCCCGCCCCAATTTATTATTTTTTTTTTTTAAAATAGGGCTAGATCAAGGCACAGTGGGTTTTGCAAGAAGCCTTATGCTTTTTAGTGTCTCAGTGACAAAACAGATAAGGAAGTCAAGTGTCTTTTCCTGGCATACAAACATTAACTGACTGGAAGAAACAGTGTGTGGGGAGTATCCAAACATTTACAGAGAGAAGAATGGCTGTGGCAGCTGCGTTGTATTTTATAACTGTGATAAAGATAAAATCATTCTTGTGCTTTTTTGAACCTAAGGAAATGATTTAGTTGAGAGGGGAAAAAAAAAAAGAAGATATTTTCCGGTGTATATGAAGAAACCCACATGCACGCTCCACTTAAACTCCAGTGCAGCAATTTTCTCAAGTTTGAGTTGGGAGTGTTTTCCCTGTGACACAACATTCCTTGGGGACACATGGAACAGGGCCTTCCAGCCCAGACAGGGTGTATCAGGTTCTTGGGGATCCTTATGCCTTGTGATGTCTTCTTTTTTTAAATTTTTTTAAATTTTTTTTTTAAAGGGAAATCAAGATTAGGTGATCTGGTTTTCAGGAGTGAGTACTTAGCAATAGGTGAGCTCCTTTCTTTGAAACTTTGTGAGTGTTTGAAACACTGGGATAACTTCACAGTTCGGAGTGTGTTAGGCACATCACGGTGGCGCAGTGAAAATATTAGAAGCTGCCAGATGGACGATATGATATTGCGGGCAGATGACAGGGACTATGACTAAGACTTGTGGAGGTCCAACCATAATGAAGACCTTCAATAACAGATGCTGTATAATTTTCAAGTGTAAATGCAATGAAGAGTATCTCCCTGTAACTCGGAACATTAGCATCCTGTTGAGTAGGCAGATGGTTCTGGAAACCACTAAATGGAAACCATCAACTACCTGTTGTATATGCTAGTATTTGCTAGTAATGATGGTTTATTATTCTTAGAAACAAGGCACACATTTTCTTTGTTGTTTCTTTTGAAAGATTTCTTTGCATGTGATGACTAGTGTTTTCTTCGCTTGGAGTTTTCATTGAGTTTTGGTTGGGGTTTTTTTACTGCTTTTAAAGACACTAAAGGTTGCTAAATAGCCTGAAAAACAATGTGCTAAATTAAGAAATGTGTCACAGGATTGTGCTTACTCCCTGAATAATGAACACTGATCAGATGAGACCAAAGTCTTATTTTTTGCCTTGTATTCTGGGAGATAGAATGGATGGATGATCCTCTAGTTCAGGCTTAAATTCTGGGTTTGGCTCTGCTATAAAGTTCATACATGGTGCTCTCAGAGGCTAACCAGGGAGCTTTCTCTAGGCATCTACAGAGGATCTCAAAGGCCAATTTTGTGCATTTAGGAAACACAAGGCTTCAAGGTCAATCATGACTCTGGCAAAGTGATACCCTGGGCTGGGTACACAGCTCCCATCACTGACAGCTTAACTGATACGCAGACAGTGCATTTCTTAAATCCCATGCAAAGTGCTCACTTTTGTGGAATCCTATCTTTTTGGGCACTATTCTCTGTTTATAATTGTTACAGTCTTAGTACAATTATCCAGGGTTACCTGGAAAATGTTACCTGTCTTTCAGGTTATATTTTAACATGCTGAAACTTGATACAAAATCCATGGAAGCACCACATTTGCTATGAAGATATGAGCTGTACTTCACCGGGTTTCAGGCCCAAAGGAACCACTATAGCATTTAGTTTTCATTTTCTTGAGAGAAAAATCATTGGAAAAGATGTTTTGTT
This sequence comes from Rhinoptilus africanus, assembly GCA_013400135.1. Taxonomy (NCBI): domain Eukaryota; kingdom Metazoa; phylum Chordata; class Aves; order Charadriiformes; family Glareolidae; genus Rhinoptilus; species Rhinoptilus africanus. The sequence continues at coordinate 233,844 of VXBO01002394.1, forward strand.
GTATCCATGTACTCCTTTGTTAAGACTGAAGATTTTTTGTCTTCTGGAGGCTAAATTCTTTATGCCAGATTGCAGAAGAGATAATGAAACCTCCAATACTTGATACTCTTGGAATGACAAGGAATGTATTAGTTATGATTACACGAGTCCATTAGGAAAGAAAGAGTTCATAGAACCATTTTTCTAGCTTTATTTTTTGCTTGGGCTTAATCTCTGATGCTGCAGAAGAAGCTAAATAGCATCCTTTCCTTTTCTGCCTTTGAAGTAAGTCTAGATAGCTGCATGGGAGGGAGAAGGTGTTGTTTCTGACCTCAGCGGGTGATTTTGAAAGCCCTAAAATTTGAGATGTCAATGAAATGATTTTTCTTAATGGAGAACAGAAGTCATTCTGACTCTTTTGGCAGAAAGGCAAGAAACTCTCTTTTCCTGTGAAGGAAGAGAGATGAGCAGACGGAGGTTTTGGAGTCTATTTACCTTTATAGTCTTTCTGTCCCTGAAAGTCAAAACATCATATTTCCTGTCCCGTCCAACAAAGCATGTTAACTGCAGAGAATTTCTCCAAGAATCTGTGGCAAAAAATGAAAAAGAAGAGGAGAAATATACTCTGGAAGGATAGCATAATTTTCTTTTAAAGACTTCAAGCAATGCAGCGTCCCCTGGTAAAATATTTCAATTTGATTTTCCCAGCTGTGAAAGTAATCAAAAGCTTCTTTTCAAGGTTTAACTTGCTAATGAGATCCAGTGACTGGAAGTTAGTTATGCCATTGTCTGCATGATTAACTATTTCTATCCTGTTATCAGATAGCTTTTATGTGTGAAAATACCTGTGCGTGGTGATGAAGTCAGCCTATAACGTTCTCTTTGATGATCTGAATATGTTGCTCTTCTTAAGTCCCACATCATAAATCATGTTTTCTAGGCTCGAATCATTTTTGTGGCCCTCCTTTGAATGTTTTCCAGTATTTCCACATGTTTCTTAAATTGTGGACACTGTGCTGGTATTCTGTGAGAGGTCTCACAAATAATATAAAAAAAAGTGCCATTATTTCTATCTGCCTAACCTTTATTTGACACCACCCCACCCCCCTCCCTAGAATGTCATACATGCTTTTCATTAAGCTCTTTCAAGAGCTTATCCTGAAGTTCTCATCCTTCTCTTTCCTCCAGCTTCTCTTTTTTCTCTCACTTCAACTGCAGCTCTTCTCCACGTTCCCAAAGTGAGGGGCTGCCATGGCAGAGACCAACTGATAGCCTTTAGGCATCTCACTCTGGAAGTATCTAGTTCTTCTTTTCATAATTCTGTAGAAAACATAGGCTTTTCTTTTAAAAACTTTGACAAGTATCTAAACTAAATTTCTTATGTAGGCAAGTCAAGAACAATCCTGGAGTTCCCATTAGGCACATAAAACCTCCATTCTTAATTCCCGTTGTGTTGCCATGCATTTAGTTCCATTAAACGAATTTTGTTAGATTCTTGTTGTAGACAGCACCACATTTTCTTCCCTAACCTTTGAGATGGTGTCTCACCTACCGCTGTTACCCCAGGATATCTTATATTTTTGATAAAAATAACTTCAGATGAAGAATGAATCCCTTACGGCTCCACTAAACAGGGAGTTGTCGGTATCGAGAACGTTTTGAGACCTGTGATTATACCACAATTGAATCCAACTGAGGTACTCTGTTAATTCCACATCATCATTTCTTAATTGAGATGTCATGTTGTACTAAGTCAAATGCCATGGAGAAATCAAGTGCACTATAGCATACAATTGCCTTTGTCAACCAGACCTGTTATCTCTTCACAAAAAGACAATAGGTTTGTTTTACAAGACCAACCTTCCATTAAACTAACTGATTGACATTAATTAGATTTTTAGCCTTTAATTCTTTGTTGATGAAATTCCAAATGAATCACTCCTTTTACTGAATGCTAAATAACTATTCTAGAAGTCTATGGCCCATGTCTTTTATATTTATTTAAATATTGGATCTCCTTTGGCAGTCCTTTATTTCTTTGGAATTTACCCAGTTTTCAAAAGTTTTTTAAAAAAATTAATATTAGCAATTCAAGGAAGCCCCTCACCTTGTCCTTTTAACACTCAGGGTTATGTATTATCCCAGCTGCTGATTTGAACGTTACTTAATTTTAGTGGATGTTGCCTAACATCCTTCTCTATCTCATATGGCAAACTTTCTATTCCATCCACAACTTTGCATGAGATGAATGCATCCTCCTGCTTCATTATGAATACAGAACAGACACCCCCCCCACACACACACATTTGAGCATCTGTGTACTTTATGTCACCCTTTATAGTTTTACCACTCCCCTCTTGCAAAGCTCCTGTATCTTTTCTTCCCACTGTTATCTTTTTTGCTTTGTCATTCACTTACCTTTCTTCAGCCTTATATATCCAGACACTCTTTTTTCTCCTGTGTGTATTTTATATGTTCTTGTCTCTTTTCTGATTTTGTTGCTAATTGCATGTCTCATTTGAAGCAAGAAACCTTCTTGGCCTTTTTTGTGTGCATCTGGATAACGATGACTTCATGGGAGTTTGGAAGAACATTTGTAAAGACACGCTCATATTTTGTTAAAACTTAGGACTTAGATTTATTTTGTTGGTTTTTAATTTTTATGCAAGCTGTTGCTTTAGGTTTTGGAAAAATGATCCTACAGTTTTCATATTTCCTGTAAAATATGTGCCTGTGCTTTTAGATAGAATTTGTTTTTCTGTGTGGTGATTTTTTGCAGAAGGTAAGTGCAATGAAGTCACAAACGTGAGTATTGCTCTCCGATGTTAAGCGTATTTTTTTTAAAACAGTGTTTCACATTCAGATATCTGAAATAGATTGTGGGTGATGAACCTGAAGTTTTGGGGGTTCTGACGTGTTGATTTTGTCAACTGATGAAGGCAAATACTTTTCTCTGCTAGAATTTCATTTATTTTTCTTGGTGGAGCTGAGCAGATCAGCTGATGCAGAGCCCGCGGAGAGCTGTGCCACTGGGCCAGTGCAGAGGCTCCATGCCATCAGTGAATTTCAGCAGCTGGTATCTGCAAATATGACATCTTTTTATTTATATTGAGTGGTATTTACACAATATTACAGTGACAACTGTTCATTCAGGCCCTCTCGTGTGTGAGCTGTTAATGCACCGCACTAGATCTCCTGCTTGCTGTCCCTCCTGTGTTACAACTGAAATTGTATTAATGTTGCTCCTTACTCTCCCGGTGTTTGAGGAGGTGTGGGTTATTAAGCTGTATTAGCTCCCTCTGGCATCTTCAGTGTGCTGCTCTGGTGCCCACTTTCTGCCTTTAGCAGTGGTTAGTCTCTTTGGCAGCAGAGAGCAATGTAGCCGCACAGGTTTAGATTTACGTTTAGGAAATGCTATAGAGGGGAAAGCAAGTATCCTGAAGCAGTTGATGCCCACTGTGAACCCAAGACAGATGGCATGGCCACCCTGCAACAGGATCTGTTCGTGATGGGGCTCTGATCACTCTTCTTTCCATCTCCTCCGTTGTTGAATGAGCCCAGGTAGGCTCAGGATGCTGCCATGGTGAGAAAGGGCTGTGTGCAGACAGGTTTTGTGGGTCCGATTAGGAAGTCTGCTCCATGGAGAAAGGATGTTAGTTGAGGGTTTTTTAAGCAGAGAGGAGCAGATGAAGAGTGGCTGATAGTTGAGGGCAGGGAGCATATCTGAACTGGGGAAGCTCACGTGCACGCCAGCAGCTCCGTCTCACAAACCTTCCTGTAACTCCACCTGGATTACTTCCAATATCTGGGTTGTGGGTACATATTTGTAATACCTGTATCTCGTGGAAATGACTCACACAGCTGTATGTTGCTCTTAGCCCCAGGAGAACAGTTGGGGATACAACCTAGAGTTTGACACATACATCAACTGTAAATTGAGAGACTTAAAGACAGTTGGACTCGATGTCCTAAGTGTAGTTGCCTTCTTCAGAATCTGGCATGTTTACTGCAATATTTTCTCTACATCTCATCTACCTCTTCAGATTTTGGCTCTAAGTCCTGTGCTTTCTTCCCTTGCTCATTAGTACTCCTGCAGATAGAGCAGTCAAGGATGCAGTGATGAGTGCTGTGGTAAGGATGACTTTATTACGAATACAATTACAAATGTTCTTTATGGTTTGTTTGACCCTTTTTTAATCACTTTAATCGCTTCCCTCCCTGAGTTGCTGTCTGCTGACAGACGGACTTTATTTTCTATCTGTTACTTAATGCGTGGAGACTAAATAACTTTGTACTTCAGCCACATCTTCAATGCTTGCATCTCTAATAGAAAATTGATTGATCAACTAATTGATAAAATCCAGCTAAGAATTCACTAAAGTGCTTGTGGGCACCAAAGAGGCGAGGAAAAAATGGAAAACCTATTTATCCTAATTAACTCTGTAAAAAACAATTTTGGGAAACAATTCCTGCCTTAGTGGTGTAGAAACCTACAGTTATAGGCAAAATAGCTTTATATATGTTTCTCATTTTATTAAGAGGGAGTTTCTGATTTGCCAGAGGGGCTCACTTTGCAGTGGTTTTGCTAGACAGGTAAGGGAGAAGAAGGAAATTAAAACTGGAATCCCGGCAGCTTGAATGTAAAGTGTACTCACCAGTGGTCTTTGTTCTTCTTGCAGTCCCAAGCACAGAAAATCTCCCGTGCTGCTTCATTTCTTGCTTCAATGCATATACTTGAAAGCTGAGAGTCAAAGTCAGTGGTAAAAGTCAGGGCCTGAGATATGGGAGTGAAATGGAAAGAAGCTGCGAGACATCAGCCGCATGACTCTAAATCTCATTGGTTTTTATCTTCTCCGTTGTATGTTGGAGTTCAGGAGCAACTTTTGCCCTTGCCTCCTGCTTCCTCCCCAGGAATGACAAAAAGGTTGTTTTGACCTGTAAATGCTTTGTAGTCGAAGTGTATGTGCATGCATGGATAATTCAGTCACTTTCTACAACTCTTTGTGCAACATGTTATATGCTGCAGTTGATTCCTTGGATTAAATCTGGTCCTGTAGCTAAGCTTTTATTTTTCAAAAAACAAACCACCACCAACGAACAAAAAAAACCCCAAACCAACAACAGCAAAACCCTCTAAAGCCAATCAAGCTCCCCTTTCTTCAGTAATTTCTTTCAGTTGTTAGAAGTATAAACCAACAACTCTTCGCTTGTCTGATTTTAAAGCCTGACTGTAAGAACAGTCTCAAAGGGGTGCAAAGATGTATTTCACTAAAAAGCCAAACTTGGAAAAAATCAAATGATACCAGTCTGAATAGCAGCTCTTTCAACTTTAGTTAATTACTTCATTGCCTAGATTAGGCAGTGAAATAATTAACTAAATAATATGCTTGATTTCCAAACTCAGATGGCTTCTTCAGGTATCAAAACCTTCCAGTATTTCCTCTCCATCTGTCAAATTTTATGCTTTCCCTATAGCCTTTCCTGACAGGATTTATAATTTCCTTGTGAGTTTTCAGTGCAAAACTTTCTCCGTGTTACGATTTAAATCTTCAAAGCCACACAAGTTAATCAAATGTAGTATAACATTAATTATGGGACTAAGCGCAGACCCAATCATTTAATATTTAGTTGACTTTAAAATTTTATTTTTCAGTTTGCTACAAGATTTTCCCCTACGTTGCAGTAAACGGTAGGCTCTTATCTTGGAATTAAGGCATTTTCCGCACAGCACGTGGTGCTTTCACGCAGTGAAGTTATTCCCCACGTGCAGGGCTGGGCTGGGAGGCAATGGACCCTCGCTAACGTGAGCAGCAGTTCACTTCTAGCCCTAAACAGGGTTATTCTTACCTCACTTTGGCTTCTTTAGCAGATGTACTTTATAGATCAGATATAAAAGATATATCTTAGAGGGGGGTAATGGGACATTTTCTTCCTAAAAGTCTTTGCTTCCTCCTCTCCTTTATGAATAGCACAGGGCTGCTGCTGTTACTCAAGTGCTGCATTGAGTGGCAAAGAAGCTCCTGCAGTATGGCTGCTTTCCATCCGAAAATGCCTTTATGGTCCTCCTGCTTCGGATATGCCTGGCTATTGGGAAACCAGGAGTGATGTTGTGCTGCTTTGAGTAACCTTAATTTAAAAAAGAGGGAAATCTTTTTCAAATTAAAGAAAGAATATATTTCTACCAAACTCTCTGGGATTTTCTAAAAGAAGCATTACTATATTTTATAGCTATATTACAAGTATGAAATAGGATTAGATTTAATACAGACAGACTGTGATCTTTTCAAAGAGCTTGGCTCATTATGCTTCTGTGTACCATGAGCTATATATTGTCAAGTGAGTATATTGTGTCACAGAAGTTACAAGTTCAGTTCAGGATGACTTTGCTCAAATTGCTGCAAACTGAATAGTTCTGGTTCAAGGCTCTTATAAGCTCCTCAAGCCTGAATGTTCTAGCTCAAGATATTTTTATCTCCTGCCTCTGAAGGCCAGGGTAGTTTGTTTGTACTGCAAGAAGAACAGCTTGAGGAGACTTTTCTCCTTTTCTATTTATTTCATAATATGTTTCTCTGGTTGTGTGGTGGTGGTTTTGGTTTTTTTTTTCCCTTTTCTCTAGGTTTTTCTCACTTCTTTGCAGTCACGATACTGTTAAATAAGCAAGTCACACACTCATAACTTCTGTTCGGCAGGGGTGAAAAAGAACATACACAAATATCAAGCAGCAGGAACTAAAACTTGAATATCCAACTCTAATTTGACTTAAGTTGTATCTGCAGTAAGATAACGTGTCATTTTGTACCATTGACCACTCACCATATAATAAAATCAATTGTTCTGTAAAAAGTTAAGATTGCCAGATATATCACACATTTATTGCAGGCTTTGAGGGCAATATAAAATTTCATTCATAGACAAGAGAAAACTACTCAGTCTGTGAAATTTTTTACATTCTTTAAAGTTGCATTCGTCAGACTTAAGACCATTAAAACAGAGTTAATTTCTTACAGCTAAAAACCTAACTGATATGAATATTTAATACAGGAAATGATATTTAATGTTTGGAATGCATTAGTAATTACTGATTATTTTAACAAGAGAAACTGGAGCAATGTTCATGTTAACCTTGGAGAGTTGCTACGATGTGAGAGAGTCGGGGGAGTCAGGGGAAAGCCAGTACTCCGAGAGCCGGTGGGAGGCTGCATAGCGTGAGGCTGTGGATAGGCTCTGTAGGCACCACAGATCTCGCTGGTACCCGCAGCTGGTGTGTGGTGCCAGGGTGTAACAGAAACGCTGCAGAGAGACCACGAGTCCCCCTCACCGGGGCAGGGCAGTCACAGTCCCAAGCTAATTTGGGGCAAGCTGACAGCTACTCTTAACGCCTTTATAAATTTTCTGCTGGTAAAACCAATAAAGTGCGTTGCGGTTCCCTTCAGCTGTGCATGGAGAGAAAGCAAGCAGAAGAAAACACCTTTTGCAGGACCCCCCTGGGAAAGCAGCTGTAGGAGGGAGGGAGCAGAGCTGCAGGGTGCGCTAATGCCAGGGATGCTCAGGCACACAGGCTTAGTGGAAAGCCTTCTCCTAAAACACTGTGCTTTCCTGGTGTGTACGTTGGGCTTCTGTCTATCTGTGATTTCCTGGAAAGATCTGGCTGCTTTTTTCTTTTTCTTTAAAAATTCAGTCTTGTTGGAGTTTCTTACTTTGGTTAATTTGTCTGAGATTCCTGCTTTACAGATGGTGCAGATGGGAGCCCCTGCCCTGGGTTCAGAGTGTTTGCAGCTCAGAGAAGTGAGCAGCTCCACCTTTAGCTCCTGGTGCAGAAACCATTGTCCAAATACAGCATCCAAAATATGTAATATCTGTGGGAACTTTACCTGGCTTTGTACTAATTAGACAAGGAAAATGGGGAATGTAAGGAAGTCAGAAAGCTTCCTTTTTTTGAAAGCCCTGTGTAAGGCAACAGCAATGGTGAAAAAGGGAAATTACCTTCTACATGTATGCTTTTGCACCAAGCAAATCCTTTTGAAAAGTATGTCTTCCATAGCTCAGCAATTTTAGCCTTGTTTGGGCATTATTATGTAGAATTATTTGCATGTGCATGTAAATAAGTTTACTGATTAAATCTGACACATTTTCTTTCCTGTTAGTTTTCTGATACTGCCTTCCCTTCTTCCTCCCTATTCCATTAAGAAAAAGAAATTACATTTCTTGGAATTCAGACCTGAAAGGATGAAGATAGTATCATACCCTTCCACATTGCCTATATCCCTATATCGATATAGATATAGATTTTTAGTATGAGTAAATCTTTCTGATGTTTCAGAATTGTCACTGAGAGCTTTTCGTTAAAAAGGAATTAAAAGTAAAGGTGAAAATAGAAAGACAAAAGTTGGGCTTTGTCCTTTCGTGTCTTACACATAAGAGGTACATATCTGGAAAATTACTGCCTTCTGAGGCCTCCCTCTGATCCAACTAATCTTTTAAAATTGGTGCTGATACTCACTTTTGTTCAAATCTGGGAAGAAAACCTGTTCTAACGATGACCTGTGATCTGCTTCTGCCTCCTCCCTTTCATTGAAAGCCTGCTTGTAAGGGAAAAAAAATGGTTGACGTGCTATACACAGCTAGCTTTGAAAAAATACAACTGTGTAAAAATAAACTCAGTTTGAGCAAACTTACCCAGTTGCTCTGGTTTTCTATTAATGCCACGCCAACAACTTACAGGCAAACCCCTTATCTAGCTGAGGGTCATCCGTTTGTTTTTTTTTTTTTTGTCATCTTTGGTTGGTGGGTTGGAAAGATTTGAAAGATGAATGTACACATATACTCTGTAATAAATTGTGAATTGGACACAGATTAAGCAGAAATTTTTGTATCTGAGTTGCGGGCAGAATTCTGAAGTGTACACACTTGTGTGCAAACGTGGGCCTAAATGGTAGTTCCCATTTATTTTGATTTCTTTGAGGTCTGGTTATATGGTTTTGGAATACTGTAGGTGACAAAATTACTCGATGTTTAGTTCAGTTGATAAAGGTATCACCATTTTTCTTTCAGTAAGTGTCCTAGTCATGGTAAATGGACTGTACAAGGACTAAAAATACCCTCCAGTGTATTCCACAATCTACATGTGAATGCTGGTGGAAAAATTCCCTTTTACTGGATTAAGTCTAACCAAACTTCTGTTGAAGTAAGCCAAGCATTTAATGGAAAACTTTGGGGTTTAATGTGTAGCCAAGACAAAAATGATGTTTTGTATGTCCTGGAATTCCAGGGTGATATTGCCCATGAGTGGAGCTGGGCATGTGAGAGCACAAGATCCTCTGGGTTGTGAACAGATGCCGTTACATTTCATAGATTTTTACCAGTGGTACATTTCATGGATTTTCACCAGTGGTTTTGTTTCAGTGGTACCCACATACGGCTGTTGGCTCTGCTGTGCTGTGTGTTGTGCGGGAAGGCAGTATGTTAACACCATCGGTTAGAAAAATCAGCCACGTGTTAAGTTGAACAGGAGTCAGATGACAATCTTGAACAGTTGTTTTTAGATGGAGGTTTTGGCCTGGGATTTACTGTCTTTGTAGAAACACTTACCACTCAGCATCATAATATTTGCATCTCTCAATGGTTAAGACTTTTTATATGCTGCAGTCTTGATGTAGATAATGATACCTCTGGAGCAGATACTTTCCGTGCTCCAGCAATCGCTGTTACATCTCAAGATAACCTTTTCCCAGGAAAAAGAAATTTCACAATCAGGAGATGTGTCGTTATCAGAGTTAGTTAGCTAGCTAGCTAGTGTTACTTTTGCAGAAGATAATACTGAATAACTGCAGAAGTGATTACAGCCCTGTCAGTTTTGATATGAAAAGGTGTTTTAAGTTATTCTCAGCAGTTTCTCTGGATCATAGTCTTCTTCCTTATTATCCTCACAATACTGTCCCTAGATGGTCTTGATGCCTAAATGGGATTATATAGTAGAAATTGAGATGGGTGCACTTTTGTGCCAACAGCGTGCAAGAAAATGACAATCTTTGCTTTGTGTCCAATTTCATAGGAAGTTCATTTTTACCAAACTAAGGCAATACAATTTTAAGTGATTTAAGAAGCCCAAAAACCTTGTAAAAACTGGAAAATTGTTGGCACAAGGGTTTTTGAAGCACAGTGTTCTCTCACTAACAATGACCGACAGCAGATGCTAAGGAAAGAGTATGAAAACAAACATACATATATATATACACACACACATATATATATATATGGTTTATACATTCAGAGACACCTCCTGCCTCTGCCAACAATCAACATTTTAAACTCGCTGAACGAGAGGTTGTATCAGGATTACTGCAACCACTGCAGCCATTTGTGAATCCTGCTTTGCTGATGCAATAGAGAGGAAGAAGTCCTACAAAAGAACCAGTAAAGTAATAGTCTGTCCTGTGCACTTCCAGGATTACTCACAGGCATAGGAATCTGCTGCTTCTGCTATGAGCACATTTTTTGGAAAGCTGTCCACCTTTTTCTATAACCTCTGTTGTTATCGTCCCTCTTTTATGCATACAAATTTTGCTATACCACCTCTGTGAAACATTGTCCAAATCACATTTTTCAAGAGGATTTAGGACAAAGGTTTGGCTTGTGCAGTGTTTCCGCCAAGTACTTCATTCCCAGCTCTGCCAATTTGTTTTGATTTTGGACAAGACTGTTCATGCACTTTGTGGAAGCAGAGGTGATAGTATTTTTCTATAGAGATAAGTTTAAAGTTTTTTGATGGTTAAAGACACTGCACTACTAGGTCCGCACTATATCATAATGTTTTATTCATGAACTGGGCAGTGAATAAAGCTTAAAGTACAGTGAGATCATGAGATACTGCTTGGGAGCCAGCTTAAATTTACCTAGTGATGAAAATTCAGTACAGTACACAGCTGAATAGCTCTGTCTGGCATTTCAAAAATATACATCTGAAATAGATTGAGCTTTTTTCCTTGAACAGCACTTCATTGTATTTTTCTTTTTAGTAGAAGTTCTTCACGTCTGTCTGTACTTGCAAAGAACTTAACTCCTATGGAGTGATGGTTAAATGGGCTCTAAATTTTCTTCTGAGGTCTTAAACCCCTTTTCTTTCAGGCTTTGCTCTCGTTCATATAATGTAAAAGCCCTTTGGTTCCACCAGCTTGCACTGTCCATGTTTGCCTGCTTAGCAAACCTGGCATGCCAAAGTCAGTGTGCTGATTCCAGCTTTTTTAGAAACTGTTGAAAGAGCCAAGCTATATTTTTGCTGTGTAACATGTCAGAGAAATAGTGATTTATAGTGTTTATTTCCAAGCTGAAGTATGGTGTTGTAAATTAACTGAAAAACAATGATGCTAAAAATAAATGTACTGTTGTGGTAAATGAGTCAAAATTGTGTTGTTTCTCCTTGCATTATTCTAAATGATGCATTTTATCCAATCCTATCCAGTCCTATTCTGTCATGCTTTTTTAAATGATGCTACATTCCTTAAATGATAACACTGAGTTTAAATGCATCAAACAATTTAGTCAGGAATACTGCAAAGCTGCTGCTGTGCCAGTTTCTCTGTGACAGCTCAGGACTGAACTACGCTGAACTGGACAGCCTCTTTTTTCAGGTTCTCCATGAACAAAACTGAGAAATTTTTTAATTGTTGACTTTCATAGTCAAAAAGTTGGTGCGTTAACTTATGTCTCCTGCTTTGCTGTGCTTATTGATTCCTTGGGCCAGAAGTGGAGATAATAATGAACTGATGTGCTTTAACAGCAATTTATTATAATAACTAGTCATGATTGTTTGATAGCATCTCTTCTTTTCCCTACCCTCCTGTGATACCGTCTCATCTATATTTTTGCTTCATCTCCCTTCCCTAAGTCCACCGATTCACCTCACTTCCTTATTAGTGTCTGTTTAGTGACAAGTGCACTAACCAGACAGTGCACAGTTTTAATCCCTCATTAGATAATCAAAGAATTTTGTATGCACCAGGGCAAAACACAGATTTTTCATAACAGTATATTTGCAGTTCTTCTCTGGGTTAAGTTCAATAAGAAAAGAAAAGGTTTAGTGGATACCTCATTTTAAAAGTTGGTTTGTATCTTCAAAGTAGTGCAAATACTGTTTTGCTAGGAAATGAAGAGCTGGTGTAGATTGACTTGTGCTAAATGATTTTTTTTTTTCTTTTGATCTTTGCTCCTGATTTTGGTCTTGGCAGGTTGAGAGCTCTGCAGGGAAAACTTCATAACTTCATAAATGCTTTACAAATCTTTAGTAAATTAGGCTGTAATTTACGTCGAAGTAACATTTGATCTCATAATCTAGAAAAAACTGCAGAAGATAATGGTGATTGTCAAAGTAGATGATGGTTTTTATGCTGGCTACGATAATATCTGGTGATGTAGATGGATAAACCATTATCCAATAGGACATGCAGCCTAGGGAGATGTAGAGTATCTAAGAGCTCAAACTTGGACATGAAAGTGCTGAAGATATTTGGGGGAAAAAAAGAAACTTGATTGGTGAATACTTATTTTTGATGCATTTAATCATTCTCATAATGCACATGGTATTAAACGAATCTGGCAGGTTTTATTTTGTAGATGTAATGTTTAAAGAGGAGAATGCCTGATTCATTTAAGTGTGAGTGGCCTGAACTCTCACCAATGGGGTGTACAGATGCTCGCATCTGCTAAGAACTAAAACCTTGGAAACACACACACTGTGACAGGGGGTGACTGCAGCTGCTGTAGGTGACTAAGACCCAGTAGGGAACTGCTATAATTGTTTTTTCATCATTCTGTTAATTCTTGAGTCTTTCCAGCTGATGATCAAGCTGTTTTAAGGGTGTTTTTTTCCAGCGTGAAGAAGTAGTGGATTTGAAGTCAAGACAGTGGAGTGTCCTCCTTATCAATAATATGAAAAAATCTCAAATTATTCTCTTAATTCCGTGTCCTTGATAAGAAAAGATAAGGCGGAAAGCTTCTATAGACATGATAGATTAGAGGAGATTTGTAACATACTTTAAAAGGTTGGTGAATTGCATGTTGTTTCATGAAATACATGTCTTTCTGTATGTGTTGCTTTTAAGCAAAATTTGAAATGTGATTTTGCTAACTAGACATCTGAGTGTAGTGATAGGTCAAGGCAGAATTTAATCCAGATACTAAAGACCACATTAGACTGAATTAGCAAATTGCTGTCTTTATTTATTCCAGTATAACTCACTAGATTTCTCTAAAGCTCTGCAATGAAGAGAATGAAACCAGCATGTCTTATTTAAGTATGACCATTCATTACTTCTGATGCACGTGGCTGAGGTAAGGCTCTGGAACCCATAATGACCATTGTATGTCAGTAGAGATGGGTAATAAAGGTCTCCAGAGGTGAAATATGTTTCATTACCTGCAAGGGCTCTAGTGACATCTCACCATCACTATATGGTTTATGTTTCTAGTGCTTATGAATTGATTTATTGTGGGTCTCTACCACTTGTATGGTTTCATTATGTCACTGCAGATACAGAGATCATTTGATATGCCTTCCAGATTAGTTATTTTTGCAGTTATTTTATTGACTTTTGAGTTGTGCAATGTATTGGTTAAAGTGCCTTCATAAGATCTTAATTTTCCATATGCTACTGCAAGAGAAGATAATATTCAGTGTAGCTGTGCTACCTACTAAATCCCTTGATGGAAGATGTAAAATACTTTAGCAGAGAGCAGAGAAGAAAGTTCTAGTAATGGTTGCAGAGCATTTGTATTCTGATTCCTCCTTTCCAAGATTTACTTTACAAAGGCTGTAATTGTCTGTGGTTGGTCTCTGCCCAAGAGCAAGGGTTTTGTTGGAGTGTGTGTATGTCTGTCTGTTTTTGTTTTTAGACTCAAGCCAAAATGATTTAGTCATTATACAGAGACATGAAAAAACTAAATTAAACAATTGTCCCTGCTGCCACTATACAGAATTGGAAGAATTGAAAAGCCTAAATAAAAAATGAGAGAAAGCTAAAACTGTATAATCCTTCCCTTGGAAGGATAGGGGGGGTGTTTAATTAGGTTCAGCAGTGAGAAAAATGTTCATTTTTGCATTGACTAAAACATTTCTTTTTACCCTCGTATGTCAGTGTTCCTCGTGAAATCTGGCTCAAGTACACATGCTTGAGTATTGTTCTCTGTGAGTCAAGAACCTTGCTGCTTTTGTGATGTACTTACTCCTAGTCATATTTTTTGTTATGCATTTAGAGGATGTTTTCCTCAGACTAGGGAAAAAAAAAACAACCCTCTGGTTGGCTGTTTGCCAGAGTACAAGGCAATCTACCTACTGTGTGACCAATTCTCTGACCATGCCGCCTTGAAGACTCAGGCATGTCTCTCAGAAATGTTCTTCTGAGCAGTCATGTGGTAGCAGGACCCTGTCCCTTTGAGGGTGGTCCTTGAAGAAGTGGGGAGAAGGTGGGCTCTGAAACATCTCTGCTCCTGTGGACCCTAAAGAAGGGACTGGCCAGGGAGGTTTGAACAACCTCTGTAGGAAAGGAAGACATTGAGTCTTCCTCTGGACATCTTCCACAGGAAGACTGTGACTCTGGGATGACAAAATTCCAAAATATGTTGGATTTTTAGAGTTCGTTAAGGGTTATCAACTCACCTCCTTAGTAATCAGACTAGTAGAGAAAACTGATACCAAAAAATGCCCAAAAGAAGATAAAAACATGCTTTGCATTTGTTTTTTCCTAATACAGAGCTTTGATTCTGGTTGGCAGTGGCAGGAGGCTGGGACATCGTTAGCTTTGATTCTGCAATTTTGAGCTTGGTTTGAGAACAGTCAATTATTGACTGATTGTATGAGCCAATTTAGACTTAAAGCAACCTAGGAAGCCAAGTGATCATAAATGATAGTTGCCTAGTTTCTTAAATAAAGCTATTCACAAGGCTGTTTTAAAGATGTAATTTAAACCTTTGTAATATTATGCTAGTTAGTTCTCAAAATAGTAATAATTTCCGTTTATAGTACTAGTATGCAATAGTTACACTGTAACACTATGCTCTGGATAGTATTTATTCAATGTTTTTAATTGGAAGAGCTTAAAGCATTTCACAAAACATTAATAATCCTTGCAATTACCCTCTTAAAGGAAGTATTCATAGCCCCAGTTTCCCTATAAAAGAAGACAGAGACATTGAGTCATTTGCCTTGGGTTACAGAACAAAATATAACCTATGGGTCCTGATCTCTGAGGAGTGAACTAAATCTTCAGAAACACAGAAACATGTTTTCTGTTGCATGGGAATTCCTTCATATGAACAGGGGGAATAGCACAGATGAGTACATTTCATGAGTGAGTGCTTATGGAATTAACGTACTAATTTTCTTGGACAGTTTCTCATTTGTTTTGTTTCATTTTTTTTTTTTAAGCTCTTTTTGAAAGAGTAGAAGTAAAATTTGCTAATAGGGCTATATAACTATTGTTATCTTCTGTCTTGTTTTTTTCACTACGGTATAACAAAAAAGTACGTGCAGTGCTTTTGTGAGCATTTGAATTGCAGATTAGTATTTAACTGTTCAGCTGCAATGGTATCAAACACTACCAACCAGGGCTGACACAAGTGATATGGAAATATGGAACAATGCAATTTTTGCATCTCTGAGGAGATTCAAAACATTAGCCTGTGTAGAATAAAGTATATTTGAACAGATATCAGCCATATGAGAATAGACACTTTTAATTGAGTCAAGCTTAGTCCTTGAAAAGATGCTTTGTTTCCATAACCGACATCATGCTACTATAGCATTTTTTTTCTGTATGTGAGGAGTTTTCTGTATTTAGAGCTATAAGAAAGTGAAAAGTCAAATTAGCATTATAGTTTTAGTAATTAACATTCCGCTGTAAATCAAGTGTATAGCTTAGTTTGATGTTTTTATATCAATTTCTCATGAAGTATAAGAACTTAAAAATTAAGCTTCATATCACAAAAAGGAATGCTATGTTGAAAAGAAAATAACTATCATGAAGAGATTATGTGTCTAAATGAAGTTGTCTTTCTTCATCTGGTGCGGGGCATTTTATTCTCAATTTCTGCTCAGCAAAGAGGGGTGACTCCAATCCTGTCCACGTTCTGAAATTGATGGCTTTTGCATTTTGAAAGACAGGAAAGATGCAACCAACAGCTCTTAACATCTTCTGTCTTTAGTGTCGAAGGAAAGGTATCTGGTGCTGTATTGGTTCCTAACGTAAATCTTGTACAGATTCATTGCATTACGTTGCTGTAGTGATACAGCAGGAAATGAAGACCGTTTTACAGCCCCTGTGGAGAAAATAGCCTAGGAGGGTGCTCTGCTCCTCGAGTCCTTGGACCTGTGCTAACACTAATCTTGTTTCTGCTGGTAGTGATTTTGGAAAAATGACATTACTTCGCACCACTGTGGTGCTTTATGAAAGGAAAAATACTGAGTTTTAAAAATAAATAAATATAAGAATAAATATGTACTCAGTGATGGCTTTGGTCTCTTCTTGCAGGGTTGAGCATCGGACTGAAAAGAAAATCTCTTTCTGTGAAACACACTATGACTGGTTCTGTGCTGACGTTAGGTTGTGAGGATGCATTGTTGATATTCAGATTTTCGAAATCAGTATTCAGTCTGCAGTGCTGCATGAAACATATAGATTGAATCTATTATGAGCGAGGCTGTCAGATCTGCTTCAGGAGAAATAATTAATGCTAGTTACAGGGCATGCTGTCGTCATGACAAAATCCAAGTGTTAAATTGATCACCTGATCTAGTGACCACTGATTTTTATAAGCATCTCATTTGGAGACTGCTATGGCTTTGTGGCCCATGTCTGAATAGCAGCTATTCTTCTGTAGTCGAAAGAACAAAATATCAACACCACAAATTTTTCCCTTTTAGTGCTATATGTTGGGAAAAAAGTCAAGTATTTAAGAGCAAGAGGTACAAGACTGGGGATAAGCATAAGAAGAGAACGAGAAAGGGAGAAGTTGCACTTTCATGTAACCAAAATACTTTTTCTTGCTTATGTAAGGAAATCTGTATGTTGATCTCCAAGCAGCTCAAGATTACTAGGTGACCAATGATCGAGTGTATAACATCTGAGGACCAAATGCTTAAGAAAAAATGCAGAACATGTTAAGAGATTTCTTTGGTATCTAAACTGATTGACACCCTGAGGAATTTGGTTTGATAAGGTTTCCAAAATGTGCTCGAACACTTGCCAGCTACTCTAGAAATTGCTATTTCTCTAAATATCATGCCATGACATAAATATAATTTTTAGTCTTTCTCTGCTGATTTCTTTATTATGTGACACAGAAATCCATGCATTGGTTGCTTGAGAAAGATTGCTGTGCTTGGTCAGGTTTGATTTGATACATTCTTTGTTTTGTTCAGTATACCTTTGTTGTGGTGCTGCATTTAAAAAAGTATCAGATCAGCCCTCTGTAGCCTGTGGTTTTGTAATACAGCACGCTTATCATGTTTCCTCTAATTTTATCTTCATAAAATAATCTTTCAGTCTTTTAAGTCACTCTTTTTGAGGGAATACTGGTATCAGTCTATAATTAGTCTAGTACTCCCTCCCCGACCTCCCTTCAGCTCTTAAATAAATGGATTTAGCAATTTGGATTAAGGATAAAGCAGAATAATTCTGCAGCTAGAAATGGATTTTAAACTTTTACTTTAATGTTTTGCTGAACCTTGGCCTAAATGAATATATTGGTTAAATCAGAAATATTTCTTAATTAGTATGCAGATACTGGTGAATGAATATTACTAAATTCTTAGTATCTATTTTTGGACTAATTTAATAAAATTACTGAGCATTTTATAAAGGACTATTTTTATTACTTTTTACTCTTGTACACTGACATCTAAGTATATGAGGGTTGTTTCCAATCTACCCCTTAATGGATCAACAGCTCATTTCAGAAACAAACTTGAATTTAGCGTACATTTAGTGTAAGTCATACAGTGCTAAATTTTGGCATATGAAGAGTTCAAGAAAATAAATCCTCCACTTATCAAAGGCTAGAAAAGAAACCTCGACTGACCTTTAGCTATGATGTCATAATCATGACTATATAGCATAGAACACCATATAGGATTTCAGGTGAAATAATTTATGTTAAAACAGTTTAGTACATTGGAACAAATCTGTCCTCTTTGGTTCCAACAAGCCGCACGCTGTAGCAGCTTTGTTAATCTTCCAGTACATGTAAGGCACACCTCAGTTTAAATCTTTGCGATGGATAGGTACACATACACAAACAATAAAATGATTGTATGAATTAGGTGAAAAAAGTTTTATAATGTGGATTTGTTAGGATTACCCTCTTTCAAGGCCTGTGCTGCCTGTGAAGTGGGAAATGTAATACTGTTTGGCTGGTGGATTTTGTTCTCTCCCCCTCTCCCTCCCCTTTTTTCTTCGGTTTCCAGTCCAAAATCTGAAGCTTTCCCAAATCCATGTCCAATCCACAGGGATAAGTTTCTGGGAGTCAGTTAGCCTTCCAGTGAAATGTGGCTGGTCTGTAGCACTGACATCTGTGGCCGTGACCTTCCTGTGAACCCTCTAACTAGCCTATTGCTATTTTTCTGCTTTTCATTCAGTATACGTGGCAAAGATTCACTAATTGCATTTGCTAGGCTATGCTACCTTTAAATCATTACTTTTACAATGTCCTTTCCCCTCATCTGCTTTTTTTTCCCCCCTTTTCTGTGGTATCTGGAGAGTATCAAGCTGGTAGTTGCAAACTGAGTATGAGCTTTTGAAGTACGGACATTTGGAATATTGCTTGGCTTTAATGGTGAGAATAAGTATGTTATTGAGAGATATTAAAGACAACTGGGGTCCTAATGACGTCAGGCCTGAAAAAACGATTATTCTATCAGTAGAACATTTAATTTCCAAAAATTAAATTATGCATCATTTCCAGATTTGTAATAAAATAATTAGTGCCTGCACTTTCTCATTATCGACTGGTTTGCTCCAATTTCTTTGTATGAAAGGGGCTTTGTCGTTTAGTGAGGAGTCATATTATAGTCAAGTTTTACACATTTTATTGTCTCGACTTCAGCTCCAAGAATTACATGTCTACTTGGGAAATGAATTCACAGTACCACAGCGGCTGGCAAGCTTCCAGATTTTAATTGCTTACCAGTGAGGTTCAGGGCAGACTGTTCTTCGTAGGGTGGGAAAACGAAAAAGAAACAAACCTCAGTTGTGCTAAAGAAAATGAAAATCACCTTCTTGAAAAAAGTATTCACTGATACGTGAAACAAAGAACTTCATCATAGTTGTCATTGCATAGTGGGCTCTGTGGCTGAATTGGCAAAGCTGGGGAACTAAGCAAAGTTGGAGCTGTCATGGTGTTTGGCCAAGTCTAACAGCTTTTTGTAACTTCTTTTAGGCAGAATGAGGTAGCTGACGGGGAAAAAGGGGACTTAAGATCAAAATACATGGACAAAGTTGAGAGGAAGGATGGGCCAAAGAGCTCAGTGGTAGTAAGCCAGAGAAGTAGCTGAGAACACGTCAGCTGCAATGTAAAGGTCAAGGCGCAAGGAGGTCAAGTGATGAGATCCTGTTATTGAAAGCCAAGAAATCTGGATTTCGATCTTGTGGCTCCCGTTATGCCTTGTTTCTGATGTGCTCTGTGTGCAAAGAAGGAATATTTTTCCACCATTTGCCTAAAGAACTCTTCCTTTCTCTCTCTTTTAAAGAAGTATTTTCTACTGTCTAACTTTATACCATTGCTTTCATGTCTCAATCTAGTAGTATGCAACCATCATGATACCAAAAAAGTAGTGAGAATAGCAGAGAGTAAAGTACTGGTGAAGTGTGAAGCGAAATAGTAAGTGTGGGAAGTTCTTTGCAGTTCTTTGTTGCCATTTGTTGTTGCTGTCTAGAAAGCATGCTATTTATTTGATACAGCTTTAAATGAGATCATCGATGCTTTGAGGAGGAGGATGATGTGTTTCACCTGCTGACGCTACTGCAGCAGCTACACAAGACTGCAAAAGGGAGCAAAAAGGAAAGAGGAGAGTACTGAACAGGCTCAACTCTAGGCTTTTCTAGAAAGAGTGATTCCTCAAAGTGAAGCAGTTAATAGGTGACAAAAGAGTAATTTTGTGTTTGCTACAGAAGTGGGTAGAGAGCACATAGAGCTCTACTAGGATCTTTATTGCACTATGCATGAATAGATGAAAAATAACATACTTGAATTTGGATATGAGCAGCTTGGGAGATTGTGGAGGAGGTGAGATGCGGTAATCAACAGCTGTAGGCAAGCTTGGCATCTGGAAGGAAGGGTGGCGGGATTGGTGGAGGGGGGTCTCTGTTCCAGGACTTGTTTACTTGGAGCGTGGACAGCCTGACATCTGGTTGTCTTCTAATGAAACTCAGAGTTTCGACTTCATTGCCTCTCCTGAGCTTTCTTTTCATACCTGTTAATTGGGTTATACTAACGTTTGAGCAATCCCCATATTTTTCATTCTTCTTTTCATTGCCAGCCTGGTAAATGACAGGAAAGACATTAGTATGATTTAGCAGAGGGGAAAAATACTTCCATACAGTGCAACATGGGTGCTAAAATATATTTAGCTAGCAAGAGAAAACACACTGCTTACGTGACTTAAGCTCTCTGTCTGTCAACAATTGTGTGCTCCAATAGGTACTAATATGTGCTAATAGTACACATGCTAAAACCAGCTCTAGTTAGATTTGTCTGATCCAAAACTTTATAAGCCTTGCTATTCATTCACTAATGTTCACACTCACCAATGTTCATGCTCGTTAAATGTAACACTCATTAAAAATATATAATCCAGATTCATCATTTTAGTTATTCATCACTAAATCAGATTAACAGATCACCATACAATTTTACATTCTTTTTACAACTTAATGGAAATGATCCATTATTCAAATACTGAGCATTGCCCATCTGCACTCATTTTTTTTAATTTTTTCCTATGGTTGTGTCACCTATTAATGAGTGACAAAAAGAGTGATTCTGATGGGAGTATTTGGAGATCTTCAAAATGTTGTTGCTAAGACCCCTTGTAGGGTCTGGTCAGCCTTCTGAGAGTCACTCCTCTGCGCTTCTGGCTTCTTGTGCATCCCCAGGTGGGGTACTCCTATTTTGGCAATGCCTCTGAAGGATGGGATCTCTGTGATTGGATTAATGGTTTCCCTTATTATGCCTGATGACTTTCCATATTTCTCATTTTAATCCATTTTTTAAAATGGCCTCGTGTCTTCATAGCTTCTTTCCCATGAGAAGAGGTCTCTTTTAATCAAAACACTTTATTAAAGGTTTTTTTCTGGTAAATATCTCATTCTTATTGCCAATACTGCCATATGAATAACACATAACATTGTCGCATGTTATAAAATTCCGTGTATCTGGGATAAGCAGAACATTGTATGTGTTTCTATGCCAGTTTATTGTTTCTGAGCGCACTAAGGAAGCAAAAGACAACATGATACCATGCTTAACTTCAATATTAATCACAACTATAAGCATATCCCTCACTGATTTGTTTCATCTAAGTTTAACTCAAGCAACACCTTCACTCTAAGAGATTTCTTCCTCAGTATTTCTCCACCTGTCTGTTATTAATTCTAATTATTTTTGTCTTGAACAACATCTCTAGAGAAGGTGGTGTTGCTGAAACCAGTGTGTAGCAGTCAGTCCTTAGAGGTCAGCCTCCATCAGTCCAGACCTGGCACCATGAGGCCTGGGAATAGGGTCCAAAACCTTCTGAAAGTGTTTGCAGCTTCTCAGCTGCTGTCAAGGCAGCAAATGATGCAATTGTAGGAGAAACTCTTGTCAGTCTGTTCTGTTCATAGTCAGGAGTGCACTAGAAGATATACAGGGTGCCTCAGTGCCTTGACAGATCATGTCACTCGGTGCACAGGGATGAGCAATGCTAACCAGACTTAGGAGTTTCACAAGAAATGCTAAGGGAGAGGGGTGAAAAACAGGGGTGGGGAGAGGTAAGTCCGTGTGATTACAGAAACCCAAAAGATTTACTTTCCAGCACCTGTGAAGGCTTGTAGAGCTCATGATGAATTCTGTCTCTCTCTATGGAGTGCTTTTGTGTATGTGTGCAATTCTCTCGGCCGAGGACTTCCAGGTTGTACACATAATATATTCTTTTAAAAGTACCATTTAGTAAATCCAACGTGTTCCCTTTTATTCTTTTGACTTCCTTTACCCTTCATTTTGCCCCCACACTTCATTCTATTTATACTTACTGAAGAGCTGCTTGTCAAGGCTACCTTGGTAGGAATCCTGGGCAGGTGATGTGCTGGGGAACAGTGAGGACACCTTTTGCTTCTGGTGTTCCCTCAGTCAGCCAGTGCCCAGGAACTCCCACAAAAGTGCTGCAGTGCCCTCCTGAACCTGATCACACTGGATTGACGGTCTCAATTGGCCATGCATGGAGGCAAGTCTTCAGTTTTTTTGAACTTGCTCTTTTCCTCCTGGTTTTCCTTTTTCTTTCTACCTTGTTTCCTGTGTCTGCCCTCTGCCTTCCCTCCCCAGCTGCCTCCTGAGAGCTGCTGTTAAGGGGAGTGGGTGCAAGCTGGGCTTGTCGGTTGTGAAAGGTTTTCACAGAGAAACCTTGTAGGAGGCTGAAAGGTGAGAATTGTTTTCTTTTTCTTCAGTAAACACTTGAAAAAAGCAGCTTTGACAATGAAATAAACCTTCAGAGGTGATAGTAGAAGTAAAAGTGAAAATTTTCCACAGTGCGGAAAACATATCAAGTGATGCGTTTTTTAATTACAGCTACAGGAAAGCAAACAAAGAAACCCATTAAGTCCACAGTTTTTTGATTTGATAATAGCAGCTTTGTGAATTGCTGAGAGTAGTGTTGCCACGCTAGGAAACCATCAGATTCCCCCACTCTTGCCCTATATCTGTAAGGCAAAACCAATTCCAATTTATGCATTTATCTAAAGCTTACTCACCACTGCTCTAAGCTTCACAAAACGGGAGTGGATCTGAGTGATTGATCACTCAATAGTGAAGTACTTTAATAACAGAAAAATAAAGAGAACAACAGTAGGTCCTATATAAGTATTTTAAATATTAAGCAAACCTATGTCATACACATCCTTTCGTAATTATGTATTTAGCAGCAGATTTTTTCCGTGTGGGTCCAGTGATGCAGCGAGTTGGATTTGTTTGCATGTTGTGCAACATTTGAATTCACCTGCATGTTTCCAACTCAGGAAAAAGTGGTCAGATAACCTTTACAGATAGGATGTGAGCCTTTGTCCTGCAGCTAAAACATGATGAGCCAATTTGTACTGACCTTTCGAAGTGTTTGGACAAGCTCTTACATTATGAACACTTTCTTCTGATGTTCAGTGGTTTTCTAAGATTACTATTTGCATTTCCTGTTCTCATTTCTTTGCCTGCTCAGCCTTCGTATTTCCTTCCCAAATATGTCTTTTCTGTATGTCCTTGTGTCTTTTTCTATGTCTTTTTTTCCCTGTCCTTGCTAATTTGAATTCCTTTGTTCTCTTTCAGCATCAAATAACCTCACCCGTATCCTTACCCTGGCTCTGTAAAGCCTTTCAGGAGCCATCCTCCTCCAAGATCCCGTAATGTCAGAAATGAAACAAAAGGAAAAACAAAGAGCCCAACTTAATGATAAATGCGTCTTTCTGAGTTTCAATAATTAGCCTGTTATTTCACTGGCTGTGTGCTTTGTTCATATGGTAGAGACACTTCCTTGGAGAACTTACATGCTGAAAAGCACCACTAGAGAAAGGAATTGTTTTAAGATGTTACCATGTGCAAGCACAGTATGTTGGACAAAAAAAGCACTTATTAGAAAAGAAAGATTTAGTTTAAATTTTTTTAGTAGGCTAAATGGCAGTAGTGGGTCTTTAGGAGGGATGTGAGCAATGAGAAATCTGTCGAGGAATCATTTAAGAGAGCTTCTCATGTGTAAGGGGCATGGGAAGGAGGGGAGGGAAGTTGCTTTGGTGGTGGAGGAGGGAGGCAGGGGAGCAATTTCATGGGAGATCAGGACGGTTTCCTGGACTTTCTGCTCCAAGCTCAATGGAGTTTCAAACTGGAACGAAGAATTTTGGATGACAGTCTGGCCTTTTCAAAAGATGAAGGGGTTTGTATCCTCCTTAAATATTTAAAGAACACAGGGAGCACTTTGAAAAGACTAAAGCATTGAACTAGGCAATTAAAAGAGAGAAGATTCTGCTGAGACCTTGTTTTTGAAGATGTACTGGAGAGATAAAAAAGCAGGCTGGTCCAAATGCTTAGTACACAGAAGACAGAAGATAGTAATTGCTTAAGCAAATGTGTGTTGTAAAAAAAAAAAAAAAGTGAGTGATGCAAAAAAGGTCAGTGTTCCCAATTTGCTGTTGAGAACCTGAGTAGTTATTCATGTTTGCATTAGAAATCTGTGCACTTGCATGGCTGTGTGTAATACCCCTCTGTGCTGCTGAAATTAGGAGCCTTCCAGCATCGTTCTACTTGGATAAAATTATTTCATTCAGCCTCTGCCCATCCTGTCATTGAGAACTGATGGATATCACAAGACTTATTGTGCACTGTAGATTTTTGAAAACTCACAGATTTTTCATGTCTGAAAATCTCTCCAAAGGAGTTAATTGTTAGATTTAACAATTATCAACAAAATCCACACCCCATCCCACCCCCCAACCCTGCTACCACATGGATTTTTGTCCTGAATTAGGAGATCTTTGATATAGCTAGTGGTACCTGTAATGCACTTCAAAGATGCATAAATGGGAAAGGCATAGGTCATTCAGTATTGGGTATTCACAATTGAAAGAATCCTGGGAAAATAATTGGCTTCATAAGAATTTTGATTTGTGATTAATTATTCACAGCACAATTTCTCTAGCCCATCTTGGTCTTACACTTTAATCTCTTCAATTTGTCTAGCCTTCACTGGTTTTATTTGTAAGTTCGTTAAAATTAATCTTTCTGAAAAAGAAGTCTGAATATAATCTCGCTTTTGCGATGAATGTGAGATGAACATTTCGCTTTGTTACACGCATCTGTATCTGGGCGAGCGGCATATGAAAGGGTAGTCGCGTGGATTAGATGAATGTGCAATCAGTTGTCTCCAAATGTAGTATGTTACACAGCTTCCCTGCTACAAGACAATGGAGCATCTGCGTGGACACATTCCACACAGCAGCGCTGCCTTCATATAGCTGTATGCTTTTTAAAAAAGATAGAAAAGCACTACTATGAATGGCTTCAAACTATTTGTGAGTGGGCTGCAAGTGCAAAGCTGGGGTACGCTTTAGGTGCTGCATTTAGTTTCTTAGTCCTCATTACGTCCCATGCACTTGGTGTCTTAGTGCTGGGCTTGTACAGGCAATTTTAATGGTCAGAAGTTCCTCTGGCACAGAAAGGGGTGGCTCGTTTCCCTCTCCTTCCCCAGATACAGGCCACCGATACCCGAATTATCCCCTGGGTGGGTGCAGCTGCAGGGTGAGCAGGGCAGAGTGCGGGGCTGGCTGAGGGAAGGGGAGCAGTTTGCAGCCAGGTTGTTGTTTTTTGGGGTTTTTTTTGGTTTTTTTTTTTTTCAGCAGTTTCTTGCTGTAGCTCACTTGTCTCGCTGGGGGTTTTGGTACGAAGAGGGGAGCAGTAGCCTGTGGCAGGGCAGTGGGGCCAGGGGCAGCCTGCCTGTCTGCTTCTGAAAGCACCAGCAAGCAGTTCTTTCTTTTGAAGAAGGATAGCACCGCAGTTTGTCAAAGGCAGCTGAAAGGATGGATAACATAAGAGGTTGAGGACGGTATTAGTGCTAACGCGTTTAGGTACTAATCAAGATTGATGCATGGTTTGCTAGAGTGGTATTTTAATATATTGGTTGACAGAAAAAAGTGAAATAGTGCTTTGGCATTTTTGATATTCTCATTCCTACATCTCCTCTGGTGTGCTTGACTGGAACGTGGCATAGGATCCCCTCTGGTTTGGGACTGTTTTGTAGCTATCTGCTTGAGTTTCATGTGCCTTCTTTTGATCTCTTTAGAAGTATTTCTGTATTCATCAGCAGATACATTCTTGATCAGGTACCAGTGTTTCATCTGAGCCTTTTTCAAAATTATAATGATGCTCTGATAGTTCATATTCCAGGAGGATAAGTATCACCTTGTTTTAGTTGCTATAAAATTTTTACTTTGGTTTTGTCCTCTATATAGTTGTACAGTTTTTCAACATGCTTTATGGCCTAGCTGAATATAGTTGAATTTGCTTAGCCCTTTTTTGTGAACAAAATAATAAGCTTGAATTAATATTTCTTAATTAGCAGTCCCTAGTCTTTGCTGATAAAAGTCACTTTGAAAATGAATCCAACCCCGGTTGCTATAGTGCTACAGATACTCATTAGGTATTTCTGTCTATAAGAGTGTTCCAGATGTTCCCCCAGGTTTTAGTGCTGGTACTTGGAATGACTGACAATGGATGGGGAGGAGCTTGGGGTGTAAGGCCTCAAAACAGCGTGTCTGCAATTTTGCAGTTGGCCAGTATGGAGCAGAAGCAAGGGAAAATAGAGTGGAAGTGTGTAACCAGTGTGAAGGGAGATATGGCACACTGGTGGTCACGCTGTTGTTCAGGCACTCTGCCGCCAGCTCAGTTGGGGATCAGTTTGCTTTCTTCTTGTGTTTCAAATCTTTACTTGGCATGAAGGAAGAAGGGAAAAATGCAATGCCTTCAGGGTCCTGTGATAATGACCCTCACTGCAGAGCACCCTGGAGTCACTAATGCCTCCATGACACATCTAAGACCACCAGTGTGCCATATCTCCCTTCACACTGGTTACACACTTCCACTCTGTTTTCCCTTTATGCATTTCAGAATTGCATAAAGACTGACCTTTGGTCTCTGGTCCTAAAATCTGAAAGCGCTGGTGAAAGCCTCACCACTCGGGGGAGATGAAATGTCCAACGGAGGTAAGGGGAAGTTTTGCAGATGAAAGAGAGAAGTTGGAACTGTCTGAGAGCTTCTGGTGATCTGCTGGATCTGGGTGGGGGACAAATGAGGAATCACAAGGTAATACAGGTGGTACGAGAGGTTTACTTTCAAGATGCAGGACAGTGCTGTGCTGTGTGGTCAGCTTGCTTGTTCCTTTGTTCTGGAAATCTTAAAGGTGGTTTACAGAGACAAAGTGGCTGAGCCTGAGGTGAAATGAATTCATACCAGTAGCCTTCCTTTTGGGTTAAACTTAAGGGATCCTGGGGAAAAGCATCAAATATCCAATAGATAGGTGCCAGCCAGTAGCAAATGGCTGTACTGAAAGCAAACAGCGCATAGCAGTGTGTTTTATGGAGGGACAGAATGATTTAAAATGCATACAAAAACTGAAGTGGGTGTTTACATGTGGTCACGTGTTTATCAATGTCATCTGAGGCTTTTATAATCTTACAGGATCTCCTCTCATAAGATACAAACACTACCTAATAAGAATTTGAAATGCTCGTTTTGCTTGTCAGGGATAAGTGCCATTTAAATCTGAGCTGAGACTTGAGACCTCTTCTCAGAAGAGCTGTTCATTAATTTTTGCTGATAAATAATGCTTCGAGGATGTAGCACATAGTTTTCTTTTCTTTCTGATGTTACTATTAAAGTCTGTAGCACAGGAAGGGTGGGAACCCAAAGCTTAAACCCTCTTGAATTAGCCCTGTGTCTATCTCAATATTCATTTCTTGGGAATTACAGATACCACCATAAGCAGGTGGGACCACAGATTAGTCCTAACTTCTTTCTAATTCTGGAGCTTGATTTGATAAGATGCAGTACTTGGTGATTGATGAAATACTGACTGTCTGGAACACCATCAGATTATTCCTAGCATTCTGCTCTAATGGGAGTAAAATTTAACTTTGCAGAGGTTTGCCTTAACTCTTAATTTTTAGCTTCCAGAAGCTTTGCTGAACTTGAGATTCAGAAAACAGGCATGATATTATTAGGCAATTAATTGTTTATTACAAAATACTGTTATCACCTCAGCCATTTACATATTACTAATGTGGAATTAAGGAAGTAGGTAGCTTCAACTGTACTTGCTTTGCCAGTTGCTTTCATGGACAAAATTTTCAGCTGGTATATTCAGAATTTCACAAATAACTTGCTAATGGCAAGGGTTTTAATTTTTGTGTTGCTTTCATGGATATATTTCTGACTAGAGATTGCTTTAGAAATCTGCAGTAGCATGTGTCTGGAGAGTGAAACCTGCTTTGTGTGAATATATTAGCAGCATTTTCTTGTGATGACATATTCAAAAAAACTGAATACTGAAGTCCTTGGCTAGCCATACAATAATTTTCCTCGCAGAAATTCTGCCACTTTGGCCTTCATGTAGTGGGTGGTAGAAGGATGGTGGTTGTTACTCTTCTGGTCATTGGCTTTGTCTTGGTTCACTGAGCTTCTCTCACCACAAACACATTGCCTGTGAATCGCTACTCACCATGTGTCCCAACTGATCCAGCCAATATCATCTCTTTTTTTCCAAGTGGGCTGAAATTGGGCAGTCAAACGGAAACTTCTATTCACAGTTTGTGATGAAAAAACTAATGAAATGCTCCATTAATCATTTAGTTTGACCTTCATTCCTGCTGTAATGAAGAATGAGAGGCAACATTAGCCCATCTGAAAGGTTTAAGCATTTGGGATTGATTTTGAATGGTATAAGGCCATCAGTGATATGATACGGGATTACTAAAGGCTTAAATAAATAACCCATGTCTTATAGTTCTGCTAACATAACAATCAGTCATACATAGTAATTCTAGGTACTGTATTTAAATGCATTATTGAAATGCCTCTCATTGCTGGGAGTTTTGTCTGTTTGCTGAGAAACTCGGGAGGGCTGTTTGTTTTGCCTGTCCAGTATTTTATTGCACTACTTATAATGCTGTGAATGTTAATAATACTAAGTGAGCCAGGAATTATTTTTTAATACCTGCAAAATACTGCTGCTTTGTGCAG
Organism: Rhinoptilus africanus; assembly: GCA_013400135.1. Taxonomy (NCBI): domain Eukaryota; kingdom Metazoa; phylum Chordata; class Aves; order Charadriiformes; family Glareolidae; genus Rhinoptilus; species Rhinoptilus africanus. Next base: position 262,833 of record VXBO01002394.1, read on the forward strand.
AGTTTCAACAGTCGGTGTGGGCAGCATTCTCCTCTTTGTGCCAGATGATCCCAGATCCAAATCCCTCTTAAAGACGTGGACATCAACATCTCAACATAGTGTTTGGTGTTTCATGTGGGATGTTGGGCCATATCCATACTTGAAGCGCAAATTCTGAAATTACAGGCACGATATATGAAAAATGTAGAGGAATTTAGGATACAGTGTAATTTATATTTTTCTTCTGTAATACTTCTTTCACAACCTTTATAATTAGGATGGAGCCTCTATGGAAACAAGCATTGGTATTCAAAGGGCTTTCCATTATAAGTGTCTCCATTAAGTAAATAGATGTAGGAGTCATAGCAAAGCAATTTGTTGTTTAGCTGTATAAAACAGCTGTGATTTGTGCTTATTGAATTTTAAAACAGCTCAAAAAGTTAGAGCAGAATTTAGGAAATAGCTATGCAGTTCTTGTTCACTGTTACAAAAAGTTGAGTGATGCATACAAATAGCACTAATTAATTTTTCAGTAGGAAACCAACACTTCATGCATACTGATTCTTCCAACACTGGCATGAAATTGGTTACACTATTGCTATACTGGGAGCAAGAGGCATTGCTGTAGGGAATTAGGATGTGTGTAGAAAGGTGTTACGCAATCAGCTCTTCTTGGATCTGCAGTCTCATTCACTGAAAGCATTGAAAATAGCAAAATGTATCATTCCGGTTTTACCTATTACTTTGAAAATGTATGAAATTGAAATGTAATTTTCTGATTTTTTGTTTTACTTTAGGTAAATTAGGCTGTGATCAGTCTGTAACAAATGGAAGGATTACTGTGGTGCTTGAGCCAGGATTGACAGCAAGCTCTAGGCAATGGCAATTTTTAAATGAGCTGAACTTGTTGCTTGTCAAATGATATTTGTCAGTAGAGCAGGTTTAATGTGAGCTTTTTAGTAACAATAAGACTTTGTGGTTTTGTAGAATTCTGTTTAAAGATCTGTAGAGTTCCTTTCTTCCTATTAATGAATGAAGACTCAGAATATTTTTTTCTTTTATCAGACAGCAATATTCAAGATAATAAGCCTTTAAAAAGTCTAGGAGGTAGTTAAAGGCTGCAGCTGTTAATATTACTTCTTTGCATTTAACTTTTTTCAAATGCAGTGAAAAGCAGAAACATATATGAAATTCCTGTCCAGCAGGAAGCTAAATTGATCATTCTGACGATAGGGAGACTAAATTTTTGGAAATGTTTTCAGAAAAACACGTTAAAAAAAGAAAAACATGTTAAAATAATAAGTGAGTTATGATAGGTAAAACTTCAGGTCATTGAGGCAATGCCTCTGCACACCCACTGTGGACTTAGCCCATTAAGTACTTTCCACCTTTGGATGTCAAAGCGTGAGAAGGTGGAAATGCACAGTCACTGCCAGAAGTTAAACATATTGGTACTGGGCTTCTCACAGTCACTGTCACTTTGCACTTCCCTTTGACATGGCTCTGCATACTTTTTCTGGGACAAAAGTACAGCCTGCAGAATTAGCAATTGATGAGGTTCACACCTTGCACCAAAGAAAATCTTTCTGTAGCTCTTGTATTGAAATAACTTGGAACTCACCTAATTGTGTTTATGCCTTTGCAAAATGTCTAAATTGCAGTCCATGGCTTGACTGCAGCCTCTGGGATGATTTGTCCAGACTCAGAACAATTGGAAAGTCTTTTTCTTCCCCTGCCTGTGTCAGACTGCTTACTCTGCAAGCTGCTGCAGTAATCTCGTGTTTCCTGAGAATGGGGTGACTGGCTATAGATATATATCACAACAGGCATTTGGCTTAAAGACTTGAGGATGTTGAACAGTCCAGATACAGAATGCAACAACAGAATTGTGAAATTTTGAGTGTCAGTGAAATAATTGTTATCAATTTCACTGGATGCAAACTCAGGTCTTCTTTTAAAAGTTCACCTGTTGCTCAATCGGCTGATACGGAATGGTTTGGAATATTTCAAAAATTCCTTTTCTAATTCTCTCTGGCAATAGCAATTCATCCTAACAGGCAAAGGGCTTGAAAGCTGATGTATCAGGACCATTCTTAAGTACCAGTGTACCTTGCTGTTGTGATGCTCTGGGAGAAGCAGGGAATTTCATTTCACAACTCCAGTGCTCTGATGCATAGCCAGGGCCTTTTTAATAGGGCAAGACCTTTTCCCCATCTGGAAAATTTGAGCCAAACTGAGAATTAGCTAAGTGTTTCTAATGATTTTTCAGCACTACCTACTTCGTAACAAAACACCCAACTAAACACACTTACTGGATAATATTACATTTCTTGATCTGCTCTATCAAATTTTGGGTGCATTAAATGATTAAATGACTCATTCATTCTTTATACTACTCAGACTGCAAACTGCTCCACAGCGGTGGGGCAGAGTTTCTCCTGATGTAAAGAGTTCAGTGGGAAGAACGAGATTCAGGTCCTGTTCTTTGAAGAGACAGCAGAACATAGTTGTTGCTTTTTAATTGGACTATGTTAATACTAGAATGATACAACCTCAGAGTAGCACAATTTCTATCTGAAAGAGGAAAGGAAAGCATGCTGGACAACCCAAAGAAAAATTTATCGTCAAATGGCAAGGATGAGGTAAGGTAAGGTAACACTGTTGAAAGAGATCTTTTACTGTTAATATTAGAGCATTAATAGAGGTGTTGAGCTTGCAATGAAAAGTTATCTGAAGAATTCAGATCTGTTTTATAAATACAATTTTATTTGCATCCCAAAGCTTTTTATGAAAGTAATTATTGCAGTCAGGAAAACCAGGGTACAGTTTGTGACAGAGAGGAGGATATTGTCACCTCTCACTGGATCCTAGTCGTATTGGGAAAGTGGGTAGAACAAAAGATTTCTTACAAACAAAGTAAATCTGCAGCCTGGTGGTTTGCTCCCCTCTCTGACCTTCCCTGACTGAGAGGTATTACTAGTTTTATGCCCTGGTATATTTTCTCATACTATGTTTTAAACCCCTGTATGAGATCCTATAAATGCTTGAGAGCCTGTTCTATATGTTGTACAGACAAGTCTTCATGTAGAATGAATCCATCTAATGCCTTTTGTGTCCAGCTGTTCCCCTCCTTTCACAACATATCTCCTTCTATTGAGTATGACACTGATTCAGACTGTCTGATCTGCTCCTTTCAGACATTTGTCACTTAGATTCTTCTCCCCAGTGTCTTATGGCAGATGATTACTAAGGTTATTCTTCTTCTGTGTTTTTTTTTTTTTAATTGTAACCTAGGCTTTGTAGCTTGTGTTTCTCTGTAGAATATATGAAATGCCTATCTCCCCATGTCTCTATATTTCTAAGTCATTAACAATTTAATTACTGCCTCCATTTGTATTAACTATAGGTTTATATTATCAGTGATTTTTTTAAACCTATTTAGCTTCCTTCCGAGTCTTTGATCAGCTTTGGCATAGACCACTTTTAGATTCAAGCTATTACTCCTTTTGGATTCAAGCTATTATTCCTTTTAGTTCTCTCTTCTACCATTGCAAATATCCCTTACCAGAAAGGGATTATTCATAAAAAGTGTACTCTCACCTTTTCTTCCAGGTATAAATGAAGCATTCTCATTCCCTCTCCTCTGGGCTTTATCTTTACAACCCTTCCATTGTTTTGCTTGCCTGCTTTAGGTTCTTTCTAATTTATTAATGTCCTTTTTGTAATAAGTGCCCAAAATGGCATGCAGTACTTTAAATCACAGGTGCTAAATAATTTATTGTCTATGAATAATTCAGTTCCAGAACTGATCCTGCCTCCACAGAACCATCCATTGTTTGTAAGTGTGTGCCAAATTGTTTGTGCAAACAAATTTCAGGTGATGAGATCTTGAATAGCTCAGATCTTTGGTTTTGGTGGTCTATGACTCTTAACATATGGTCTTGTCTTATCACAGTCTTCCTTAGTTAAATTCTTGCAAAGGGCTTATGTCTTAAGAGGACTTTAATGTGCTCTTGAGTACCAGTAGTGTTAAAAGTATGGCTCATCAGCTCATTTTCATCAATAGAATCTATGCTTTTAGTCCATCACAAATGTGAGATGAGATTTTTTTGCCTCCCTTTCAGATGAACAGCTTTAATCTAAGACCCCGAGTACAGCTGTTACTGTCCATGAGTTTTCAGCACGTACATCTGTATTCTTGGTTGCATGTCTAAACTTAATTTACCCTAAATGTGTTCCTAAGCAGCTTCAGCTAAATTGAAATGAATACATTGCTTAAGCTAAAATGAGAGCAGATATGAACACCTTGCAGAAGTGCAGTGCGACTCTGCAATCCAGTCTTGTCTGTGTGCCAGCATTGCAAGAGTGAAATTTGTCAGTGCAAGAAAGTAGGGTTACAGAGTGCCATTCAGCAAAAAGAAACCAAGGCAGGCCTGCTAAAACAGGCAAATACAGGAGTTATCATCACAATCCTTTATCTGTTCCCATAATCATAATCTGAATCCTGTTCCAAGAATTAAAGCAGAAACAACATCTTTCAACATCAGCATGAAAGCACAGTCTTTCACAGATTAAGCATCAAGAGCAAAATTTGGAGTGGTTTTATTTATGATTATATCATTTTTAAAATATAAGATTTTAAAAAAGCATGTAGCAGGAACATCATCATTTGTCAGTGAGTCAATGAAGGATAACAGTGCATTACGTTTTCTGTTATTAATCTGCTTGCCACAGTCTGTGAGCCTGGAGACATTGAATTTTGACAGGGACATTGAATCTCGCAACAAGCTATTACAGGAATATTCTAAGGAAAGTATCACTTAAAATTATTTAACAAGCAATTTGTTATTTTGACTTCATATTCAATGGTTTGATTGCCTAGACTGTAAGAGGTTGTGTCAAGACCGTCTTCCTCTTCTGTGCTTTCCTGTCTACCTCAGGTTGGGTGATACAGGTAATGTAGTGATACAGATATATAATAATACTGAAATTCTATATTAGTTTAACTCTATAGATTATTCACATTTTTTTATTCAGATGCTCTAAATAATATAAAAAAATCAAAGTATCAAACGATAGATTTAAAACAGTCTTACAGTATGTAATATATCTGAATTTTGAGATAAGGTATGCCTGATACTATATTCTGAAGGGAGAGTTCAACAGACTTTGGTCCTGAATGTTAGATCTCAACTAGGCAAATCAGTCGTAAATCCTGTATCCGCAAAGTGAAACATCATTCTGATCTTGGTTACTACCTCTGATTTTCGGATTTCTCAATTAAGGAGGCCATTTCATAATGCAGTTCAAAAGTAGTAGAAAAATTCTGTCCTATCCCTCATGAGCAGATCTAAGAGATGGTATTTCTTTGACTGATGGGCTGATTTTGACTTCTAGTAAAAAAAAATGAATTGCAGCTGTAACTATGAACTGTCTATTTCCAATTCCCATAAGTGCTCTTCTATTGTATATTACAGACCTGAGATCTGAAAGATTTAGCAAGGAGGACTATAATTCAGAATTAATAGAATATCTGGAGTTACATCAAGGTGTTTGGCTAGTGTGCAACTTATTACTTCTGTAGAGTTCATTTAAAACACATTGTTTCAAAATAGCTGTATATCTATCACATCTAATTTTTTTTATGACAGCAATAAAATGAATGCAAGTCATTTCTGTGGAATCGATTGTCAACAAAGGTTAAATGTCCCTAGAATTGCCTGTGTTTCAATCAGTGTGCCTGAAAGAGGTGTGGATAGCTTAAAAACTTGAAAAAGTGTTGGCAGGTACACAAAAGTCTGTTCTGTGGCATAAAGATGAGAAATCGTATCAAAAGTAAGATGTGGGATGAAGTATAAATAGGTATTCATATTGGGACTAAGAGGAATTAAATTAATGAAAGCTGTTCTACAGATAGTTTTCTGAGAAACTTCAGGTTGGTGTAATGAAAACTGAGCTCGTCACGCTGAGTTGTAGTACAAAAGTGTAGCTTGGCTTTATTAGGATTTGACAAATAGAGAAAAGCAAAGCAAACTGCAAGAGAAAAAAGATGAAACTTTAAAGTATTCAGAAATGGCAGAAATAAAACAGACAACAACATTTGAATCCTTTTATTGTTATTTGAGATTTTAAAAAAAACATCAAAACACTTTGAAGATTTGCTTTAGTGTATCTGTGGTAGCATCCAGCTACCAGCACACTAGAACTCAGGTTGGGTTTTTTTAATACTTTGTGTTTAATGATAAAAATACTTACTGTTAATACACAGAATTCTGAGCAAGATTATTTCGCAAAGTGTTACTCATCAGTGTCATTTGGAGAATATTTTAATAGCAATTAAACATGGAGTTCAAAGTGTAGAATGACAATAACACAAGAATTTCCCCCTGATTAAAGATAATATTTAGTTAATACCCCATGATTATCTTTTTAAGACCTGGTGGTATGTGGGTTACTTTCACAACAAAGTCTTTGCAATTCTGTGCTGATGATGTTACGTAATCATGAATTGAGAATAACAAATAGTAGTAGCTTCTGTAGGAAAACGCACATATCCTTTTCTTATTTCTAAAATACAATATATTCTAAAAGCAAAGCAAATTGAATCCTCTAGATTAGATGGATGTTACGAACTCGGTTCAGGAAAGAACTTGGAAGAGCTTAAGCATGATCTCCTCAGCTTTCAGCGTTTTTAAAACCAGAATCAAAACAACAAAAACCATTCAACCCTCCTAGAATTGTGTTCCCTGAGGGCACCAATCTTGTTGGCCCCCACTAACCTCTGCTGGGGCCTCTCCCATCCCCTGCCCATGGGCCCAGGAGCCCCATCTCAGCTCAGCCTGGGATCACCAGCCCCTGCCAGAACCACACCATGGGTGTGCCTGTCTCCAGCTCTGCCACCAAGTGCCCCTGCCTGGCCGTAGCCCTTGATGATCTAGACCCCAATGCGCAGGCTCACTTGTTGACTGGACCTCAGGCCTGCCTCATCACCGTGACCATTGCCTTATGATCTTGAGTCATGGTTGGACACGGCCACCATTTCCAGTCTGTCCACCTCACTGCACCTGACGTGGTAGCGTGGGGCCCTTGTCAGTAAAGTTCTTGTCCTTCTGACCTTGTTCCTTCAGGGAGCAGTCATCCCTTGTTGCTCCTTGACAAATTAAGGCTAATTCCATGTATTTTACAACAGTAAGAATTGCCTCTGCATGAATTCAAACTCTGAAATCCAGTGTTTCAATAGTTGCTTTAGGTTCGTTCTATTATAAATCCTGTTGAGGGAGGAAAGGGGACAGAATACACAAACTATACGCTCTGTTGCCTGCTTCTGCAAAACAATTTAAAGGGAATGTCCTATCTGAAAACGCAAGTCTGAAAAACTGCTTTTCCTTATACTGGTAATTAACTTCCTGCTGGGAAAAGTGCCATGTGTCCTGTTGATTTCTGGAACACAAATCTGACAGTGAGGAGGGATCAGCCCATCCAGGGAGAGAGAGTACACAGGGTTGAAGAGTTTCAGAAGATCATAGTCAAAGACTTATTTTCCAATATTGAAACTTTAGTAAGTACAAAATTGCATCTGTTGTGTAAATACAGTGCCAGGGATGGTTGAACTTTTTTCTTTACAGAGTATTTTGCCTCTGTCGTTTTTCTGCTATTTTCTTGTTTGTCTCTGTAAACCCCTTGGGATGTTGACCTTGATTTTGTTTCTGAAAAAAACCAACCACAAACAACAAAACACAACAAACTCAAAGAGGTTTCTGTTATGAAAGAAAAGCAAATGATTAAGCAGTTTTGCAAAGAGAGACTGTACATTGGTCGTGCAATTTAGGCTGATTTATAGTAGAAGATACAGAATGCCTTCTAATCCAGGTAAATACTGATAAATTCTTAGCCTAACCTGTGGATATTTTGATAGGTGAATGTGTAAAGACCAATATATTGAGCTGCAGGCATCTTCAGTGTGCTACTTGTTTTTACTCTTTATTCATATATTCCTGTTAAAACAAGAATGGGAAATTTGGCATCCAGGATTCCGGCACATGATGTGGCAGAGCTTTTCAGGGAGATGCAGCAACTCTTCTTCGGTGGATGCAGCTGCTGAACAACATTGTGGTAGCAGCATAATTTAATCAGTTCCTTCTCTGTGCTGTCTCCTTGAGTCTCTCTGTGTGCTGGCTCTGCCCTGGTAATAGCAATCACTGTTATTTTTCTAATGGAATTATTCTACAGTTTGACCAGTTTTCCAATTCTAGGCATCAGACAGGCACACAAACACCTCCTGGAGCACAGCGCTGCATGCCGTGCAAGGGCAGGAATAAGTGGCTGGGACTGAGGAGGTGATTACTTAAGCTGCTATAGGCAATACTGCTGGTGAATGTGTAATTGCAGCCTAGCTCCCATTGACTTTCAGCCCCTGTCACTTGTGCTTATGGAAATCTGAATCATTGTGTATGGCCCAGTAATTATTCCTGTTGTAGACTTCCAGCGTATTTGATCTGACTACTTGGTGATTTTAGACTGAAATACCTGACCTCTTTTTGGCTTATCTGTCTTTATGTGACCCCCTGAGTAGACAGTGTGAAGACTGAGATGCAGCTGTAATTACTGGCTTGCTTAAACATTTTGGAGGATACGATCTGTTGTAAACAATTGCATTAGGTGAGCACTTCCCCTACTACTGAAACCACATATAGATTCACTTATCACAGCCTGCTCTCATTTCTCCACCTTGGAAGAACTGAGTTTTTGCAGATTACTGCTGCTTAACAATTCTCAGTCTTCTTTCAGCTCCTTTATCCCCGCTCCGGAGGTGCCATGATCCATAGTGTAAGACCACATTCGTATTCATAAATTGAATGTATGAAGTGTGTAACTCGAAGTGAAATTGAAAAGAGGAATATGAATTTTGGAAGAGGGGAAAAAAAAGCCTTTCAAATCACTTAATCTCTTTTTGAGCTTTATCATCATAAGAAAATACCTAGAAGAATATATGTCTTTTATTAACCTGAGGATCATATTGCTTGCACCTTATATTAAGTCATCCTGTTGCTTTCACTGGGGCAATTTAAGAGAATAAGATGCGAATCGGTATAACGTTGTTCTAATCTTGCTGTATGTAATGCTTGAAATTATATGTTCAAGGTGTTTTCATTATAATTTGACTTGTGTTGCCTTATGAACACATTTTTTTCAAAATTAGAAATCGCCATTTAATACAGTGTTGTGGTTTAACCCCAGCCAGCAACTAGGACCATGCAGCCGTTCACTCCCCACCCACCCCCTTAACCTCACCCCTGCCTAGTAGGCTAAGGAGAAAAGGGAGTGTGAAAAAGGAAAAAACCCAAACCTCATGAGTTGAGATAAAGACAGTTTAATAGAACAGTAACTTAAGAGAAAAATAATAATGATAATAATCGTAAAAGAATATACAAAATAAAGCAATGTGACACAAATTGTTCCTACCACCCAAGGATTGGTTGCCATCCTGTCCCAAGCAGCAATCAGGGATCCCTGACTCCTGGCTAGCCCCCATTTAGATACTGAGCATGGTATGGAATATTCCTTTGGCTAGCTTGTCCTGTCTATGCTCCCTCTCAGCTTCTTCGTGAAGCTGAAAAAGTCCTTGACTTAATAGAAGCATTACTTGGGAACATCTGAAACAGTATGCGTTATCAATGTTTTTCTCATACTCAATCCAAAACACAGCAGCTACTAGAAAGAAAATTAACTTTATCCCAATCCACAGCAGGACAGTATCCATGTCTTATTTTATACCATCTACATCATGTCCAGGTCTTAGATTTCTCAATAAATCATCACCACTTTTCCTGTCTTTGATAAAGATACATAAACACACACAAATAATAATTCCCTCTAAAATGTCTGTTGAATTCGTTTAGTCCATGACTTTGGGTTCCATCTGTCATAACAGTCTTTCAGGGCAGGAGAGATAATGTGTGGTGTTAAATTGTTGCGTGCTGCATCTGGAGCTCACAGCTGGTGTATCTGTCACAGCCCATGCCAGTGGTGTGTGGGTCGAAAATGTTGATCTCAAGAAAATTGCCAGGGATGGGATATACCCACTCAATGCCATGCTTTTTGCCCAACACTCAATGCCCAAGTGTTTATGCGATTGTTTTGGAAATGAGTCTTGTTGTCTGATTCAGTTCTTTCTGGGGTGTTATGTTGCCATAAAACTTGTTTTTCAAGGTCCATGATACTGTTCCAGGCAGTGGCATGGGGCATGGGATATGTTTCCAGGTTTTTGTTTCTACCATTGTATGCACATGGTGCTTGCCTTAGCGAGTTTGTTGGAGTGTGATACAATCAATCTGCCAGGCTTCCCCATATTTACATTTCAGCCATCCTCCTCCATACCAGAGGTTTTAACCACTTGGCTTGCTTAATTGCAGTGCAATAGTGTCTGTGGTTAAGTCCACCCCTTGATCATGAGCCCATCTATATGTTATGTCTCTTCTTGGTGGTCTGTGCTGTTATGGGCCCATTGAGCTACAAATAATTCACCCTTATGTTGCCAGTCCAGATCCACCTGAGCCACTTCAATCTTAGCACCTGATCTGATCCACCTGCTGGTTGTTTTGATGTTCTTTGGTGGCCTGACTCTTGTGTCCAATTGAAATCTTCCCAGGAGTAACTTGTACCCATTACCTCTCATCTTTTCCATGTGAATCCTTGTAAAAAGGAGGTCTCCACCTTCTTTGTAGCCAGCCACCCTTTAAATACTGGAATGTGATGATGTCTTCCCTAAACCTTCTTTTCTCAAAGATGAATGAACGCAGTTCTCTCAGCCTTTCCTCATATGGCAGGCTTCTCAGTCTTTTGGTCATGTTGGTGGCCCTTCACTGGACACTCTCTGGCCAGTCCACATCTTTTTTGTATAGCAGGGACCAAAACTGAACATAGTATTTTAGGTGTGGCCTGACAAGTGCTGAGTAGACTGGGATAATGACTTCTTTATCTCTGCTGGTGATGCCCTTGTTGGTGTAACCCAGCATCCTGTTGGCTTCCTTTGCTGCTGCAGCACACTCTTCACTCATATTGAGTGTGTTGTCCACCAGGACACCCAGGTCCCTTTCCACAGAGCTGCTCCCCAGCTAGGTAGATCCTAATCTGTGCTGCTCTCCCGAATTATGTTTTCCCAGGTGCAAGACCTTACACTTGTCCTTGATGAACTTCATAAGGTTCTTGTTAACCCACTCTTCCAGCCTATGTAGGTCTTCCTGCAGGGTGTCTCTGCCTTTCAAAGTGTCCACTTAACCACTCAGTTTGGTATAATCAGCAAATTTGATCCCATCGTCCAGATCACTTATGAAGATATTAAACAGCATTGGGCCCAATATCAATCCCCAGAGGACCTCACTTGTGACAGGTTGTCAGTTTGAAAAAGAGCTATTTACCACCACCCCCTGGGTGAGATCTGTCAGCCAGTTCCCCACTCACAGCAGAGACCACTGGCCTAGATTGTAACTCATCAGTTTCTCTAGGAAGAGGCTGTGGGGAATTGTATCGAAAGCCTTAGAAAAATCCAGGTAGACAATGTCCACCGCTTGCATCGCATCAACCGAACAAGTTACTTTGTCATAGAAGGAGTTCAGATTCGTCGAGCACAATTTGTCCTTGGTGAAACTGCGGTTTCTTTTCCTAATCACATGCTTCATTTGACTAGCGATAACCTCCAGGAGCATTCATTCCATAACTTTCCCAGGGTCTGAAGTACGACTGATGGGCCTTTAATTTCCTGGATCCTCTTTTAAGCCCTTCTTGTAGATGGACGTGACATTAGACTTCTACCAGTCTTCTCAGATGTCCCCGATCTCCATGGCTTTTCAGAGATTGTGGAGTGGCCCCGCAATGATGTCAGCTGGCTCTCTTAACATCCCTGGGTGGATAGTCAGGGCCCATCAGTTTGTAGGGGTCAAGCTCCTGTAGTAGTTTACATACGAACTTATAGTAAAGGTAACAGTATTCCTGTTCTTTGGTTTGCTCTATGGTCTGTGAATGTTAAGAAGTGATATCTCAGTTCTCAGAGCCAAAGACAAAATGTATTTGTAGTCTTTTAAGTAGTTAAGAGTTTATGTTATCAATGCATAGCAAGATTCTCCCTCACTTGCTCTCTGTCCAAGGTGATTATTAGCTCATTATCAGCCACTAACAATTAGCTCTTGGCTTCTGCTAGTGCAGTGTATTTGTATTTCAAGGTGGATAATGCTGTGGTTCTTCTCTCCCTGATCTATTTTTTTAATTGTAAAAATCAGATGGAATAAATTTATTCTAGAGATGTCTGGACTTTGAGGGAACCAGCCAGTTTTTAAGTATTATGTGCTCTTACAATACTTTTAATGCCAATTAAATACTTCATCTGTCAAGGCTTACCTTTCATCCTCTTTTCTTTTAAATATACAGTTACACTTCTGAGCATAGTGTGGAGAGTTTCTTATGAGTCTGAAGTGTGATGGCTCCCTGTTAGCTCATGCAGGACATGGTAATGGAAATCTTCACACTTTTGTCTTGAGACTGAGCCGGGGTCTTCAGTTGTGGAAGTCATGGACTGGGCCAGTGTGTACTGCCCAATGGGTTAAATGAGCACTGTAGAACTAAATAAGAATGTTTTCAAGACTTCAGTCAGATCTGGACCCAATCCTAAATAAACATTAAAAAGTTTGAAAGGGACATAGTCCCAAGATGTGCTTTACAATTATGAACCAAAGATTTTCACGTGGGCCACAAATAGATTTTGATTAATGAAATGGCAGTAGTTCAGCCAGCGGTGCTAAAAAATACATTGATTGCACGTAAGCAAATAGAGATTTGACTAATGCATAGTTTAGTGGCCACACAGGATCCTTCCAGGCTTACATAAGTTATTGATAATGAAATATTTCATGCCTCCGGTATATTTTACCCTTCAGCTGGCATTATTTGTGATCTAATAATTAGCTCTGCTGAAGTTGGCACATAAGTTTTGCCATTTTGAGGGGGCATAATGTGTGTGTTAAAAGCAAACAGCTTGTTACATTGTAGTAGAGAGGTAGATGAGTTCTTTAACTTTTATTTCTGTAAGAAATATTTTACAGGGCTAACAGCTGAAAGCCGGTCTCAACTGCTACTCTGGAGTGATAGTTGCTCTATAATAAGCTTATGATGCTGTCATAGGATGAAATCTATAGATGTAGGCACATGGTTGCGTTATAAATATTTGATTCTGTGTTTTTTTCAAAGACTCACAGCTTGAATCATGGGCTTTTGTTGGTTTCCTTTACGGATTATATGAGGGAAAGTTGATTCCACATTGTACAAAAAAATACCTTTGGAGGGGAAGAGAGAGATATTGAATATCGAGCACAAGAAAGTTTATAACAAACAGTAAGAGGAAGACAAGCAGGAAAAAGGAAAAATTAAGATACGCAGCTTGTGAGAGTCACTCCATCAAGCACTGAAATAGACTTGTTCTTCTCCAGCGTGCCAGCTCAGGCTATACTGTTTCAGGCTGCTGAATCCCATACTCTGTCATACTTCCCAGGTCTTTGGCTCATCTGTTCATTTTTTTGTTGTCATTCACAGCAAAGAAATCTTCTCCATAGGACTGTAGTGGTAAATGGCTAGAAACCAGGACATCCATCTTAGTTATAATTATGACCTTGCAACTTTTAAGGAGTATTGGAGGGATTTCTTGCTCAAAAATTCCCCAGAAAATGCTCGTTCATAGTAACAAAGCTCCAAATGAAACTGGCAGTGAACTGTTCATAACACAAGGTCAGTGAATCGTGTAATACAAGTTAGTTGTGCAAAAAAGTATTCCCTAATGTAGGTGCTGATAGTGTCCTAATAGTTTATATCTGTAACCATGGCAAAGAATGCCACTATCCTCTGCAAATTATCATTTAGCTTAAATACATGGAAAAAAAAGTCTTCCATCTAAGTCATAGTCCTGTTTTCATATTAGTCATGGTTAACACAGTCAACCAGCATAGAAGCTGACTAATCTGTGCAATATTGAAGGATGACACATACCTTAATAGTGCCTGAGGTTGCAAAAAATTTGCTTTAGAAGTATGTGATATCACTTATACAGCAGGAAGCATTTGTACATGCAAGTTGCATTCTTCTTGCTGCGCAGGAGCAGCCTTGATGCCAGCCTTGATGCTAAATTCATCACCTATATCCTTCATTTTCTCCAGTGCTTTCAGGGTTGCCTCTGAGGTAACCCAGTGGTGTTTCTGGGAACTCCTGTTTCAGTGTGCACTCAAGCGTGTTTTTATTTGTATGCAGCCCGTCAGTCTCCTGTGGCTCTGGCACACGTGCAGCAGACTTGCATGCAGTACTTTTTTAAATGGCCACCAAGTTTATATGCCAAAAATGTAGGTGGATTTCTGTGGGTACCAGGAGTTTGGGCTGTCCACAAAGAAAATGTGGAAGGATAATGTGAGCTGAAGTACAGGCATGGCCAGAGCACCTCTAGTGGGACCAGATTGTTTGATGAACTAGAAACAACAGTAATAAGGAAGGAATTGGTGTTGAGAGGCTGTGTGCCATCCAAGACTTGGAGTATAGAGGAAATACAAAAAGGTTCAATCTAGGCTATTGCTTCGTGTTCCTCTTCTCTCATTTTTTCATTTTCAATATGATGTCTCCTGTGGATTTCCACATCCACCATCTCTCTGCCTTTGTAGAGCCTCCCCAGGTGTATTGTCTCCAATAGTTTTGCACTGTATTCTTTTGTGTAGCTTTCCTTGCTGCTTCTATTATTTGAGCTACTTCTGGCCAAATATATCGGTCCAGATAAGGGAATTACTTCATGCCTCAAACCTTAAAATAGTAATAAAAAAGGGGTACCGGAGAGGGAAAGCAATCTTTTCCCTTAATCATATCTGTTAACTCTTCTCCAAACTATCTTTTGTTTGTAGACATAGCCCTACATTGGAGTTACTGTCAGCAAGAAAAAAGAATCCCCTAAATTAAAAAAAGAAAAACAACAAACCCCAACCCTTTTTCACTGATAAAATCATCTCCAAATATATGGTGTATGTCTGCCTAAACAGTACGATATAAATAGTAGCACAAGAGTGAGGTAGCAAAATGTTGCAGCAGCAGTATCTTTAACTGAAGGAACAACCAGGAGTCACATTACCATCCCTGCGATCATTATGATAGCAGGACTGGCTTGCTTAGTCTGGCAGCCATCCCTAAGTGTGCGAAATGAGATATGGGGACAGAGAGGAAACCTGTGTGTGTAGAAAACACATTTCTTGATTGAGCTGGGACTGAAAGTGAAGGAGCCTTTATGAGAGCACCTTTTATTATCTCTCTCTGCATCAGGTACAGGAAGTGACCTGGAGTACTTTGAGTTAGAAATATTTTCCACCGTTAGCGTAAGC
This sequence comes from Rhinoptilus africanus, assembly GCA_013400135.1. Taxonomy (NCBI): domain Eukaryota; kingdom Metazoa; phylum Chordata; class Aves; order Charadriiformes; family Glareolidae; genus Rhinoptilus; species Rhinoptilus africanus. Next base: position 278,207 of record VXBO01002394.1, read on the forward strand.
ATAGCAAACAACATAGCACAGCAGTCAAGACGCTAATGTGCATTGGCAGTGTATGCAAATGCTCTAAAAAGAGTTTTTCATTTATTTATATACACTGCTATCAGTGAGGTGGGAATTGAAAATAATAACATCTGAATTGTTTAGTTGTTTTCTGGATAAATAACAAGTGTCAAATGTAGGAACCTGGTAATATATATATATATATATTAGATTTTTAGAGGGGATCATTTAAAAAATGTTTTTATGTGTTGTGTTCTAGAAGGTGCTTTGCAGCTGAAGAGACTTGCTCTGTTCTCTGACAAATTGCCATGCTAAGTGAGGCTCTATTTATTGAGGTGTTATCATTTTTCTACTAGAAAATGGGGCGTTCCTTTTCTGGCTACTTGGAAGCTTATTCTCTAAGGAAGGGTGTCCATTACTCAGGCTAGTTGTCCCAATTCCAGCATCGTTTTCTTACTCTGAGAACAAGTCTTGAATTTGCAGGACAGAAAAAAAAAGGAGGAGGATTGATGTAGCTCAAGCTAGACAAGAAGAAATTAAAGCTTGACCGCTTTGAAAGATGGATGCCTCCCAGCAGGAGCTCAGAGAAGAATTGCATGTAAGAATAGAAAGTGGGGACAAGTTGCTGGGAAACGGATTAATGATCTGGAAGATAAATTGAGAGGAAAAATTAAACAGCAGATAGACCCTGCCTTTAGTGTCACAAAGACTAATGTCCAGTTCCCTGTAAGTGAAGAAGCTGTGAGTAAAACTTCCATCTTAAATCCTCATGCTCTTATTTTCCAGACCAAAACGTGGTCTGTGATCATATTTAGTGGTGAGGCAGGTTGGGATACGTCACGCTGCTCATGTGTACTGCTGCCTGCTCTCAGTGGTTTCAAGACCTGACGTAGTGCATGGATAATGACACTGAGAGCATTACATGGGAGACAGGCAGAATCGGGCCCTAAAATGAGAAAGGTTACCAATAGTGTGCTCTGTTAAATCCCGTTTGGATGCATGTACTTTACTTCTCTTGAGCGGATGGGAAGCCGTAATGTTCTCTGACATGTTTTAAAGGGGAAAAATGCTTTCTTAATTGATCTCAAAGTTTACCTGTAAAAATGAATGGAATACCTGAGTGATTGCTTTCGAAAACAGACTATTAAGATGCTATGTATGATGTACAGTCGGTACAGAATCAATTTGTCATAATTTTACAACCTACACTGTTGGGACTAAGGTTAAGTCGGCCTTAGATCACTAGGGAAAAGCTTGACTGTCACAAAAATCCTTTTGTTTGTCAGAGTAATGAAGTGGCACGTCATTATGAGTAAGCCAGTGATGAAACTTGTAAGCAGGAAGAACATTTTGGATACGCTTGGGAGACCTACTGCAGATTCTCAGACAAAAGGAGAACATGTCCCATTTAGAGAAACAACAGTGGAAAACGCAGATTATGGAAATGGGTCATGCTCGGCAACAATATGTAATGCCTGAGGGAGTATCCAGGAAGCGTCTAAGAGCTGGAAATGTAATGACACGGTTATGGATGGAGCAGCTCTGCTCATCCATTGGGGCAGAAAGCAAATACATCACATCTCAAGTGCAAGAGAAGACAGGTGCAACAAGAACTGAAGGGAATGAAGAGTTACATACTGTTTAAAGTTCTCCTGTACTAAGGCCTTGCTGTTGAGTCCTTTTGGACACGTTTCCCAACACAAGTTGTAGGCATTTTCTGGTAAAATCTTATATGCCTCTGATATGAACTAGGTGCAAATTTAGAATCGGTCTGTTTAGTTCAGTACAGTTACTTGACACTTCTACTAAGGTGACTGAATCAAAGTCTAACCTCTATGGATGTTATAAATTTGAATGCGGAAGGGGGCAGTTGTGTGAAATGATGCTCTTGTCAGAGCATGAGAACAAGAATGTTAACAGGAAGGAGGTCATCCCTCTAAATGTATAAAATTGCATTAAATTAAGTTTTCTAAAATTCTGGCCTTTAACCCAAGTGAAGGCTAGTGTGGGACAGAATTTTATAGGCTGTATAAGAGGGAAGATGAAGAAAGTAGCCCAACTGAAAACAAGCTAGGGTAGACTGGGTAGAGAATGATACTGCTTACTGGGTTTTGGCCTAAATCTGGTTGCACCGATCTCAGTGGTTCAGTATATAAGCTAGATATGGAAATATCATGGAAAGTTTGGGTAAAAGCTAGGTGATGGACTAGTTATATTGGAAACTATTTAGACCATATAGATCTAGTAAGCAAAGGAAAACAAAAGAGAGGGAAGCAGCACCTGAAGTACAGTATTTTAAGACAATGTGGAATATTTTACTGCTCTGTTTGCTCATCTTCCAGGTGAGAGAAGGAGGGAAAACATGGGGAGTTCATTTTGTTTAACCATATTACATATGAAGGTGATTTGAGTAATTTTAAGTTTTGTGTTATTTTGCCACTTGTCAAAAAATGCAGATGTGCCCTCTTTTTTCTGATACTTGATGCACTACACAAATTGCATCCGGAGTTGGATGATGTTTAATAGGTTGGCATTGAAAATATAAGTTTTTTTTTTTTCTGTTTTAGCTCCCCTGTCCTCTTTCTATAGTCCAGCAAAAGCATGGAGACAGCATCAGCTTTTCCAGGGTGCTCTCAGATTTCTACTTTCTCTTAGTGTCTGATAAGTTATGAACAATCATACGCCTGGTGAAGCATCTGGTTAATCTTTAATTCTGTAGTGAATAAATTCTCCTGCCTTTAGCACTGATGTGAAATAATGGGTCTGACCTTTAATTTCAGACCCTAGTCTTGTGGGATAAAGTGAAGCATAATGCTTTTTTCACAGTTCCAGGAGGTTCTGTTTAATATTGTCGAGCATACAATAGGATCTCATGTCTCATTATTATTGGGCAGTTTTAGGGATTTTATTAGAAGTATTTAGAACAATAACAAGAGATGCCCTTTGTAGAAGCTCGTGTATAACATCCTGATAAAGCTTTTTGACAGAGGGTCCCATGAAGCATCTCAAGGCCTATCATTAGGAAGACACCTGTCTCTAGTCAGGTAATTGCACCACTTTTTCCTCACTCTTACAGTATGTAAAAGTCCTAAGAACCACTACTGTCCTTCAGCTGTTTTGGGTGTTGTCGTCGTCCCCCGTCCCCCCCCGCCCCGCCCTGGTATAGTACTTAGATTAATAAGATATTCACCTTGAATCAGATGTAAAAAAGAAGCTAAGATGAAGATAAATTTACAGGCATAATTCAGAGCTCTGAATTCTCGGATCCCTCATTATGAAAATGAAATTCTCCCAATGCAGACTTTGGAAATGTGGTATTAGGAATAACTTTACTTGAAGAATATGAGAGAAACACACTCAAAGATCATGCCATTTTATTAGGATAGTATGAGGAAACGCTATCAGAGGATCAGAAACATGCACCACAAACTTGCTTTTCAACCCATACTTATCCCAACAAGCTTCAAAAATGTGAGGTGTTTATAGAGGATTTTTTGAATAAGTGGTCTTGAAATTGAACTCACAGAGGATTTAAATATGAATTCACTGCATTTTCATTGTATTGTTAGGCAGGAACCTTCCAGTCCTACTAATCTGGGCAGAGGATTTTTTTCTGATTTTCTCTTCATGCTGATTTGCTTATTCTTCATATTTCTACTAAGCTGTAGTTTGTTAAAACACACTACTAATGTGTAGTGTGTTAAAAATAGTCATTTTCAGCAATGCTGATACTGGTAAAGTAAATCCCAACAGTGTAACCTAATGTAGAGATGAAGTAACTTCATCTCTACATCTCTGCTGTTAAGAAGTCACATTAAAATTATATCAGTACCTAAAAATGTTTGTGAAGGTTTCTTTTGTTTTGTGAAATACATTATTGGGCATCAAATTTAAGAAAAGATGACAATGCCCAGCCCTGATGGCTGTGCACTCTGCATCCCAAACACAGTGATTGTGGGAAAGGACTACTTTCTTTCACTTGTTTTTAAGGACAGCTTCACTTATTTTTATGTCATGTGTTATAAAGTGTATCCTTCAACCAGTTTTAATTTTAGTCAGTGGTGTTAGTCTGATATGTATTATAGAATACTAGAATGGTTTGGGTTAGAAAGGGACCTTAGAGATCATCTATTTCCAAGCCCCCTGCCATGGGAAGGGACACCTCCCACTAGATCAGGTTACTTAAAAAAAAAAATATATCTGAAAACATATAACTAAGGTATATATCTCCTTTCCTCTCCTACTTGGAGTTTGCTTTACAAAGTAATGGCAATTGCAAAAGCCCCATTGCTTTCAGGGAAGCCAAAATGTCACATGTTTGTGGAAGCTTATTGAAAACAACAGAGAGAGTTGTCATAAAACATTTTGTTTCCTTTTCTTCTGATTTAAAAGGCTGTTGAATAGAATTGTCCAGAACTTCGAGAAAATATGGGAGAAATGGAAATTCAAGAAGAAAATAAGACAGTGGAGGCTTTCTTCCCTGCGAACCAGTTTCAGTCTAACCCATCTGTGAGCATGGATAGAGGTGTATGGCCCTCATCCATAATCCTCAAAATGGTCCTTTATGAATGAAAGCTATAAGGACATGGCTATTATAATTTAATAAGAAACATTAATATTTACCATTAATTTGGCTGTAATTTCAAAAGAGAGTAAGTTTCTATTGGTTTGTGTATTGCTAAGACATTGATAATAGATTTATTTCTTTCCAATTAGACTTGTTGTCATTTATGGATTCTGTTTCTTTGATTGCCAAAACTGTGGTGAGATAAAATTTGTTACTAAAATGGCTTGAAGTCTGTAACATGTCCATCATCTTTAGAAGCCAGTGGAGAGATTCCTCATTAATTTCAATAGGAGCTGGTTTGATGCAAAAGTTATTTGGCTTTAAGACTTATTTCTACTTTGTTTTTACCAGCACATACTGTGGGTTGTGCATTTTTTCCCAGACTTCTTTCTCATTAAAAAAACACATTATTTGGAGGAAGAATCTCTAAGCATTGTGTGGTTGGGAGACTAGAGTTCTGGTTTTCAGCTCTTAGTAAGAATTTCTTTCTATCTGAGGAGACTCATTTGTCACCTGAGAAGACATTTCAACTTTGTCACAATCAACAGTTGCAGTTAATATTCTTTGTTCTACTTAATTTTTATTTCTTTACAAGAAGGGAAAGATAACCGTGGGCCTCCTAAAATTATGAGATAGAAAGCAAAGACAGATGTCAGAGAGAGTCAGGGTGGGCATTTAGAGTTTTGGGTCCTTTTTGAAATCCATAAACTGACTTCTGCCTTTATAGTTTCTGAATGGAAAAACAGTTCTGCTCTACAGGAATCTGCTTGTCCTAATCTAATCTACACATGGCCTTAGAGTCACAACACTCAAGTTGCAAATGAATCCATGAATTGAACTAAAATCATATCTGTCTTTTAAACAATGGAAGTATAAATTACATTTGTTCTGCCTTGGAGAGAAGGGAAAAGTCCATGAAATGTGGGTGGTCCGAAGTCTGTGCAACAGACGAGAGCTCTAATTTATAAAGGGGTCATGATTTTAAGGGATAAATATTTATAATCCCAGATGGGAAAAGGTCTTAGAAAATAGTTTTACAGTCATGGGCTTGCCACTCAGAGAAGAATTACCTTCTTCTGGACATACCTTCAGTTATAATTCAGTTAACTTTGTGTATGTACACTAGTAATAATTTAACACCTTCCTTCTGTTGTGTCTTACTATGCTGGAAAAGGGCTTTATTTCTTCAGTGAACTCTTTGTCTCTCTGTTTTCCAGCCTCCATTGGTTCTTACAGATGTCTGTAATAGATGCCATGAAATGATAAAAGGATTAAAGTTTTAAGCCATCTGGTGATGTAAGTCTTCCTAGCATTAAAAATTCTAATGGACATCTCAGTGTAGTACGCATTTTCAAGACTACCTTTATTTCATTTTCAGTGCCTTTCTTGTAGGATCTTTTAAGGCATAGATTTACTTTTTTACCCATTTTAGAGATCAAACAAATATTCAGTACTTTGGTTATTTGGCTGTCTTCTCTTAGTATTTTCACTTACTTCAAAAGTCCTTACAAATACTGGTATATTTCTCCTATCTTTCTGTTACATAATTTTAGTCGTGAAACATATTTATTTAAGTTCATTCCATGGCCTGAGTTCATTCACAGCATTTTAATGCATTAACAGCATTCTTCTTTTTACTAAAACATCTAAGGTCCAGATTTTTTAAGAAGCATCACTTTGAGGATCTGGGCTTGATTCACTGCAAGGTCCATAGAGTTCACACAATACAACGTGATGGAAATTAAATGAGAGTTAGGCTTCTTGCACTGCAGTTTATACAGTTGCTTTAATAAGCAAAATGCTGTCAATGTAACTGAAGCAGGCTGCTCACAAATGGCTGGAATTGTAATTGTAAAATTATCCAGTCCTTCAGAGTGGATCTTCTTTGCAAGTGCTTCTGAGGAAGTATATTGACTCTGGAAAGCTTGCGGATGCGTTTTGTGTTTCTAGGGCTCACTGACAATACCCAGGCAACAGCTGTCACCAGATTTACAGCATGGAAGAATATCTCATGGCTTGTAGTGGTGTAGGAAAGCGTTGCAGGCACAGGAAGTTTCTAAACATAAAATGGTCACAATTACCATAGAATCACAGAATTGCAAGGGGCCTTTGGAGATCATCTAGTCTAACCCCCCTGCCAAACAGGTTCACCTAGAGCAGGCTGGACAGGAATGCATCCAGGAGTGTTTTGAACATCTCCAGAGAAGGAGAATCCACAACGTCTCTGGGCAGCCTGTTCCAGCGCTTTCACACCTTCAAAGTATAGAAGGTTTTCCTCATGGAACTTACTGTGTTCCAGCCTGTGTCCATTGCCCCTTGTACTGTCACTGGGCTCCACAGGGAAGAGTTTGACCTCATCCTCTTGACACCCACCCTTTAGATATTTATAAGCATTGATAAAATCCCCTCTTAGTCTTCTCCAGGCTAAACAGACACAGGTGTTTCAGCCTTTCCTCTTAAGAGAGGTGCTCCACTCCCTTGATCATTTTTGTAGCCCTCTGCTGGACTCCTGTAGTTCCTTGTCCTCCTTCAAATGGGGGTCCCAGAACTAGACTCCAGATGTGGCAAAGTTAGAAGGGGAGGATGACCGCCCTTAACCTGCTGGCCGTGCTCTTTTTAATGCACTCCAGGAGACCACTGGCCTTTTTGGCCACAAGGGCCCATTGCTGCCTCATGGTCAACTTGTTGTCCAGCAGGACTCCCAGGTCTCTCTCTCTCTCCAGAGCTGCCTTCCAGCAGGTCAGCCCCAAACCTGTACCAGTGCATAAGATTATTTCTTCTAAGTTCAGGATCCTACACTTGCCTGTGTTGAATTTCATTACATTCCTCACCACCCAACTTTCTAGCCTATACAGGTCTTTCTGAATGGTAACACAGCCTTCTGGTGTGTCAGCCAGTCCTCCTAGTTTTGTATTATCATCAAACTTGCTGAGGGTACGCTCTGTCCCCTCGTCCAGGTTGTTGATAAATATATATTGAGGAAGACCAGACCCAGTACTGACCCCTGGGGAACACGGCTAGTTACAGGCCTCCAACTGGACTCTGCACCACTGATCACAACCCTCAGCTCTGCTGTTCAGACAGTTCTCAATCCACCTCACTGTCCACTCATCTAAATCACATTTCCTAATCTTACCTATGGGGATGTTATGGGGGACAAGGCCATGTTTTGGTATTTTTACCCCAACTAAGTAATTTAAATAAGCAGTAATATGTTGGCAGTATTTGCCAAAAACTCCTTTTTGGTGTATGGGCATTGCCAACAGACACTTGAAGACCTAATTTAAATGTCAGTGATGTAGATGTCTGTGTTTGTTGTCTCAATTTCTGTTTTCTGCGAGTTTGTATAAAGATTGTCTGTGTGCTATTAACATAATCCTAAAACCACATTCCAAAACAAAACCCTTGTCTACCTGTTTCTCCTCATTGGTGATAAAGTGAGCCCACGTGACTGTCTCAGATGTTGGCATGTACATTGTAGGGGTATAATGTTTGGCAGTGTGAGTCCCACCATTAACAGGGCGAAGTCAGAAACCCCCAAACCTTACTTGATTCCTGATCTTAATAAGCAAGTTCCCTTCTCAGAAGGCAGCTATATAAAACTCACATAGAATATAAATGGTGACGTAATTTATTGTAGTGACACATTGTTGAAATGGGCTGCATCTCATAACATGTTTTACAGAAGAGTAACTTTGAATTCAGTTATTAAGGCTCTTAACCATTAGGGAATCACATCTGCACAAGAAGTGATTGAAGCAGCTATGGCGTGAGAGCCACTGAGTGCAGTGCCATGCGAGTAAAAGCTTCTTAGGCCAATATCCACAAGGACTATTAACTGCAGCAAATCAAGGAAAGTTGTCAAAACTCTTAGTTACAGGAAGACTTGAACAATTAGTCTCCTTTCAGAAATGCCAGTCATACCCCAGTCATTCACATAAGAAATGGGGTTTGACTGCATGAAATTCAACTGCAGCTGGAATTTCTGAAGTGAAATTTTCTCCATCTCTAGAGACATTCAAAACCCGCCTGGATGGGTTCCTGTGCAACCTGCTCTAAGGTGGCCCTGCTCTGGCAGGGGGGTTGGACTAGATGATCTCCAGAGGTCCCTTCCAACCCTATGATTCTAAGAACAATGTGGTGGGTAAAACCCAGATACAGAGGAGGTTATGTCTGACCTTTACAAAATAAACTTCTGATAGGTTTTCCTTGCTTCACTACAGCCAGTTAATCATGTACTATCAGTTGCTATGTTCCATACCTAGACTCCATAGAATCATAGAAACATAGAATCATAGAACCTTGGGATCATCAAGTCCAACCCCCAGTCCCACTCTACTCCATTTTACTGATCAGGTCCTAACCTGAGGCTTCTGAAGATAGCCAACAGGAAATTTTCATTTCCTCTTAAAATTCAAATGAAACCATTGTCCTGTCAGATACATGAAATTCTTTCCACTTTTATTAATGAACTTCAGCCAGGATTTTGTTTGGGAAGGATGACTTTTTGTCATGTAAGTTGGCTGTTCAATATCTTTTTCTACCCTTAGGATTTTAATCAGAAGGCTGTATTTTCATTTTAGGCTTTAGGATACCATTCATTCTGAAAGACACAGCGTGTCTCTTTGCTGTAATTAGGAAAATGAGACCTTGGGCTGAGATTTACAGGCAGCCCTTGGGTGACTGTCAAAACCAATCCATAGCTTCTGTCATCCCTTCCCTTTGGGAAAGGGAAAAATGTTTAAAGCACCCCCGCTCAACTCTTCTGTTGGTCACTTCAGTATTTTCTCTAGGCTTAACACTTACCAACAATCTCAAGAGGGAAGGGACAGATCTGGATAGGGGATGTTACTAGTCTGATTTTGATATGGCACTGAAATATCAGAAAACGTGTTTTAGAAAACTATATTGGAAATATGAATGATTTAATTTGTGGGTTCTTTTCAGTTTCTAGCACGTATGACTCTGTGGCATATGCTGTTTGTTTTCTCAAGCTCTGTTTTATAGGTCTAGAATTTGTGTGCACTCATTAGCAGTAAACTGGGATATGACTTGGTCTGTGTTTCTCTTGGCCTCAGGTCTGCTCTTCTTTGGAATTACCACTGCTTTTTAAAGATTTATAAGTATCTCGACCCATTTCAGTAAAACTGCAAAATCACTAGCAAGGGCATTGGCCAGTTCCTCCTTCCTCTTCTAGTAAATCTGAAGTTTAACAGTCTCTAAGAAGCCTTTCTCTTCAGAATGTGTCATCTTTTTCTGCTCAGGATGCCCTCATTTTTCTCAGGAAAGAACATAAGAACTGCTGCTCTCATCAGGGCAGGGGTCCTGCCAGCCCAATTTCCTTTCTCCAGGAAAGATCAGTACCTTGTGGAAGAATAGAAGAAATGACACATTGAAAAGAAGCATTAATTTGTTGAATTTATTCTAGACATTGATCCAAACAACATCATTCTCCTTTAGCAAGTAGCACTCTCATATGAAATATTCATTTCCATGGTTTTAGCAGTCTTACACAATCATTAACTCTATTTTGTGTTAAAGCATAATAGGTATTTACTAATTTTCTCTCTAGACTCATATAAATTGCTGTATGAAATATAAAATTTTGATAAAAATGCAAATACAGCACCTACGCACTCCTCTGTTTATAGTAGAAAGTTTTTAACTTATTAGGCCCCAGTACAATAAATATTAATCTGCTCTATTTGCTACATACAGAAAATATTCTCCAGCTGTTGAAAACAAGTGTAAATAATGTCGGAGAAAGCAGAAGCTGACTTAGATTAAGTGACCTTTCTAATAAAAGGAACAATAATTGTAAATTAAAGTTTCAATTACCCAACATACCTATGGATCAATATCTACAGATGAGACTCCTGTTGTGGCAATAAATACTAAGGGAAAGGTGCTATATACAAGAGGAGTTCTCTTCTTTCAGCCTCATGGATTTTTTTTTTGTTGCATTTTTTCTACCGTGGAAAAAATTTTCGTGCATGGATATGTGTTCCTGTCCCCAAAACTAGAACTTCTTTTCCTTACTGTCATTTCTGTTGACATGCCCTTGGCATCTTTCCATTCTTCATCCCTCCTCCTGCCCTCACCACTGCTCACTTTCTTTTTCCCTGGATCTCTTTACTAGGAAAACTAATATCATCCATTTATATTCTGCTCTCTGCTGCTGTTTACATTTCTGATTTTCTCACTTTCTATTTCCACAGCATGCTCTTCATATTAAATCATTTCTCTTTGTTTTATTTCTCCACTCTGAACTTTGATCTCTTATTTACACCTGGAAGATTTTCCTCATTCAGTGGGGAAATAAAATCTCTTCATTCAGACCCTTTCTGAGAACTCGTCTCCTGTGTGTGATTGATACTAATAAGCCATGCAAATGATTTTATGTATTCTTAAAATGATTTACAGTTTGAGATAAAGTAATCTTCATCCCTGTAATGTCTTATGTGTCTGTCTCATATGCGATTATAGCTGCCTTAGGGTAGGGTTCCTGTCTTTGTTTCTTTTGCATGCAGCTCAGAGCATGTTACTATCACTAAACAAGTCATGTTATTATTGACTAATAGATGTGGTGTTTTACTTCTCTTGTTTCTTAATTTGAACCTCTGTGAAAGGTGATTCCTTTTTTGAACTATTTTAAAGTTTATCTTACAGCTGTTTTGATTCTCAGCCCAGTGGAAACAAACAAGGTATTTTGTTGGCAGAAGCATTGTAGATAAAATGTACAGTTGGCACAACTCCTGAATTTTGATTTAGAAGATTTTAGAAGAGACATTTTGAATGATTTCTAAATGAAATGCAGTGAATGATATGCTGTGTTTGCTTCAGAAAATGACTGACGCGCAATCTAGAATTTCTTCACAGTTGTATAGTTACTGCTTTTGATTTTAATGTGAAATTCAAACCACCACTATCAATTTGATTAATGGGGTAATACAACTTGTGACGTTAAAAAAAAGTTAAATGTTGATAAAGAGAGCGTTTGCCTAGGAAGCTGAAAATATATTCCAATTATTGCTGAAGAGTTATGAAGTCAGGTCTCTTGAAAATGTTAGCATGATTCTTAATGTTACAACTTTAAATAATACTTGTAATTTAAATGTTTGTGCAGTTCTCCATTCTGTAACACTTTATGCTGAAATCTTAATCTCTGCAGGGGCAAAACTTTGTTACATAAGCTAATTGGTTGTGAAGAAAGGAAAAGGGCATAAAATTGACACAAGAATAAGCAGAAATGCCACTCTCTTTGAAATCCACTGATTAGAACAGTTCTGAAAAAATTACATCTGCAATACAAATATGCGAAAAGTTTGTTGGCATTTTAAATTTTAACATTTCATTTTTGTTTTGCATAAAATATGTAATATTTTTATTATATTTAACTGTTGTGGTAGAACAAAATATTGTCCATTTATAAGCAAACACATCATTTTCTGTATGGGTGAAGTGAAAGAGTGCAATTACAGAGGGAGACAGAGGTACTCCATACAAAATGTATTTTAACACACTCTATACCAAGAGGTGATGAACTTTGAACTTTAGAGGTGAAACAGAGAAAAAGAAGGAATATTCAGAAGATTAGTGTGTAAGGGTAGGGGAAAGGAAGGTATGTAACAGGAGGGAGTGGTAGAACTGAAACCTTCAATATCTGTCAGGTTTATAAGTTGCTTTTTCTAGAGATAGTAGCAATATTACCAAAAGAGAGACCTCCTCAGTGATGCAAATCTCTACACGGTCCTTATTTTCTGTAATGTCCTCTTAAGTATTCTACCAGTGTTCTTTTAAAATACAGCCTCTCTTCTCTCCAAGGCAGATCAGGCTGGCCATCATTACACTGTAGTCATCCAAAGTAGCATATTTTCACAAATGGAGAAAAGCAGCACTGGTGGGAAGGCAGAGAAGGTCATCAAACTAGACATGAATCTCAAGAGGAAGAAATATATATCCACATGCAATTAATTAATTTAGCTTCTTTTGTTTTTGTAGTAGAGTAGAGCTATACTCTGACAAAAATGTTTTTCTTAGCTGTGAAAACAATGTTGATTCCCTCATGCTGAATTAAAATGTTGATGTACGTTAGTTAATATTTCTTAGTATACGTATATACATGAAGTGCTTCTCTGCTGGAGAGGGAGTCCTCTATGCCAGAGCATGTAGGTGTGTGCAAGTATGTATGTGTGTGTCTGTTTGCAATTCTGACTTTGTGTTCTCATCGGGCAAGAGGAGTTGTGATTGGGAAAAACAAAAATTTTAGCCCTGTTTGCAGCTGCAAAGCTGAAGAACAGAGACACTAAGAAATTTGAGGTCAGAGAACTAATCTCAGGTGACAGAACTAGAACCTACTGAGCCCAGAAGTCCCTCAATAGCAGGAGTGTTATTGCTGCCACTCCTCTAGCTCTCCACTTGCAGAATTACGAGTCTTGGACTAATCTTGTCTATAAGGAATGCTACTGGGCTATTAAGATTCATATCACAAAAGACTTCAACTTTTAGGAAAAAACATCATCCTCAGTGCTGTCATCTTGCCTCCCATCTCTTCAATGACTTGATTAATCTAAATTTGTCTTTAATGTAAGACTGGTACTCCTTACGGATTTTGTGTTTTTAATTACCCTTGCAGTAGAGAAGATTGGCTTGTTGTTTCAGTGCTCATGTAAATTCTTTACGGAAAACAAGGTGCCTCAAATGGCATAAATTGCATGTTTTATCATCAGTTTTCTCCAAATAAATTGACAGTTTCAGAGATTTAAATACTTATAGTCCCACTCTCAGTTAAGACTATGAACAGGCCCAACAAGATTCATGACCATCTTTGAATAATAAGATATTGCACAGAATGAATGAAAATGGCAAATGCCAGCCCTGTGCTGTTACTAAAATGTTGATGCACCAGAAGCATATAAAGTTGTGGCTGAAAAAAAGGCTTTGAAAGGAAAGCAGAGTATAGACGGCTATGAATGCAGCCTTAAAAGAACAAAGTAGATGACCAGAAAGCAGAGCAGATTTAATGTACCCCTTGCAGAATGCAAATTGCATCCCTCCCCTTCTCCCCGCTGATATTTTCCTCACGTGCTTTAGAAAACAGCAGTGACAAGTTAATGCTCTACATCAATTAACATTTTCTCTGTGTTAGACTTCAAAGTTTCTGCATTCTTGATGATACCTAAATTGCGTGGTAAAATATGAAAATGATATTGTTTAAATTCTGTCATCTTCTTACGTTTGTGACAAATTACAACCCATTTGCTTCTATATTTTCACTCATTTCATTCAGTAGTTGCTACAACATTGACTGTCAGTTCCTATGCCTAATAGGCTAAAGGGCTTTCATACAATATTTGAATATGTACTGGTACTGTCAGGCCCTAAATTAGAAATATTTTCCAGGGTTGAAGCACAGGTGTTGCATTTGTTTCACTGAATTTTTCATTTCCTCTTCAATTCAAAGTCCTATGGGGTGGGTTTCCATCTTCTTGGTCCTGTATGAGAACGTCTCTTAGACTGTTGAATCTAGTATCTGACTCCAGACAAAATCCATTCTTCAGAGAAACTGTCAATGTGCTGTCTCTGAATTCATTGATGCCATCTGTGTGTTGGTTTTCACATGCTCTGTGTGCTTATGCCCTGAAATATAAAGGTTTTCTTTATTATATAGATAAAATCAGGAGCAGAGATATGTGGAATTATATTGCTTTTCTTGGTGTATAGTATTCAAGTGTAATGGATCTTTATTTTTTTGCTTTTTAATCACTAGCAACTGGCAAACTCAAAAATAAAGTTGAGCCCCAATATGCTTTAATGTAGCAGTGCATCAAGTTTTACTATTGTATCTTTATATGTAAATGATTTCTGCTTCCTATTTCTGACCTTGATGTTCTACATTTTAATGTCCAGATGAAGCAGTTTTATGGTTGAGAGGGTTTTTTCTAAAGCAAATGATGAATGTAGCTTTACACAAGAATTTTAATGCAACAGATGCATTCACTTATAGTAGAACCTCAAAGACTCTTTGACAGCAAAATGAAAATATATTAGTTTGTCATTAAAGGAATTTTGGATTTCTCACTAAGTTAGATAAATGCAGCAAAGTATATTTTTGACATCTCATTAGTTAAGTTGATTCCAATGGAGTTGTACATTTTTAAATATTATAAACCATAACATTAGACCCTTGACTGGAAAATACAGTACAGAACAAACTGGGATTGATTTGTTGGTTTGGGGTTTTTTCCCACTTTTTCTTTTAAGTGCAAATGCAACTATGAGAGAAATCAATCTCATTAGCCGGTGGTCATACTAAGTCTACTACAACCACATCACCTAGTCAGCAGAGAGACACCAGTAGTAAATAAGATTTTTTTTTAAGATTTTCTTTTTACTACATTCATATCTTGCACCCTGTCCTGCTTCCATGATCCTGCTTTCTTTTGGTTCATCAGCAGTCCTTACTTTGTGGTCTTTTTTTTGGGAATTTGTTTTCTGTCAAACATCCCGATACTGTCAAGCATATCCCAGTACTTTCTGCTTTTGCACTGTTTTACTATCATAGAGTCTTCATGAATTGATAGGCATTGTGGTGGTGATGGTGAAACCTTGAAAAGATAAAACACTTTAAAAGCAACAAAAATAAACTAAAGAATTTCAAAAAGTAGACTCCAAATTCATTATTAAACCCAGTTGTATTAAGTCCTACTTTTGAGAAACCTGACTTGTGATTTTTATGGTTTTGGGATTCACAGTGCAGTATCACAGTGTACCATTTTATATGTCATCATTGAATTTAATCAATATCAATATCAACAGTATCTTGCGCATTGACGTTGTTATTTCTCACTTAAGTAAACCGTTTACCTCTGCATTAGCTTCATGCAGGTGCAGCCTTTGCCGGACTAGCTAACACGGGTCATTTTTATCAGATTTGTTACTGTGTCCTATTCAGAAACAACTAGGAACCTAAAAGGAACCGGTGATACTGGAATGTCATTCTTGAAAATGTCCTTGCAGAAAACTCAAGGGAAAAAGAATGGTAAAGTGAATTAATTGCATGTGCTGTGCAGCAATCCCTTCTAATGGTCATCAGTTGTCCCTTCATCAGGGTTGTAGTACTATGCCTGAGAAACAGGGATTTTTGAACATTGGTTTTAAGGGGGTGATATGATAACAAGAATGGTAATAATAGTAAAATTTTGTCTGATAGTCAAGAAATAGTAACGCAAGCAGATGGAGCAATTTCAGCAGGAAGAAATAATAGTGGGAATGACATGCCTGCCCTGGAACCCCATTTATTCATGTGCTACATTTTTGAACTTACAAGAATTTGACTAATAAATTCATGTTACCTTCACCTATTATTACTTTCTTGAAACAATTTTACATCTCTGCAGATGCTTTTGAACTTGCATACTTCTGTAGCCGTGTCCAGTCAGTCCCCTGTATACAAAGCAGATTCCTCAGAAGGATCTAAGAGGAACTAGGGTTTGGGGGCTTCTTGCAGAAAGTGTTCAGTGTTTAGTTTGAAATTGGTATGTTTTAAACATTTCATGCCAATTTCTGTTAGTAAATACAGAAAGCTACAGTTTAAATTGTCCTTTGTGAAAACAAGGAAGGTAACAACTATTAATATTTTACATTTTAGCCTTCTGCCAAAGGCAAACTGAGAATAAGTCCAGTTGCAGGCAATACTGCTTGTCCTACTGAAAATATTCTGTTGATCATCTGATGACTGGACATCCCCAGGCCCTTTTTAGTTTCTAAACCAGAGGAGACTCACTATCTTCTATTCATTTGTCATCACTAATTAATAATTGCTGGTAATGTTGTCCCCCGAACATCTTTTCCCTCTTTCATTAAATATAGTTAGGGAAGACATTGTCACATATTCTCTTCTCCAGTTTGCCCATACCACTGAGGGAGATTGATTGAATATACAGGTTTCTGAAGAGCTGTCAGACTGGTTGGTTCTCCTGGGAAATGCCTTTATGAAGGAACAGCTCAGAGCAATCAAAGTCTATGACTTCAGGAGCACATTGCACAAATGCATCTATACTTTGGGGGGGTGGGGTGAGGGAGGGTGACAGGGGCACCTGTCTTCAAACTGACTTTGAGTCATTTGTCACCAGTATGACTCAAAGATGGATTGCAAACTCCACCTCAACCCTGCCCACAATGACCAGTTGAAGCTCTTGTCTTTGCCCCACACCCCTGATCTCCAAGCTCTGGGGGCCTTTGGTAGGACTGCATCTTGCAGTTTGTAACTGCTACGTGAGCCAAATGTCACAATGCTGATACTCACCCAGGTCCTGCTGGGGTGTCTCTGCGTACTTTCCCATGTTTCCATTTCCAGGAGGATTTTAATTTGCTCACTTTCATGATACTATGCCTATCTAATGTAATGCAAACACCCACGCCAAGCTGTCTTCTGTCAGACAGGTGTATTTATTACAGGAACAAGTCAAACTTCCTACAGTGTCTGATTATTTGGGGCTTTGCCCTTCTTGGGAGTGTGCCAGCCCTCTTCCTTGCCTTAGATGATAATTGGCTCATTTAAAGGATCTAGTAAAATGACAGACTAGGGACTCTTTCAAAGGTGATGAAAACAATTACTGGTGCTGGTAGTTATTCTCTTTTGTCATATTTGCCTTTACAACCTTGAGAGACGTGGAAGAGGGCCTAAGAAGGATTTTTATTGTCCGTGTATGTGTATGGAGACGTTTTCACTTTCATTAAGAATATATGAGGGACATATTACAAAACATGGTATAGAGACATCATTTGACAGGATTCAGTAGTTTGTCAGGATTCAGTCTTTCCAATGCAGGCAAGATTGGATGGTGCTTCAAGTATGTCGACATATNAACTGAACGCAGTACTCGAGGTGGGGCCTCACCAGTGCCGAGTACAGGGGGATGATCACTTCCCTAGTCCGGCTCACCACACTGTTCCTGATCCAGGCCAGGATGCTGTTGGCCTTCTTGGCCACCTGGGCACACAGCTGGCTCATATCCAGCCGGCTGGCCACCAACACTCCCAGGTCCCTTTCTGCCAGGCAGCTTTCGAGCCACTCCGTCCCGAGCCTGTAGCGCTGCTTGGGGTTGTTGTGACCCAAGTGCAGGACCTGGCACTTGGCCTTGTTGAACCTCATGCCATTGGCCTCAGCCCATTGGTTGAGCCTTGTCAAATCTTCCCAAGATGACATAATGTTCAACTAGTCTCATGCTTTATGTAAAATCAGAAGATGTGCAGAATTACTGACATTTTCATTACTGAAACATAAAGCATAATTCAGAGGCATGAATAAAATGCAGATCAGTCCAAACTATGTAGAAGTACTAAATTTATTTATACTCTTGTGCGGTGAACCCACATTATAGTTAACAGTGTGTGCAGGAGCATGGAGGTAGCTCTCTATAGTATGATTTAATGATTGTATAGCTTGGTTTTATCATTTCTATATGTATATGTTTCTAGAAATTAGAAAAATGAAGATATTCAAAATGGCTCAGTCAACAAATTAGCTAAAAGAAGGGAAGAAGTTAAGCAAAGCAGAGATGCATAGTGTTTTCACAATGCTGCAGAAAGACAGGGTGGGCAGCATTACAGGAGTGACCAGTTTATGGCAAGAGAATTAATGAGCAGGAAATGAGGCAGCATAATGATAAGGTTGAAGAGGGTAGATAGGGAAAGAATGATGCAAAAAGAAGGTATGCTGTTTGGTGAGAGAGAAATTACATGATGATCTATAAAATTAGAGAGGAAAGAAATATATGATGAAGTGAAATTGGATTTAATGAGGTAGAAGAAAGGTGATTAGGTACAGAAGAAAAATAGAATTTAGTGATGAGAAAATCCTATTAAATTATCCAATAAATCTTCTTGCCACTCAAGGATTTCCCTTCTTTCTCCTCCTTCTCCCCAGGGTGTTTTCCAAGGTAGATGTCTCAATATGTAACTATACAGGAATGCCATTTTCCTTATGAAGCACTTCACCATCTCTCCAAAGAAAATGATATGTGTACTCCTGCACGTAGTCACAGCCTTCAGGACTGTGGTCTACATAGTGTGTTAGCGCTTTGTCAAGACCATGTTTTAAGTGATTGGGTTAACTTATTTTAAGGGCTCTTTTGTTTAGTTCGGTTTTGGTTTGGTGTTTTTTGGTTTGGGTTGGGTTTTTTGAGGGGGATTATATCTGTTCATTATATCATATACCGCATATGAAATAACCATCTTTGTTGATACTCTCCATTGCATAAATTAAATCTCTGGACTTTGTACCGTTCACTTGCTTTTAACGTCATTCAGTTTCATATTACAACTTAATTTGTCAAGCAAAGTAGGTAGGAACCAGCAATATAGTGCACATAGCAGATGGTTTTCTGTTAGGAAATGATCATTTTGTCTGAATGATACTCAAAAGGTAAAGTGCACAGTATTTGTGCAGTCTCTTTACTTTCTTTTTCTGATGGATAAAAACGAAAATTTAACACTTCATGCCTTAACAAAGACGCTCCTAAGACAATCCATCAAAACAATTCCAATGCAGCTGCTATTGCATTCTCAGTGTGTGACCTTTCTGCCTTGATGTCATGTCATTGAGACCTCATTTGGCAAGAATTTGCCTTTTGGTTAAAATTGGGTATGTTTGGACAGCAGGATGGAAATACCAGCAAAATCACATACTTTACACAAAAGGTGGTTTAGCAAAACAAGCCTGGAAAGACTTCAAGGACAATTCACGCTTTACTGGTCTGAAACAGAGCTCTCTTCAAATCAGTGAGCTAATAGAGATGGAGGGGTGTCCTGAAATAGCAGTACGACTAAACTGCAAAGTTCTACTGTAGTTCAATTTGCATACAGAAAGCTTTTCTGTGAAGTTACAGTAAACCTGATGCATGCACTAAAGCATCAGTCTTAAGGTGGTGTGTGTTACAGAGTAGAAGGCAGCTTGGCCAGTGTTTCTGGAGATCTCCTGGTCTTCTAGTGATGACTAGTCACCAGTTTTTAAGTGGGTGTTTTTTGTTTTTTTTTTATTTTTTCCTTTGGCAATAGTTTTAGGTCTTCTAAAAGACTTTTTTGAAGAGGAAAAAAGAAATCAAGGAGCTAAAGTTAATGCAATTGTCATAAAAGAAATATGTTGAGCTAGTCAAATTGTAACACTTCCTGCAGTGTACAGTTATGCTTATCCTACAAACTGGGAATACTGAGCAGAAATAAATGTATACCAACCAAGTCTTCCACTTCTGTGTCCTTCATGGGAAAACATTTTGAGTGTTGCAATTCCACACGTCTATTTGTTCAGCTTGAAGTACATTTCAAAACTGTTCTGGTCAATTAGATAAGCCTGATGTTGCTCAGCAAAGTTCTTAACTTGCAAGGAAGTTCCCGTAAGCAGTAGCCCCCATGACATGGAAGGTGCTGAAATCAAAACTGAGCAAGCTGCTTTCCTCTCCTACAGTCTCTAGCTGGTAACCCTGTCTCCATGAATTCATGTTACTTGCCCATTGTCATGCTGAAGATGTAGTTGGCGTTTTAGAGAAACAAAATTGTTAACTTATTTTAACAGGAGAACCAATACCTGAACAAAGCCTGTGTATGAGGAAACGTGCATGAGTATGAAGTAAGAGTGTTCATAATGACTAGGAAAAAGAAAAAATGAAGTAATGACACAATTTCAAGAGAGAAATAAATGAATACTTGTAGCTCTGTGCTGTATCTGTTTCTTAAGTACTTGGTATTAACAGTAAGGGCGCTGCATTTTAATCCTAAAATCTCTCTTTTCTGGGAAGATGATGCACGCAGAGGCTGCTATGCCAGCCCTTTTCCCAGCCATATGAGTGGAGTCTGTACTTTTTAGCAATGGACCAAACACCAGTGATTCTTGCATTGGGTTCTGGGATGGTTCCTGCTCTGTGTGTGCGTACCAAAGAGTCAAATTATATGTGAAGAGAAATTTGAAAAGAAGACAGCAAGAAAGAATTTTTTAAGGAATATAAAATAAAACATGATAGCTGTTGAAAGCTGAAGGAAGCTTGAAGTGGCAAGAAGAGAGGAAGTATTCTAAATTTATAATGAAAATTAATTATGCATTCATTGCATTTGAAGAGGTCAGACATGATGAATTTAAATAGTACATGAGAATGAAGGCCATCTTTTATATTAAAGGCATTACAACAGGGTGATGTGAGGAGAGGCAGAGAAATAAAGGAAGCAAAGGGTGAAAATTGCAACACTGAGGCAGTAAGTAACAAGAACATTAAATCGAACAGATCTGCTTTGCGACTAAATTGATTCATGATTTTCAGGCAATTCAAAATAATGATAATACATTAGCTATAAAATTATACTGGAAAAATGTTTAAAGCTGCTGAGAAAGTTAATAAAAGAAGGAATTTCAAAGTGGATTCTCACCAGTTTGCAGCAACCTTTACAACTTCTGTACATTGGAATAATTCTTTCTTGAAATTTTGTTCCTTTGTTACATATAGGTGCTATATATGCTACTTGCTTTTGGGGGGAAAATACTATTTTTTTCTTTTTTGCTATTTCCACTGCCACAGCTGCTACATCTGTGCTGTTTACACTACCCCGTTTCACTTCTGAATGTAGTATATGAGCAAAGAGATTAAAGACAAGGCTGTGTAAATGCCGTATGGGGTAACTAGCTGCAAGGCTAAAGCAGAGTATATTGCTCCACTTTCTGCGTTAGGGGAGCAGAGAGTTATTCTTAGCAGGGACAGACTATACTGAATAACATCAGTAGAAATACAGTGTAACCTTTCTGCTTAACACTGTTTTAATATATGTATTCTGGAGTGTATTAAGATACTGCATTACTCAACCACCTATCTGTTTAGAAACATGGATACTTTGGAGCTGGGGACCCTATACCTTCCACGTGGAGTTGGGCAATACTTATATTGATACCTAGACACTGCTGACAGACCAAATTGGTTATTTTGAGTCAAGGTATTGCTATGGAGCTTGAGGAGGGACAAGGAATATGTGCATAGCAGCATGACTGGGAAGTCAGAAACTCGTACCACTTCCCTAGCAAAGGCATACCTTCAATTATGAAAATTCCAGGTGAAGGGAGTCCTTCAACAATTATATTTCTATGGCCCTGAGCTAAGCATCATTGATGGAAAGTGAAATCAGAGAGGCTTAGCAGTTAAGAAGGGGGAAAAAAGGTGTAACAGCAAATAGTAAATTGTCACCTCAGGCTTTTACAAAATAGCATTTAGGAGAAATAAAGAGTATTTTCCCCCAGAGGGTGCTTTCATGTACCTAGTTGTCCATGGGGTGCAAGGTTACCAGAACAGGATAACTGTACCAGATAATTCCCCTATGGCAGCTGCTGTGATTCACTGGTTTTAATATTATCCTCAGCTTCACTTGAGGGAACTCTCCAGGCAAGCTTCTAAAGCATAGCATGTAACCTAATAGCATTATTGTTTTTATTTTTTTTTTATCACATGCAAGTTCTTCATTTACTTACAGTCAATCTCTATGCTGAAAATATTCCAATAGTCACAATTAGATACCCACAGTCAGATCGAATCAATACCCATTCTGGTGAAGAATGTTATACTGAAATTGTGGAGTATGGCTCTCTTCTTCCACCTGAGAAATACAATTATCACTGTAAATGTGGTCCAAAGTCTGCCTAATTAATGTAATAAGTTATCTATGAATTAAATAACATATTAATAATAGATCAGTTAGTATTTAACACCTGTATGCTGTCTTCATATTTTAGAGTCCTAAGTGTTCAGCGTGGTTATCTACTGATGACTAATTTTTGCACTGTGTTTGGTGAAAATCCTAACAAATTTAACAGGCAAGAAGCACATGGGAGTTTTGATACCTAGTAAGGAGTGGGGGCGTTTCATGTTATATTTCCTCTTCCCTTTTATTTCCCTTATTCTTCACCCTAGAAATGAGAGTCATTGTTATTCTGAGAGTAGAAAATGTCTGTGATGTATCTCCTTAACCCCAAAGCGCTTGCTGTTACTTTCCTCTCAAGCTTTGCATTGACTTTTGAACTGACAAACGGTTGGTCTGGCATGGTTCTACTAAAATCATCAATGGTGAAACCACTCACATCAGCTTCTAATTTTTACTTTGAGGACTTCACGATTCACTCCCTTTACACTGAAAAAATGATATACATTGATTTACCTCAAGGAAGTTTTCCTTTGCAAGGGGCTTCAGCCTGCTAGCACCTATGGATGTTCCTAATTTATTGATGATTCCGTGGAGCCTAAATAGATTACCAGGTGTAGGTCTTGGTGAAGTATGAGGGTTTTGACTGTAATTATGTGTTAGCTTTAAATCAGCTTCCTTTCTGCAGCAATCAGCACAGTATATAACGTTACAAAACACACCATCGCTGTTTGATTGAGTTATGTTAGTTAGTTAGGTAGGCATTAGGTAGTTCTTGAAGAAGCAGTAATAGATGAAATAGGAGAAATATGAACAAGAATATGGTGGGCAATCAGCAGACCAGATCATGCAGAAGTTTGTTTCTTGGAGAGGTGTATATAAAATAGGACAATCATCTCTTGTTTTCAATTTGCCACTTTAGTGCTATCCAAGGGCATAATTTGATTCCAGTCATGACTTAAATTTTGCCTTAAGTTTGGCTTTAAAATGAAAATCCTATCTTTTTCAACTTTTTTTTTTTTAAAAAAAATGTCTCTACATATTTTCTGTCATTTTCAATATCCCTGTCCTCAACCAGAAGTAGATTTTTTTTCTTTTAAAAAAGGTGCAACAGGGAAAAATCCCTCCCTTCTAGGACCCAGCCAAATTTTCCTCATCAGTCAGGTTGACAGCAGGTTTAGCACACCTATTAATTATGAGGGCAATTTGTTAGAACAAACAGGATTCCAAACCTTTAGGAGGCCTGGTGTGATTATAAATAAATAAACAAAAACCTTGAAAAATGCTTCAAGGCAAGAGCTCAGCAAGTAAAAAGAAAGGACTCTACTTTGAGACTATGCCAGTAAACTGGAGGGTACCTTCCCCTTCTGAAAAATTATACCGAGTATGTTAGCAATTAAAGGTTTACAAATATATATATAGTTTTTTGCTTGCTAGAGTTTCATTTAAACAAAACATGTTATGTTCTTGCATATGAATCTCCTTGTGAACATCTTCTGCCTTAAGGACTGGCAGTAGTTCTGTCCTCTTTCTTGTGTGTCTGATTGTGTTTCCACCTTTGGATCATCTGTCTGTGCTGCTCTGCAGATAATTCTGCAACAGCAGTGATTACTCTGGGAAGTTGTTTCTGGGTTGGCACATGCTTTTCTTTTTCAGGAGGATGGATGCTTTCCAGGCCCTTCCAGGGATCTCTGGAGGTCATCTATCTAGCCAAACTCCCCACTTAAGAATGTAACCACCTTCTTCAAAATCACCATCCATCATAATTAACCAAAAGGGGAAGGTTTATTTTCAGACATCACTTTTCATGTTGTATTTGTTACATAACAGACTGCTTATTGAGCAGAACAGAAATACTAATACTGGGGACATCGGTTGTGATCAATTACTACAGCGCTGCTTTTTGTGTGCGCACAGATACAAGAGATTTTGGTGCTAATCAGCTGTCATGATCAACTACTGTATTTAGAGAATCTTCACTGTTCTGTGTTAGAGGCAGGCAGTGTGGCGTTTTAGTTGGATAGTACTGAGATTATTGATTTCAGATCTTGAGAGACTTGTTAAATGTATCATGAAGGCCAGTATTCATTTATTTATTTTTTCATGAACAGGCATCAAGGCTGAAACAATGAAAGTGGAGTGTACAGTGGCGATACAAATAAACCTCACGTTAATGTCTTCAGAAGAAGCAAATGCCTCTTTGTAACAAGCACGGTCATATTTTCTGTCCTGATCTGCCCTATGTCTCCATACTTACAGATATTTATTATTTCCACAAGTGTGTGTATATATATATACACCTCACCCTGTGAGCCTTACAGTGCTGTAGCCACTTCATTCTTTGGTACAAAGTCAGTATGAAGAGTTGTGTCTCATCTTATTGTCTCAGGATTAGTATATCTGTGGTTTCTTTCATGGGGGGGAGTTTGCATCCAATAGTTGCCATGCCTCTATCCCATTGCTATACATTCTGCCATGAGAAGCAGAAAATAATAAAATGCAGCCAAAGAATCTGCCTGTCGCTGACAGCAGAACTTCAGAAATGAAAATACTTTTTGCCCTAACTAACACAGATACCCTTTTCTGAAGGAAATGTGAGCACTTGTGCAGTAAACTGCACTTACTGTTACACTGTTGTTAAAAAGGGGTCTGTAGTCGCATTTCTGGGCCATTTCCAATGAAATTCAGGGAGCTACTCCAGCTCTACAGCTTTGTAAAACAGAGCTGAATTTGACTCATAGACATGTTTTTCTTCAGATGTACGATTTGATTTCACCTATGTGCTTCTGTAGTGTGCTGCTTTTGTAACTGCGTTTGTTTCTCTGAAGTCAGATATGACAATGACGTACTGTCAGGGCAGGTCAGACCCACGGAGGTGTGTGAGGTAGTCAAGAGGAGGATATTGTGGGCTGTGAGAGTGCCCGTGACCCAGAAAGTAGCACAGAAGTGCATTTACTCTGTGTGCTGATGACATACTCACTTTGTTTTTTCAAGAACTCGGTTACTCATTTTCCCACTCTATTATGTTTATTGGACAAGTTCCACATAGTTCATGATCAGCAGAAAACTGAGGTCATACCATTAACATTTTTTGGCATTCACAGCTAGATACATTTTTCCCCTCCTTTTAACAGAACAAGGCCTTGAAATAACTGCATTTTAAAACGCCAAAGCCAATCTTAGGACCTTGTAGGTCAATGATTTGGTTTTCCGAAAAACGGTGGTGCCTGACAATACCTATCGGCAATTGCTCAGCCTTTCTGAAAATCAAAACATCTGCTTAGGTACATGAGAGCCAATGTCACCATCTCATTTAAGGATTCTATGTTGACTTGTATTTTTTTTTTCCATATTTTTTTTTATGGCTTTGAGGGTATTTTCCCTGACATAGAAGTTAACAACCAAAGAAAACAGACTCACACCTAAGTGTCTAAGTATAAACCACCAAAAAAGTGAAGGAGTCTCAGATTTTGAACATTTAATATCTGAGCTGTTCATCTGCTATTAATGTCAGAGTTTTAAAAAAGTTCTGAGTGCTTTGTGCACCACTCCTGATTTTCAGTAAGATGTATTGTCTTTCTGAATATTTATATTGAGCTTCCCGACGGACAAGATGGTAGGGGATTCACTCAGTGACTGACATTCAGGCTGCCCTGGACTTTATAATTTTTGATTTCAATTCTGTTTTAGCTGTGCCTGTATTAACAAAGTAGGTTAGTTTAAGTATGTTTCAGATTTGAAGTCAATATTGTTCTTTAGAGTTTTAAGACACAAAGTAGATATATATTGAGCATAGTTACAAACATAATCGCTAGTACTTGAAAAACCTCTCCAAATAATTTGAGGTTAGTTTTTTTAAATTACGATTTTTTTAATTTGCAGGTACTTAGAGAAATGTTGTCCTGTTAGCTGGGTTTTCTAAATGTTGCAGTGGTTTATATTGTATTATGTGTATATATAAAATATTCTTATGAAGATAATTGTATTATTAAAATGTCTAACATCTAATGAAAGGGATGTTTTAGGAATTTTGAGATTAATTAAATATTCAGAAGGTTGGTCCTTTACCTCAAAGGTTTGTGCTCTCCCTTGCATTTGCCCTGTGGAGTCCTCTTCCTCTGCAGTCCATTCCTTCCTGTCCTTGCCCTCAGTGACTCTGGCCCGCCCTGGCTTTCTCCGGTGGTCTCTTGTTGCTTTCGGAAACATTTGTAAAGGCTTGAGTTGGGAAGGAGGCTGTTCCACATTTCGGTGATTACAGCTTTCATTTTGGATGTCTCTCACACAGCCCACACGTGATCTGTGCTGCAGGATGGCTGCTTGGTCCATACCAGGAGCTGCTCTCGCTCATTACCTTTTCTCTCTTTATGCCTCGAAGCCACACAGGCGCTATTTCTGCTGCTGCCTGCTCCTGTGGTTCAGGCAGTACAGAACCAGGAAGACTTCACAGGCCTCATCTGGGGACAGCTGTGTTTAATGATGATAAAGCTCTTCTGTGGATTTTGGAAAATCCTGTAGTTAAAATGATCATAATTCAGTCTTTACAAATGCTTTTGTGAGCATTTCATAGCCATGCCCAAGCCATTCTCCATGTTTCATGCAGACAAGGCGAGATGATTTCAAAGGAATCATTCTGTGCCTTTCTGGATGATATCCTGCTGCTTCCCAACCAATTTTTTTTGTTTGCCTTTTCTTTTTTCCCCTCCATCATATATTAATTCCGTCTCTTCCTCCTTCAGAGACAGATGGTGAGCTGGTGATACTAATGAGCTCCCTGCTGCCCAGGGAAGGCAGACTGAAATGCTTTGTGTTCTGAGAACTAACAGGCTGAGCACCCTCACTAAGGATGTAACACATGCGATGAAAGGTTTGATGCACAAATACTGTAGCAGACTTTCTTCACATGCACCTATGAACCATGTTTCCCCAAGAGAACAACTTCCTGAAACAGCCTGCCTAATAGTCCGATCCTTACTGTGTTTATTGGGGTATTGCTCTGAATGGTACAATAATCTCTCTCTTTTATGGAGATGGAGAGAGCATTAGGTTGTGGACACATGGCAATTGAATGCCCTGCTTCTCTGGCATTACCACACTGAGAAATAAAAACAAAGAGCACCTGCTGTTCCTCAGAATGAGTCTTTGAACATTATAAAAACTTTCTTGGCAGAAAGCCATTCTTTCCTGGGAAGACTTTAAAAAGAATGCAATTAATTATAGGAGCCGCAGACCTCTAAGGTAACAAAATGCAATTATCCAGGGATTCATGATGGATTCAGTTATGTCTTGTTTAAAGTGTAACAGGATTGTCAAAGCTGACTTGTACTAAGTAGGTAATGAAAGACTGGTCCAGTTGTCCTGGAAGTCTAAGGGTTGCAGTCGTGTGGCCAGTTCAAGGCTGACTATAAAGTTCCCAAGTGGTGGTAGTTATGTGGATTCAGCATGATCCTGAGGAGTTTTTCAAAACCTAATGAATTGGTTATGATTCTGAGAACTTTTGTAATGGAATCATTAAATGTTCTCTCTCCAGCAGAGATCACAAAGAAAGATGTATCCCTTTCTCCACACTCAGCAGAAAAACTGCAGTGACACAGGATTTCTAATTGAGTGAATGTGAAACATTAACTTTTTGTGCTTAAAACCAAATAAATACTAGTATCAGGGTATCTGTCTTTTAATGTGGGATCTCTCTCAAGAAACAGCATTTTGCCACTGGAATGGAGAACAAAAAACCCAGATTTTGCTCTCAGTTACTACATAGAGATATGGCACATAAGTTTAGGGGACAGATCGTAAATCTAACTCAAACCTGACCAACTATCATAGCTGATAAGGAGGTGTTGGTCTCTTATCAAAGCAGGTGTTTTGATGTCTGTTGATACAGAATAGTACCCAGTCCACATTTAAGTTAATTACTGTATGCTAGCAAGTAACAGATGTGCTGCAGATGGCTAGGGTGATTAAAATAAAAAAGCTCACAAATAAAGATTTTACAGGTTTGGAAGCTAACAATAAATAAATGGATTAAAAAGCACTATATTAAAACTCAAATATTTTAGTAATTGAACTAAAACCGTATTTGTTTCCCTATTATCAGTCAGTTGCTGTGAATAGGTTCAAAACAAAATAATGAGTTACAGACTTAAACAGAGATGGTTTTCCCATTTGAATTTAGTAGTACCATGCCAACAGTTACTCTGGGAAAATGTGTGTACTCTCTTCTTGATTCTGTGCTTTCACCAGCTTTCAGTAAGAACATAAAATGAGGGTCACTCGGAAAGTGGATGATGGTCTTTTCCTTAGAATGTACATTTACATTTACTGAAACGAAATTTTTTTACAGGAATGTACCGGCTTCACCAATAATGCTTTTACAAGTGTTTCTAGTTTATGCCTGGAAATTCCACCCTGAAGGAGAGGATGTCATGTATAGACAGGCAAACATCTATCTCGGAAAAAGCAAGGTGGTTCTGGAGGCAGTGTAGGATCAAGAAGTTCAACTGTCCCCACAGGACTATCTGTCACCACAGGACTAGTGAAAACCTTTACCATAAGTGTTTCTTCTCTTCTGGGATGTTGCTGCTTCTCTGGGTTTTGTTGTTTTGGATTGTTGTGTTTTTTGGGTTGGGTTTTTTTGAGAAAAACCTTGGCAAGTCTTCTTTCATCCTTATTTTCATCCTAATGCAAGCTGTGGCAATTGATGGCGTCTCAAAACTTTCATAAGACAAGAAAATGGTTTCCTGCATAGCTGTGAGAGACGTCATTGTAAGCTGAGAAAGCTTATGAAATGTTAGTAAAGGAAATTATACAATCTCCGTAATTTAAGTGCGTATGGGTAGATCGACCAGATTTCCAAATTAGTAATAAAAATGTAGACCACCTTGCTGTGAGATCTGATCAAGAAGAACCACTTAGACGGATACATGTTGTAACATTGAATTAGCCTAAAGGAGGTTAGTATGTTCAGTGTACTACACTAAGTAACACACACAGCAGACCCATCATACTGTGGAACTCGTAAGAAAGAAAATTAATCTTTTAGAAATTGTTCATAAATAAGTTTTTGTTTCTTCATTGTTTTGTGTTTTTTTTTTTTTTCCTCTTGGGATTGCAAATAGTACTTTATCATCAAAATCGTGTATGAATTTTTTGTTTTAAAAGGGTGTTTTCAATATTAGGCGAAATAACTGCTTTTTGAAAGAAGTGACTAAATGCAGGTGAATTGCTTATTTCTGGATTTTGCTATAGCTATTTTTGCAACTAATTATTAAGGGGGAGATAATAAACAAGAAGAGAATACTCAGCTTCTGCTATTTGCGGCTATAGAATGCTATGTACGAGTGGGACACCAGATAACCCCACTCATTGCACAGAAAGGCCATGGAAGTTTCTCCCCATATCTTAAGGCATTCTCCTTTTTATTCTAGTAAACCTCCGCACTGTGTAGTCATTTCCACCATATTCACGCGGAGGTAGCCCTGCTAGTAGAATCACAGAACACTTTGCTTATCCACCGTAATAACAAACTTCCTTGCTGTGTTCCCCTGACCTTTTCTTTGAGTCCTGCAATACCCCATAGTCTTCTCCACGTGCTTCTTGGAAGGGCAAGAGGCAGTACTTGCTGTGGCCGATGATGAGCCTCATAACGGTTGGCGAGCCAGCCAGCTGCTGCCTGCCAGACCCCATGATGGCCTCTTCCATTTCCCTTTCCCTCAGTGGAGATGCTAATTGAGTCTGTATCCTTTATCCAGCTATTTCTATTCATAAAACTTGTTGGAGGTCGGGATTTTTGAGGTCTCTCTTCCTCTGAAATCTGGGTTGAAAAGCCATTTTGGATGAGAAAAGGAAGTGGAGGAGAAAATAAATGATCACGTAAGTCTTGTTTCCTGAGGGAACCAGACCCTCACACATTATACATCAAGCATCCTCTGGTGTACAGGCATAGTGGGAAGCTTACAGGGGTGATCGAGAATTTAAAACTGGGCCTCTATTGCCATGTGATAGCTCTGGGTTTGTATTATTTCAGAAACGCAGTTGTCATTTGTTCATATGTTCTAGGTGGTTGTTACCTGTTTCCAACTGTTTCCTCTCAGGTCATAGCCAGAGATGACACAATTACATGCATTTATATATATTTTTTTTGTATATGTGTATATATATGATTTTTTTATTTGACAAAAAATGTTGCACTGTGCATTGTTCTGTCAAATTAAAAGGTAAGCATGAGGTGCGCTACAGATTTATTTCTTTGCAGTGTTCTCTCACTAAATTTGGTTTCTGTTAATGTTTTCTATTCATTTGGATTTCTGCGTATGGTGGAACATTATGAAGTATAACACAATTGTGTTGTTCAGGCAAGTTTTGTTTGCATCGTCACTGACACCCTCTTAAAGAATTACACAGAAAGGAAAAAGAACAACATTGCCTTTTCCTGAATTTGCATGGTGAAACACCTCCTTAGAAATCACCTTTAAATTTCCATCACGTTATATGAAAAAACTCCTTCTTTTCCCTTTTGTTGTGAGACAAATTACCCCACCATGCCCCACACACCACCCCCCAGACATACAGAAAGATCTAAGTTGAGGAAGTATTTAGAATTGTTGAGGCTTTCTAAGTTTGAGCATATGCTGTGGCACCGTGGAAACCTGGGAAACTCTCTCCCTGTAAGAGAAGATGCCTTTTCAGTGCTGAATAAAGCGCTTCTGCTTTAAATATGGAGAAGCTTTGGTATTTTGGATTTAATGAGGCCTAAATATGTCAACATTGGAGGCTGTTTGCTTTTGTTAAATAGTTGGCACACTATACTGGCTGGCATTGTTGTATTTGCTCTGTCAAAATCCTGTGCAACTCATTGTTTCCCAAGCTATATAGATTCAGCTCTTCAAGCCTGCCTTCATATTAGGTTGTTCTGTTTAGTTTTTGGATGAACTACCTCTGCTTTCTCTCTTTTTTTTTTCCTTTCCCCAAATGTCTTGCTATTTCTTCTGTTACGCATCCTACAAGCATTGATGTAGACAAATTAATGTGAATAGTTCTTTGGAATAAAGCTGGTGCCAGAAAAGTGATACATTTGAAATGTGAACTGTGGAAGTTTAGCTCATGTAAATACTCTAATGGAGCCTGATCGTAATCAAAATTGGCTTCTGAATATCCAAGACTACAGTTCTTTTGGCCAGGGGCACAAGGCTGTCATGCATATGGAGCTGGATTGCTCTGCAGACCCAAATCTGAAATCTCCTGAGTTTGCCCTACGAGGGATTATACTTGTTACAAATGACAGCTCTATAATCCACTATCAGATTTCTCCACCAAAAATAGTTTTAGTCACGAGGCCTACTTGAGTTAGCATCTATAAAACATATTTTCTCCAGAGTCGTTGCAGTTTTTAATTTCTCTTTCTGTGGTTAGCATGCAAAGGACTACAGTAAATCATCTCCTTTGCTGTTGTGTACCACATCTCTCTTGTAAATGCAAGGCCAGAATTATAATGTGAATTGCTAATATTCCAGTGCTGAGTGCTGAAGTCAATGGAAACTTGGCATGTAGGAAGATGGGATTATCAGTATGAGTTCAGTAAAATGCATGTACATTTTATTGCTTTACTCTGTCATTTTCCATGAGGTAATTTTGGAGTATCTTTGGTTTTGTCCAAAGATTTTGATAGCCTCCTGAAAATACCCCAAACTCTAGAGGCTGATAATCAAATGAAGCTGCAGAGGAGGTGGAGAGCTGGTCTGAAGACTTTCTCAGAAAGAGTCATTACTGCTTCACTGGGAAAATAGAAAATTGAAATGAATGATATTCTCTAGAGATCTGTCTGTTCAGGGTCAATCAATTTTCAATTTTTATTAGTGACCTGGTTGATGGTGTAGGCAAGTGCATATATTAAATTTGTTGATGTCATGGAGTTTAAAGGGCTTGTAAGCATCTTGGAAGACAAAATTTGAATTCAAAATGATTTTGGCAAACTGGGGAAATGATTGGAAAGAGAGAGGAGATTAGTTAGTAGGTGTAAGTGTAAACTATTGTGCTTCAACAGGAACTGACAGCCTCACAGCTACTGATTAAGTGGAAATTTTCACAGAAATAAAATGTGAGTATTAAAGTGGATCACAAACTGAACTTCAGTCCTGTCTTGGTGATGCAGAAAAACCAAACCTCACACTGGATTATATGTATATCTGAGTTTATACGCAAAAGGTACAAATTAGTTCTTCTAGTCAATTCAACTTTGTAGGGCATCAGATGGGAGCGAGCCTAGAAAAGAGCATCAGAGATGAAGGAGGGTCTAACATGTGACCCTATGGCAAAGGCCACAATAAGATGGGTTATTTTAGAGAAGAGCAGTCAATGGGTGATGTGATAGCAAAGAGGATGCAGCCTCCAAATGCATAGTGCTAGATGGTGAATAACAGCTTTACATGTTAGCATAGAAAACTCAAGTTAGAAATTAGGGAAAACTTTATAAAATGATATGACATTTGGATTATTTGCCTAAGGAGGTTATAAAATCTTCATTACTGCAGGTTAATAAATATATCAACAAACATCTGTTAGGGATGACAGAATCATAATTCACCTGCCTTGGCAGTGGTGGAAGCGGAGTAGGCTTCTTGTGAAGAAACTTGCAGCCCTGTTTTCTGGATTTCTGTGTGGTTTTGTTTGTTTGTTTGTTGTGATTCTAATGGCAAATTGCTATTATCAGAAAATAAATTTTGGAGTTTAGGACTTACTTATTGCTTTATGTACTTAAAGCCTGAAAAATTTCACTCCAACAGGTAATTTTGCTTAAATTTAAGTGATAAGAAAGTATCTTAAATTAGGCAGATAAATACTGGTATGCTGATCGATAATTATTTAATATATCTGCAATAGATTAAAATCAGATGTTATTATCCTTTCAGTATGTGGTAAATTGTATCTTCCTTCTGGAGAACTTCCTTTTATGACCATGCCTAAAATGAGCACTTTTATCTGCTCTGACATCTTGATGGTAAATAAAATATATTGTTAGTGTTATGGCTCTTTTTTAAGTGTCAGATTTATTCTGATTACTATTGTGACCTCCTGAAAGTGGTAATTTGGAAAACACAGTAGGAATGTTAATAGGCTCCACAGGCACATTAGCCTACGTGGCATCAAAGTTCAGTAGAAATTTGTACAATAAAGCAGAATTTGCCTCTGTGCCCTTGGTCTCATTCGTATTGATGTGCTGTTCTATGGGGCATGATACTTCTGTGTAAAGCAGTAGAAACTCAGATTGGAAAGTTATGTGACATCTTTATCACAGAGAGGAATAGCCTAAGCAGGATCTGATGCGGATTTGGGAGAGGCAAAGGATCCGGTTGCTTTTGTCCCTGTAACTGCCTTACGCGCAGTGGAGATGGGCATGGCAGAGCAGGCAGGTCGCCTTGAGGTGTTTGAGGTGGATGGGACACCTGAGTTAATCCTCTGTAGAGGTGAGAAGTTCAGCAGAATCCAGCAGTCAGCAGCTGTTCTGCCTGCCCCCAGGACCTTTCATTTTTCATACAGAAAGCAAGTTTTTGATCCTGTGAGGTGCTTCCTTCATTGCGGATTACAGGTATGCTGGCACGTGTCTTTAGACCCACAGTTCAGTAATGGAAGAATCAAGGACTTTCTCTGAGAAGAAAGTTATTTTTACAGTAGTTGTATACAACAACATTTAAATACTTATAGGCACTGTGACAGGAAATTGTAATCCTGACTGCTAATTGTGATTTATGCTCAAATCAAGAAGCTTCTTTTAGATTTTTCATGCTTTGCACATTTGTGCCCTAGTGCATTTTCAATTCCTTTTGTTACCTTAAGTATCCTACATCTTTTAGATTTGTAAGAATGGACAGTTTCCACCAGGCTCATTTGTTCTGAGTTGCAGCATTGCCTCGTGGTTTTGTCCCATCAAATACAGTAAACAGTTAACTCTGTTAGCTCTCCTGGATCACCATGCAAAGTTGTAAATGAATTCGATATTGGACACAGATGTCAGCTCCATTATAAAGGTAGAACACTGAATTCAGATCCCTGAGTTTATCACTGAGCTTAACATTCACTATCATTTTAAAAAAAGAAAAGCTATCAGTGGCTTTTGCATTAAGAGCAGCCCACTGCAGTTGCTGGAGGTTGTGAGCAGCGTGCATGGCAATATTTGCAGGACCAGAGTTGGAGCTTGGTCTATATGACTGTTGCGTTGTACAATCATTACCACTTGAAAACATTTTCAGGCAAATATGAACACTCTCCAAATGTATGCAAAGAAGAGGAGCCAAGAATTGTTTGTGTTACTGACTGATGACATTTGTAATTTTCTGTAGTGAAATCAATTTTTTATGAAAGTTGTAGTGTTCCAAAATACATTAGAACAAGTACTTCCAAGGTTAAGATTGAATAGTGGATGTTTCCAAGTGGCAAAACATTGCCAAAAAGGCACAAGTGTAGATCAGATGAAGAAGCATTTGCTCTGTGGTTAGGTTTGTTGGGACAGGTACGGTGATAGTTTTGCATCTCTGACAAATGCAACACACATCACTTGTGTGTCTTATAGTTCTCTTCAGTCATATTATCCCTTATAGTTCTGTTTGGTCACTATTGGTTTCAGAGAGAGGAGCAATGTGTTTGGGGAGTACTTAGGCAAAAGAGCATACATGATTTAGTGCATATGCAGTGCGTGCGGATTAAATGAGAGGCACCATTTTCTGTTGCAAGTGGTTCATCAGGTGAACTGTGAAACCTGTTCAACTGCTCCCCCTGCACACTTTTGTTGAGTCAGACTCAGGTTGTTGGGGAGAAGAAACGATGATTTTTGGTTACTGAAATAACTTTTGCTTTGAATGAGAATATGTTCTCAACGGAAATTATTCTTAACCACTTGGTTTATCGGATTTCAGGAGGAAATTGTATATTTATAAATATCTCTGTATATTGAATAACAATAGGAAAATAACATTTACATTTTGAAGCACTCTTTAGAGAATTAATTGTTGAGTTAAAAAGTATTGTTCCATATCGGCAGGGATGGTAGTAGCTGGTAGAGAAATGGAAGGATAATGCTGGAATATTTACTTGGCTCTGGATGAGCAAGTGGCTTTCCTCTGGAGCACAAAGTGAGCAGGAGCCCTGGCTCCTGTGATAAACCTCTGTGACTGAGAAGGGCTGCTGTCAGTAGATCTTGTCTCCTGCAAGTTCTGCCAATCTACTATGTGTACTTAGGATTCACAGTGTGGCATTCAAAAAGAATAAGCTCTTATAGTACGTGCTACCATGTATTTTATGGCGTGTAGAGCCAATTCCATTTTTCATATCACTGTTTCTCAAAATTGAGTGTTTCCTAGGAACAGGCTGGACCAAGCATTGGTACTCTGCATTGTCTGCAGGTGCTTATTCTGAGGTTAGGAGCTGGCATCATTTTGTTCTGTGGATGGTGTGATATGAGGGACAATATTCCCTGTTAGCAAAACCATAAGCAAGAATGGCAGCATTCCTCTTACACTGAGGATTAATTGATAAACGAAATGATACCATTGTGGAACCAGTGAGGGTGAAACCCAGAGAAGTGACTGGCCATTGATTTTCCCTTGTAAGTCTTCCCTATATTTGAGTGTATTTGAGGTTGTGATTGAGTTTGGTTTCAGATAGGAAGCATATGGCCGTGGGCTGGGGAACGGAGACTTTGCTTGAACACAGAACAAGTAATTGAATCTCTTGTTCTGCTTGAGTCAAGCAACAGTATATTGCAAGTTTTCTGTGAATATTAGCTGACAGTTGAGCATTAATTTATTTCAATCCTGTCTAGACCCGTCCGTGTTCGTTTTCTACAAATAGACTTCAACTAATGGCAGGATTTGCCAAATCAATACATTTTAACTATACATTACAAAATACTCAAGGATGACAATTGGAATTTATAATCACAAATGCTCAGGACACAAGACTGATTCTGAGTTGCAAGTTGATCAGGCAAAAACCCAAACTTAATATGTTACCTTATGCCCTGTCAGAGCTCAGGTATTTCATAGCTAAAAAGCTACAGGTCAAGAATTGCTTTACAAATAATCTGAGACAACTATTGTTGATTTTTCAGATAATTTACAAACAGAAGAGTAATTTGTCTGAATAAATGATGCAATGCAATGTTCTGCGTTATTCTTGTGTATCGAGGTGAATTTAGTGCTCATATACATAGAAAGCACAGGGCTTGATTCCAGGTGATTTGCTTAGGTGCCTTTTTACTGGGGACTTGGGATGGACTGGTGTCTGCCTCTCAGCATCTCTTCCTTTCCTGTATACATCTTTGCAGAATATTTGCTGTTTTCAGGAAATGCAATTTGTCTCAGCGTTCTCAGAGCTTCACCTTTTCTCTGTTATAATGGAAACTAGGGTGGTGAGGGTGGGAAGTGAAATCAGAAAGGATAGACTAAATCCAGAGTAAGCACACAGAGATGATGCAGTTAAATAAGCAGACTATTGTAGGTTTAGATGAACAATTTTCCAGCCATCTGTCCTATTTTTCTCTCCAGAATTGATGGCAGAGTATCAAAACAGTGGACTAGTTAGCAATAGCTGTTAGAGGTATCTGGAAGCCCCCTGTGTAGTAGTTCACAAATAGTGGTATGGACCACTGATGGTCTGCAAGTTCATGGGACAATGCTTCACAGCTGAGCTGTGGAACTACATTGCAGGCATGTTGTTTTAACCAGAAATGTAAAGTATAGAGATATTTGAAATATTCTGACAGATGTCCACTTATCCAAAATTTTTGGAACAGATTGCCTGCAGACAGCATACCTGATATTTAAGGCGTTTTCTCTTCTCTGAGATGGGGCAGTAAATTGACACCAAGCATGATACGCTAAAAGAGGACATAATAGAAAATTCCAAAGCAAATATAAATAGGCCTTCTCATCTATGTGCCAAGGATGCCTGACGTTGCTATCAGTACTGTTAGTGATGGTCTACCTGTAATTTAGATGAAATCTGTCCCCAGCATATCCAGCTTTCAAAATAAGGAATAATGCGTTTCTCTTTGCTTGCTTATGCCATACACAGAGTCTTGTGTAATCACTGCCAAAAGATAAGAATGAAATGGGAAGAAAAAGTAACAAAAACCCAATGCTGTTGTGATGGGGAAGGCAAAGAAAAGATAGGTATAAAAGAAAGATTGGTTGTGCAATTGGTGCTGTGATAATAATTTCAAATGCAGTTACTAAAGGTCAGCCATCTCCAAAGGCAAATTTTGCTCTGCTGCTCGTGGATTTGTAAGCTGGCAGGGAGAGGATTACAGGAAGTAACAAGAAGGGATGGGGTGGGCAGCAGAGGGTAGCAGATCATCTTTTCCTCCTTAGGACCTTAGATCTTCTAATGGTGAAATCATGTGCATCTCTAGTTATTATATACCTGACAGTATTTCTTATTCACCACAGCTTCAAGGTATGGATGACCCTGCTCTGTTCCTGTTCTGTTATACCTCTGTTTTTGCATATCTGCTCCTTGAGGGATGAGGGAACAGCAGAACTAATTCCCTCCCACATTCTTCTGTGCTATTTGACACATTTACTAACAAAGACAACTTTCCCCCCCCCACCCCACG
>VXBO01002395.1:0-22866 GCA_013400135.1 Rhinoptilus africanus
GTCCCTTCCAACCTCGACGATTCCGTGATTCTATGTAAAATCCTGCAGCCTGAAACGGTGTAAAATGTAGAATTGTCCTGGTTTCAGCTGGGAAAGAGTTCATTTTCTTCCTAGTGATTACTGTGAAAACAATGTCAATGATATGCACTGTTTTATGTGTCGCTAGGCGATTTTTATACTTTTCAAGGATTTTCCCAGCTTCCCATAGAAGCCAAGAAGGA
Organism: Rhinoptilus africanus; assembly: GCA_013400135.1. NCBI lineage: Eukaryota > Metazoa > Chordata > Aves > Charadriiformes > Glareolidae > Rhinoptilus > Rhinoptilus africanus. The sequence goes on from VXBO01002395.1 coordinate 222, forward strand.
GCACAGGCAGAACAGTGGAACAGCCGGTGGAATATTCCACACCACTGGCATCATGCTCCATAAAGAAATGAGGGCGGGTCAAGGGGGGGGAAGAATCCACGACCATTGCTCAGGACGGAGACAATCCACCAGGTGGTGAGAGTGACTTGTGTCATCACCATTATTGTTATTTTCCTTTTCTGATATTGTTCTATTAAACTCTCTTTATCTCAACCCACGAGTTTTTTTCCCCCCTCTTTCCCTTTGGCCTCTTTTTCTCCCTCTTCTCCCTGCCCTTAAGGAGGGGGGAGGAAGACCCACGCGAGCGGCTGCGTGGCCCTACNACGCGAGCAGCTGCGTGGCCCTACCTGCCGGCTGGGGTCAAACCACGACACAAACACAGCCTGGATCAGACCTTCATGGGTCTTTTTTTCTTTAAATGTTCAAGTCTCTCAAAAAGCGCCTGCAAGAATGCTTGATTTTTCTAGCAGACTCATCTCTATTTATTTTTTTAATTGTTGGTGACCTAGCAGATTCATCGCATGTGGCGTAAATCAGTGTTGGTGGCCCTGCTGTGTGATTCCACAGTGCCACGCATACATTTTGGAAAACCAATACACTGGCAAAAAGTCATTAATGTCTGTTGCATTATTGAGGCTGATATATTTCTACTCGCATATTTCTGAAACATTTTTTGGGGGGGGGGAGTGGGGGGAAAGTTCCATGTAAACCGGCCTGTGAAGTCGTGGGTGGAATGCTTACTTTTTGGTCGTTTAAAATCGAGACGAATACCAGCTTTTCAACCCATGCCTCTCATTAGAACAAAAGCTACGCTTCAGAGATTTGCCCGTAGTGCCCCCAAGAATGAAGTAGTCATTCAATAGCTCTGGTATTGTATTTTTAATTGTCTTCAAAAGGATGCCTTACAATTGGGGGGAATGACACAGTAATGTATTAGTAAACTATGCAGGGAGTTGTGCAAAATTAATTTCTGCCCTACAGCAAGAACGAACAAGATTATTTTATTGCATGAGAGATTCCAGAGGCTTTATCTTCCCCCCCCTCAGCACAGAGTCTCCATTAAGATTAATCAGTCACAAATGCGCATTCCAAAGGAGAACACAAATCATGTGAAATCTTATTGAGTTAATGAATGACTTGCCTCCCTCCTCTCCCTTCCTCCTGTACAAGGAGACAGCCCAGGGGAAATGCTCCATAAACCCAGACGTGAGGAATTGGGCACTCGGGAGATGAGGTCGGTGACAAAGTTCCTCCCAGCTCCGAAAGGAGCTGGTTCGAGAAATCCCTAAGCAGAGCTAACGGAGGGTTCGCAGGCTGGAGCGACGCTGCACGGGGGCTCTCTGACATACAGCACAGCTTTCAAAAAACCCCAAACCAAAAGAGTTCCACATGTAGGACAATAAGCAATACATTTAAAATAGAGCAAGCGTTAGTGAGGGAAAGTCTTCCCACTGATGCTGGGGTTTGTTACCAGAAAAGTACATACATTTCTTTACAGCCCTAAGCCCTGAATTTGGCAGCCATGCTGCTCTAACGGCTTCATCACTGGGTATTAAAATTGTGGTGGTTTTTTTTTTTCCAGCTCCCCTTTCCGAAGAGTAGCTTCGTGACAGCAAATTCAAGCCTAGGGCCAAAGGGAAAAAATCAGATTCACTCTTCTCCCCCCAAAACCTGATTTTTTAAATGTAGCTCAAACTTAGTGCTGGGTGGAAGCCCAGAACAAGACACTGAAGATGTGCTAGGTGTTTTCTAGAGTGCGGAGGACAGAGCCTGGAATGATAATGCTGGAGACTTACTGTCCATAATTAGTCACAGGACAGGCTGATTAATCTCCATAGAGCTTCTCTGGTAGCGGAACTCACGTCCAATTTGGTGAAACCTTTTGCAGGTATGCCACGGTAACGCAGTGGTCACCATCCGGGCAGGACCGCGCTGCTCTTTGGAGGTGTGTATTTGAATGAGAAACAACAATAACCCCTTTAGATTTGCTGTTTGGCTTTTCTTGACTCGCTGCTGGTCCTTGAGCTCAGCGGAGGGCTGAGAGCTCTACGCTAATCTGACAGGAAAGCCAATTCCCAAGTTTTTGAGTTTCCTGCTCTCTCAAGACTGATACCAAACCCCAAGGCAGAGGATTTTGGGGAACTGAACCCTTTGAAGTCCAGCTGGAATCTGTAAGTCATTGCAGCAGATGGCTTTAACAGCAGTGCCAGAGGGAGAGCGGCACAATGTTGACGAGACTCCAGAATTCACGGGGCAGGCAGTGAGCACTTTTCTGCTGGAGCGCTCTGACAGCGCTCATCAGCCCTGCCCTGGCACGGCCCCATCGTTCTGCTTCGCAAAGTTCCCCAGCCAAGCTCTGCCATAAACCAGAGACCATCTGGGAACGCTACGGTGCCCCCGCACTTTATATGGATGTCTTTTATAAAGCGTCTCCATGTGCTGGCCAAAGGCCAAGTGGGTTAACAACGTCTTTTCTTCCTCTTCCCAGAAATCCTGCTGGCTTTGACCCCATCTCCTCTGCACGCTGTATATTTTTGTGGTGGTGGTTTTTTTTTTTATTCTTCTTTCTCCTAATGCTTTTCCCTTCCATCCCTGAGACGCTCTACTTTTTGGGATGCCTAATTTGAGCCACCGGCTGCGCACACTGGGTGAGTTGGAGGAAAGCTGCTCTTTATCCAGTTTCAATGGCTGTTGCCAGCAGGAATGGATTTGGCCGCACGTGATCTTTCTCTGAGTGCAGGTGCCCAGAAGGAAAGGCCAGGGCAGCCAACAGCCGAGCCCTGAACACGCTCATAAGCTGCAAAAATAAAACTGCATCAACATTTAATAAATAGAGAACAGGCAGTAAGCAAGCAATAGTGAGGATTCATCACTTCTTTGCCTTCGGTTTGTTACGTGTCAGGCATATTTATGTAAAAGAGGGTACAGATTTGGGATCTATTAGTCGGATTGGTTGCTCCGTCCAGCCAAGCCAAACCTTTACGCTTTGGGAGAACTTGGCTGAGGACAGCCTTTCGGCTTGACAACCAGGACACCGCAAGGGACAGCGCAGGCTGGGAGATGATCTGTGAGCTTTCCGGTTTCCTCCCCTGATCCCTCCTTTTTTTCCAAGTCTTTGTCCAAGCAAGACTCCTTGCTCTGCCGGGAATCAGTTCACTCACTCCAGAGTCTGTCATGCTCTCTGTCTGTGCTTATATCCTTGGGCCTCTGTAGCTGGGAAGAGCAGAAAAAGGACAATGTCAGCTTTATCCACCCATTCCCGAATTTGACTGAGTCAGAGATCTCCCCCTGGTCATCTTCACGATCGCGCCAGCCTCCTGCTGGGAAAAAGGCTGTGCCGCTGCACTGTCGCACAGCTGCCTTCCAGCTCTTCCTTCACCTCAGCCTCTCAAGAATCCCTTTGTGTTTGATGACAGTAGAGCGGCTTTTGGGCAGTGGAAGGAGGAAAGCGGACGTGTTGTGCCTCAGCAGCTGTGTTTAATGCTTAGCATGTCCCTGCCACGTTGAAAAGTGAAGGGTAGCCAAGGCTTCAAATGACTTTTAAACAGCGCTTCCAATGCCCATGCCAGCTTTTAGCAACTCCTCCCGCCCTTGTTATCCCGGAGTAATTGCAGGACTGTCTCTACTCCACACTTTTTCTCCTGCCTGCAAAACATAACGCCACTAGGAGGTGCGTTGCTCTTAAAAATGGTGAAATTAACCCATCTTTGGGCAGTACCTTCTGGGCTGGTAGCTGTGAGGAAGCCCTGTGGGCAAGCTAGCTGACGAGCAGGGAGTGTTTCAGCCATGAGGGCTGCTCTGCCTTGGATCTCAGTGCCCTTCGGGATACTTTCCCTTGGCTAAAGCGCCGCCGGACTCTGCCTTGCGCCCCGGCTCACCTGGCTGCATGTGCACCACGCGGCACAGCCCTTTGCCTGCCTGGGTCTTGTACACCGGCTTCACGCACACTTTGTTGGTGGTGCCCGACGCCAGGTCTGTGAGCAGCACGCTGTGGATCTGCGGCGAAACGCTGATGACAGACGAAGGGCCCGTTTGCCGCCGGCATCTGACTCTGTAACCGAGGACTTTGCCGTCCGCGGAGTCCCAGGAGGCTTTCAGGGTGTTGGGGCCCATGTCTTCAAAGCGAAGGTGCCTCACTTTGGAGCCCTCTGGAGAAAGAAGATCGGTGTTACTGCGAGGCATTTGTATGGAGTGGTCCTTACTGCCCACCTCCTTCCTCCTCCAGAGGCGATCGCTGAGAAGGGGCTGCCAGCCTGCCTCGTCTTTCCCTGCTGTAGAGATGCAATAGCTCGTCTCTCCACACCTCCTCAATAGAGGAGCTCAGCCTAATTAGTCATAGAATCACNCCTCATAAGTCCTTACCTCCCTCCTGGTACCAGCACAGAATACTTTTGTTGGCCCTGTTAGAGGCTGGCCACCACCTCCCGCACCCCCAGCTGCTCTCCTCCTCTGACCTCCTCACTCCCGAGTCCCGGTAAGAGCCAGATTTTGCCTCCTGCAATATCTTTACAGGTACCTCTTCAGAGCAGAAGCTTCTGCTGGTGAAATTTCCACCCCTCTGACGCTAACTCACACCAAAGAGGAGATAGGAGGGAAAGGCAGCTTGCTTTCTTCCTTAGGGAGATTCCGCTCTGCTTGTGACTGCACCAGCAGCTTGGCAGCGCACGCCCTGTAACAGCACTCGTATTGTGCGCGTCTGATTTTCTTTCGCCTCTACGCCTTATACACCTGCTACATCCTAATGGCATATAAATGCCGTTCATCAGAAGCTGCGCCTTTCCCCTTCTCTCATCCCTCCCCAGTAACCGGGCTGAGTTCTCTCCTTGCACCCAGAGGCAGATGGTCTGTGCAAAGAAACAAGAGACTCCGCGTGCCCGTAAGAGTTTCCTATCGGCAGAGCCCTGCTCACTCACCTTCCTGAGTGCACGCTTTCGCCGACAGGGACTTCTCCTGCCCCGATTTGTAGACTGCAGTCACCGTCACCAGGTAGGTTGTATTGGGTGCCAGATTCTCCACCACAGTGCTGTTGTGCTTGCCATCCACCTCCAGCAGCTTCACCGCGTTCCCAGGGAGCGGGCCATACAGGATCTGATAGCCCATCACGCTCTCCAGTGTAGGAGCCCAACTAACGTGGAAGCTGTGTGGCCCGGACTCCGAGATGAGAACCTGAGCTGGGCTTATTTCCTCTGGAAGAAACGTAAAAAGATGTGAATGGGTATGTAATTGTCATGGACATTAATTCAAGGCATAAGGATTCTGTTAGAGGCGCAAAATTGGCCTGCGTTGCATTTGGCTTCCAGGAGGTGGAAGAAAATCCATCCAGCAAGTGGATGTTGATAGTCATCCAAACCAGCACAACCCAGCTCAGCCCTAAGAAAATGGTTTCTCTACTTGTGCAGCCAAAACCAGCCAAAACTGTTCTTGCAGGCGTAAAATTAATATTGGATGCAAGTTCATCCTGGCTCAGATTTTCTGTGGGCCACGTTTTCTGCGTGTTGCTGCCCACCATAGACGTGAGTTCCTCTTGTGGCCCAAATGACCAGTCTGCACCGAGGGGCCGGCTTCTGCTCCGAGTGCTCCCCATCCCCTTCCCTCATACACAGCGGCTCCCCAGCACGGATCCACCTGCCTGGAGAGGCGGCACGAACCCGCTTCAAGCGCATTGCTCTCCTCCAGCTGATCTCCTTCTTCCCATAGCAACGAGGGCCAAAATTCCCCCTTGGCGCTAAGCCACGCAAGGCAGCGCTGGTCCTGCCTGCCCCTGGCGCTGGGCTAGTGAGTAAGTGCAGCAGCCTGTGCTTTACCCCCACCCCAGCCCTGTTAAATACGTGCAAGCTCCAGCTCCTGCCGCCTTCTCCCAGGGCAGGGGGCTCTGCTTTCCTCCAGATTCATAGAGATTTTGAGGGTTGTAAGGGCATCTTGTCACCTGCTGCCGTGTTCTGGGAAGTCCGGAACACCTCTCTAAGGAAGGAGCTGCCGGCTTATTTCATTCTGAACCCAACCACAACCATCTGCCTTCTCCAATCGGGCCACGAGGCTGTGGGATGCAGACCAAGGGCTGCCCTGTTTGCTTTGTGTACGTGAAGCTCAGCCCGCTGGAGACTTCCCCCTGGGTCACGACTGTGCCCACTTTACCTGCCAGCGTAGTCACCCGCGTTGTCTGGGGAGGGAAGTAGTGGACGTTGGATTCAGGAATGAGTGCCACCTCGTAAGTGGTTTCTGGTGCGAGGTTGCTGAGCATGAGGCTAGTGTGAGACCCGGACACTTGCTTTGTCCTCTTCCTTGCTAGCTCATCTCTTGGGGCGTACTCTACGGTGTAGTAGCCAGTTTCTTGGGAGAGGAGCTCGGGCCACATCAGACGGAAGCTGCTTGAGGTGATATCTACTGCATGGAGCCGATTTGCATGGATAACATCTGGAAGAGAAAGAGTAGCAGGAAATCACTACTGACATTATTACACAGAAGGTGGCACACCTAAACCACGGGCGCTTCTGGATGGGAGGCGTAGGCTACAGCAGCGTTGGATGGCAGCTGGAGTCATCCAGGGGTAGCCAAGCCCCTTCGTAGCAATTCAGCGAAGCAGACCCTCTTTGGAAGGTTCAGGAACACAAAGCCAAATCCTGGAAGACAAACATAAAGCTAAAAAAAAAAAAAATAAAAGTAAACCACGTTTCAACTGAAGCAGCAGCACTTTGGGATTTCGCACCACTCCCACCTCTCGGACAAGACCCTTTCACCGAACAGAGCTTGCAAAGGAAACACCTTATGTCCCAGCCGCCACGAGGTGGCATTTTGGCTAAAGCAAATTGCTTCTGTGTGTCTGCACGACAGGCTTCAGCCCCAGAAAACTACTGCAGCCTTGCCTCCTAGGCACCTCCAGCCCCAGACCAGCTTGCCACAAGCCTCCAACTTGCCCTACAAAGCCCCAGCTCCATCCTCCATACCTTGTCCTCTATGCTAATGCCAAACGGTGCCGATGATCTGCTGCGACAGGGAGTCCCGGCACGGCCAGCAACTGTGTCCCTGCCCACCCAAGCCTGCCTTCTGCCACCAGGAATTAATCTGGAGCGGTCCAGCAAGTTCTGGGCAGCCACTGCTGCCCGGCAGATGTGCGGGAGTGACTGTCCCTGCCCAAACAGCCAGCTTCCCACGCCCGGCAAGACATTACCACCTACCCAACACGGCAGGCGGCGCTGGCACTGCCTGTGGCAAAGCTGGAGACAGAATTTGGGCACCCAGGTCCTGAAACTCCTGCAGGGAGGCATCCCGAGGCCCCTGTGGAAATCACCTACCGGTGAAACCAAACCACCAGGTTTTGTCACGCAGGGGAAGCAGCCCAGAGTGCCAAGAAACACATTTCTCCCTGCTCTCTGCCCGCGCCCCGTGGCTGGGGAGAAGGGGCAGCGACTGGGGAGTGCCCAGGATTTGCTGGGGCGGCTGCATTCGTCCCAGCTGAAGTCACTCCCTGCAGTGTTTCACAGAGCTCCGTTGTTTTGTGACATTCGGCATTCAGAGCCACTTCCCCAGCTATTCCTCCTCTCTCGCTGCACAGAGGCTTCTCTTCAAGGCTCGTGCTACCTTTGTGTTTTAGACACAAATACCTCTTCGGATGCTCTGCAGTTCCCCATCTTCCTTTGCTACTTGTCCCTTCCTACACCCGTGGTGCCCTGAGCTCACCTTGGGCAGAATTCCACCGTTCTCTGCTCTTCCAGAGCACGGGACTTTGTTTCTAGCTCCAGGGAAGCGGCATACAAAAGTGTAAAGATGCTCTTTTTTTTTAAAGGATTTGGAAAAGCACCCTGAGCCTTAAAGAAGTGCATTTGCTCTGCGCAGTGTTAAGCCTGAAGCCTTATGAGAGTACCCTCCTGCGCGAGCTGAAATACTTCAGAGCACCGTAAGTAGCTCTCCCTGGCTGCCCATTACACGGAGGTAAAGGGAGGCATGGAATTCTGCCCAGACCCGCAGGAAAACAGGGGGTAGCCTTGCGCTCTCAGACTTTAACTGGGAGAAGATCAGCTCTCCTCCTCCGAGCTGCTCCGAGTCCCTGCCAACTTCCCCGTACCAAAGAAAGCAGCCTCAGTTTTTCCTCTGAGCTGTTCCTTGGCTCTCCCAGGCGGGCAGGAAGGTTTCCCTGCCCGCTGCCGTCCCCAGGCGCTGCCAGCAGCACTCCACCCGGCCGGAGCTCGGAGAAGGCAGCACGGCGGGGCTGGGATGCTGCACCCTTCCGTGAGCCCCACGACTACCACTGGCCAAGCCACAAAGGAACAGGGAACGAGAGGCCTCAGCGCTAAAAGTCCTGCCAAAAACTCAGGGAATGGAAAGAAGCGAGCTTGGAGGCCGGGCCCAGGGACACCGTGAATAAATCAGGCAAGATTAAAGTGACAGGGTACAGCACTTGAGGGACGCGCTGCAGGAGCCACAGCAGACGGCTCTGCCCCTGGTTGCCAGATAAGAGACACCTCGAGTTATAAAAAGTGCAAAAAAAGCTCCAGAAAATAGATGCCCGTGGTGTGCTTGGTATGCTTCACAGCACCTCCTTGTTCCCAGAGGGAAGCAGCACGTTGATCCCATGTATTAGACTGTCGTGGTTTAACCCCAGCCGCAGCGAGAAGCAGGCAGCCCCCTTGGCCCCCGAGACGGGCAGGGAGAAGAGGGAGAAAAAGAAGGGAAAGGGAAAAAACTCGTGGGTAGAGATAAAAACAGTTTAATAGAGCAGCGACAGAAAAGGAAAATAGCAATAATAATAATAATGTTAAAAGAATATACAAGACATAAGTCACTCTCACCACCCGCAGGACAGGCACCAGCCCGAGCAGTGATGGAGGATTGCCCCCCTGCCAGCCAGCCCCCATTTCTGTACTGAGCCTGACATCTATGGTACGGAATATTCCACTGGGCACGCCACTGCTCTCTCTGTGCTCCTCAGCTTCTGGGGGGAGCCAAAGAAAGTCCTTGAAAAGTATAAACATCCCCTAGCGACAACTGAAACGGTATGCGTTACTGTCGTTCCTTTCACACCAGATCTGAAACAAAGCAGCCATCAGAAAGATGGAAATAAACCCTATCAGGACATAGACCCAGGCAGCTGGGGACGCACTTGTCTTCCACCTCCTGCCTCTTGGTGAACTGAAACACCGTTTCACGGTCACGAGTTTTCTGGCACCCCATGAACACCGGTGAGGTCGAGATTAGACTCGCGGGAAAGCTGCGACTTTCACGATGTGAGTAAGAAATGCAGCCAGGCAGCAGATGAACCTCTTCAAGCCCCCAGGTACACGATCCCCTCTCTGCAGAGGCTTCAGCTGGGACTTGGGACAAATCACTTCTGCTCCGTGGCTCTATTTCCCTACTTTGATATGGATGGGAGGAGGGTTCTGACCTGGGAGGGGGGACCACGCTTCTCCGTTAGCAGAGTGGACATTCAGGGTCTGAGATCACTCCCTCTGGTCACCCATTTATATTTAGCGCTACGTGACAATGTCAGAGGACCCTGCACGCAAAGCTTTCACTGCAGCAGGAGTTATCCAGGACCTTGTTTCAGATCAGACTTGAGTCGCCCGAATACGCACGGGAAGCGGCTGACGTTCTGTGACTGCCGGGCAGGTGGGCTCCTGCCGAACTTGGCACAGAAGGTGGTGCCAAAGGATGAAACAAGTCGGCAGTCGTCTGTTCAGCTGGCAGAGTGGTGAGCAAGTGGATGCTAGCACGGAACGTGGTGTCATCTCGGAGGAACGCCTTGGTTTCACAATATTGGAAGGCCCTTCCCCAGAAGGAGAGCCCCAGATGCCGTATACAGGGTATGTAATATATAAGATGCAATGGAAGAAGCCTGAGCTGGAGTCCCCTTTCCCCACACTAGGAAAGGCAGCGGAATTTGCCAGGAGCCAGCTGTGGCCATGGCCAGGCCGGCTGGGAACCGTAGCCTGCTGCATTTGGAGACTCGTTGTGTCGGGACCATGTGCCAAGGAAAAAGAGACGGACTGAGCATACACACCCATCCCTGTCTTGCACCCGTCTGCAGAGCAGCATTACTGCGGCTATTCCAGGTCTGCCATGTCTCAGAAGCAGCCCATCTTCTCTGCTCTGTGACACAGGCTTTTCAAAAAGGGAGCTGAGGCAGAGACGTCACGTCCCTTGGCTTGGGCAGAGCCTGTAGCGGGACAGAAATACAGTTTGGAAGAGTAAGGCACCTTCCTTTTGTCTCCTTGTCCAAGTATTGGCTGTCCTGGACTGAAAAATCCCTTGTTGCGAACTCCAGACTCAGCCCTAACAGTCTGCTGTATTCTTTCTCTGCTCCGATCTCTGATCAAGTTTCTGAAGGCAAAGATGCTTCTCAACCGAGCAACCCCTACACAGAGGTGGCTGCCGCCCTATCCTGAGGTACAGCTCCGGAGACTGAACTCTTTCAGGGAGGGTTCTCAGCCCACCTGAGACAATAGCAACCTGGAAGCCAGAGACCATCCTGTCGGAATATCTGGCACTGAAACACCCCATTCCTGGAGAGGAGGTGGAGGGAGGAGAGCTACTCTTGACAAAGCCTCTTTGTGCACCTACAAAAGGCTTTTTGAAAACAGTAGCAAGAGATGAAGATAAGATAGCGGTGGTAATGAAACCAGTCGGGGCCATTCCAGAGTTGGAAAGGCCTAATTTCTGCTTGCCAAGGATCCTATCTCTCCCTGCTATCCCAGGGGCCAGGAGCAGGAAGGGTGGTGATGAGGGCTGCCTCTTCCAGGCAGGGAAGAGAGGACATATGTGGCTTTATTAAGGCTAACACAAGCGATGTTACCAATGCCCGGTATTTTGCTGAAAGCACCAGCCCCTGGATTGACGTAGGAACCTCACATTCCATTAAAATCCCAGCCTAGTAACTTTTAGACCTGGTGGATGCACAGAATCCTGCCCTCGGGCACAGCAGAGTATTTATTACCTTTGCAGATCTCACCAACTTCAAGACAATCTTGTGCTGGAAGGATATGCAGGTGATTTCTCATTTTTGGATGCTATTTTATACCCTTCTGGATTCAGGGTGCGCCAGAAGCTGAAACAGCCACTTGAAATGAAACGTCTGGAGGGGTCTGTGTGGCCCCTGCTGCAGCAGAAGGACCGGTGGTACTGCCCATGCCCACACTGGAGAGAGGGGAGGAGAACATAGTCCCGGTGTGTGATTTGTGAAGTGACCGTGGTTGGAAATAGGAAGAAATTACTACATGCAGAGGATTCTGCGGAAAGGGTTACTTGGACACTCCAAAGCCAGCTCTAACCAACGCACAGAGCAGAGGCCAAATGGGGAATTAAAACAGGATTTCCAATGCAGAGAGAACCTCCAGAAAATGAATGGAAAGTCTGCAAAGTCATAGTAACTCCCTCAGCTTCCCAAACAAATCCGGAGGCATCTGCGAGGCTGGGGCTTTACAACGACGGGCGCTCCCACCGTGATGACATTCGAGAGCTGCGAAAAAGAACACGCCTTGCGCAGCGCAGCATGCGGATCAGCAGGAGACATTCCTCTCGGCTTCCAAACGCCTGTCTCCTGGCCCGGATTATGGCCTTGGGTCTCCTCAGACCCTTTTCCTGGATGCTGTCAAAAACGGGACTGCTGAAAAAAACCCAAATCGGATCTGGTGTTTGTTCCTGCTCTCTGCACAGCAACCGCCAGGACCATGCTAGCAACAGAGAGGCAGCAGTTGGGCTGCTGAGCCTGACAAGTCGGGGCTGGGATTCTCTTCCAAGGGCTGTGCTCGCCAAGCCGGGCTATAGATCTGGCGGATGCAAGAACACGTTACAACAGGGGATTTATGGAACAAAAACATTCCTCTCCGACAGTCTTAACGCTGATAGCAACCACCATCCTTAATTGCTCTTTGCAAGAGGAAAAAAAACTCCCCACAATTGCCAGCCCCTTGTGGGCAGGAGTTAGAGATCTCGGGCACTGTGCCGGTGCATGATGGTATATATCGGAATTCGGATTTACCCTGGAGGAGAGTTTAAAGGAGCCGACAGTTTAAAGGACCAAACCCTTCTCAGAAAAACACCTCCCGTTTCGTGTATTCAGTGTCTTCAACGCATTTGTGTCCTCCGCCTCCATCAGACGGCAGAGAGCCAGGCAGCATGTCAGGGAGAAAAATTCACCCGGAATGGGAAAATCAAATTCAAGGGGCTTAGGCACCTTGCTCCCACAGCCAGCAGCCTCTTGCTGGAGTTAAATCAAGCCTTTTTGGGAAGCCTTTGGCTAACAATTAACCTGTGCAGGTGGGAGCATTTTTACGAATGCTGGAATTGAACGGATGCCTGTGACCTGCGTGATTCGCTTCGAAGGCTTGTGGGTTTCTAAGGAACCCAGACAATATGCTGCCTGAGCCTCCTTCCTTCATTAACAAGTGAACAACTCGTTACAAACACAAGTTCGGCTCACTAGCAGGTCCGCAGAAGAGAATTTGTCCCAGTCAGCCATGGGACCTTCCAGGGAGAGTAACGGTATTTGTCCCAGACCTCCTAATATCCTTGTTTTTTACTGGAACCTATAGATTTGTGGACAAAGCACCTCATGCTACCTGCCCTGCAGAGCCAGGCGCTAACTCGTGTTCAGCCCGGTTGCAAACCCCCAGTGACCCAACCCAGCCCCGCTGTACCTCGGATGGCATCTCGAAGCTCCTCTGTGATGATGGGTAGGTCATCAACATCCACAAAGTGCAGGTGCTTCTCCGGAGGCTGGCTGGCAGCGGCAGAGAGTTCCAGGTAATTCCCCCGTCCAGTGCTGACAATGAAGACCGTTACTCCCATGTCCTTCAGGAGCTGCATGGGTTCGGAGATGTCATCGGTGGAGAAACCGTCCGTCACCCAAACCAGTACCTTGGGCACGTCTGGCCGGGCACCAGCTTCACCACTGAAGAGCTTTTCCTTGGCATAGGAGAGCGCTTTGCCGGTGTTAGTGTCGCCCATGAGCTGCTGGGTGTCCCGGATGGCTTGTTGCAGAGTCCCACTGGACAGGTACCGGTCAAAGGGGAACTCCATGGTGGGCGTCGTGCTGATATGGATGATGCTGGTCTGGACATCTTTGGGGCCAAATGTGAAAGGCCGCACAAGGTCCCACATGAATTCCTTGACTCTGGAAAACTCATAGTAGGAGACGCTGCCAGAGCTGTCCAGTAAGAAGAGGAGATCTCCCTCTGAATTAGAAATAGACGGCTGGGGACCTACCAGGGGAAGAGAGAGGGAGGCGCGTTAGTGAAATGGTGTGAGCCCATCCCTGCACAGGTGTCTGCTGGGAAAGCTTGGTTATCCGGTGCCAAATCTCAGAATTCAGTGAGAATTTTGCCGGGTAGAGACCCAGCTGCACAGCAGGATTGTGACCTCTGTTGGACTATTTGTCTGCCACTGCTTTCTTTGGGTTCGGTCTCACTTTGGGACGTCCCAGCTGCTCAGCCTGCCCTACAGCCTGCCCAGGGAGAGAAGCCACAGCACTGCCGTGGAGCTGGAAGGAGCTCTTGGAGGCACTGCAGGACCGGCAGCCTTGTGCTGATCTGCCCATGGGACCCTCTCAATGGCACATTTTGAACACACCACCCACCCCGCAGGGTTCCACGTTGGCCAAGAGGGTACGAGAGGTGCAAAGGAAGAGTTGGGGCCCCTCAGCGACACAGCAGCAGCAGCCCGGAGCGCTGCCGGTGTGCTTGGTCCATCGCTGTGAAGGATGGCTCAATACGCGAGCACTCACAGAATCACAGAATCACAGGGTTGGAAGGGACCTTAGTAGATCATCTAGTCCAACCCCCCTGACAGAGCAGGGCCACCTTAGAGCAGGTTACACAGGAACGCCTCCAGGCGGGTTTGGGATGGCTCCAGAGACGGAGACTCCCCCACCTCCCTGGGCAGCCTGGGCCAGGGCTCTGCCACCCTCACGGGAAAGAAGTTCCTCCTCAGGTTTAGGTGGAACTTCCTATACTCAAGTTTGTGCCCGTTCCCCCTTGTCCTGTCCCTGGGCACTACCGAAAAGAGCCTGGCCCCATCAAAGCGTTGGGGCAACTCAAGCGTTGTAGCTGCCGTATTCCATGTTATTCTTCGAGACAGCCGACAGAGACCCCCGGCAAACCGAGCCAGGGCACCTCGGCCCTGCCGCGTGCAGCTCGCCCTCTGGCTCATGGCAAAGGCCACCGCCGCAGACAAGGTTGGCCTTTGGGAGCTCACTCCTTTTGCACGTTCTGCACCTCACCCAGACCAATCGCCACCCAACAGCGGTAGGGCTGGAGACGCATCCCACCTCCCCGCTGTGGTGACCGCTCCAGGGGCAGGGAGAGAAGCTCCCCCTGCCTGCATCGGCTCCCTGCTCTCTGGGCTTTGTTGCCAGATTTGTTTTAAAGTCACGTTTTACACGCTTGCAAAGATAAAAAAAAAGACAGTGAGGAGGAACGATAGCTACTTTTTTCCTCCTTTCCATTCACGTGCATGATCCCTACCGTTTTGTAAGGTCCCTACCAAGGATCCCTACCAAGGGGCTACCTGGATGGCCAGAACAGACCCCGTGCCTCAGAGGGAAAAGGCCAGTCATGGGAGAGGAGAGGCAGGCCAAAATACTCTGAAAAACTGGGATGAAATATGCCTGACTTCAGGCTAGTGCCTGACTCCTGAGAAAATACAGCTCCTCGTGGAACGAGGGCAGGATGAATGCCTGATATTCCTCTGGTCCAAACTCAGCCTAGATGCATAACACGTGGGAGCAGAAAATACCACGGCAGCAGTGAAGGGAAGTAATTTCCCAGGACATTAATCTCCCTTCCTCATGCTGAGCTCCTGCAGAAGCAGAGGGGGCTGGAACAGAGCAGGAACGGGCAGGGGAGAAGAGATGCCCTGGACCTGGTGCTGCAGGAGCAATGGGAGCTCTGGCTCCGGAGCACACCTTGCACTTCCACGCTTACAAAACTGCACGACAGTCTTCCCAGGCACACGCTATTAACCCAGGACAGATAAACCGAACGGCCAGGGCAGTGGGAAGAGGCAGGAGCTCAGGCGCAGGAACCAGGGCAGAGCCAAAAGTACAACCCGCAAGTCCCGGATCCTGCGCTCACCGCAGGAAAAAATGCCTCTGGGCTCCATCAGCTCGCACTGACAGCCCTTCTTGCACAACAGCAGCACAGCCCGAGTGCTTTCTGCTCCAGGCTGGAGGTGGACACGTTCCAGGAGCTGGGAACATTCCTCACCAGGCTGATCCACGCCCCGTGCCAGGGAGTAGCCTCTGCCATCCAGGGCGGCAGCCCCAGAGAAAGAAGCAAACGGCTGATGGCAAGACCCAGTGCCAAGGTCAGGAGCGACTTTTGGGCCTGAGACAACGTACAGGTTTATCCCGTCTTCTGAGAATGGGAGGAGAAAAAAAAAAAAAAAAGAGCTGTATTTGGAAAAGAAAGAAATGATAAAGAAACCTGATGAGAAAACCTGCTGGCTGTGCTCTCCCAGGAGAGGCGGCTGCTCCTCAGATCCGCCTGCCTCTCGGTCCAAAGGCTACGGTCCACACGCGGCCGGCAGAAAGCTCCCTGAGTTATACCGCTGCTGGCAGGGAAGCCCGCAGCGGAGGGGCTCCTCCCTAGGTCGCTTTTGAAAAGCTGGGCTAATGGCATGTTTTCCTCCTCTTCCGAACACGTACGGACCTCCTTTCCCAGACAGCCTTCGGAGCAGCACCTCAAAGGGGCTCTGGGACAAGGTGTCTGGGAAAGGGCTGCACAGACCCCTGTGTGCAGGAGAATGCAGTATGGCAGCAGGAACAGGCTTTTGGAGGTGTCGGCCTGGGGTTCTGCTCCATTTGACCCATTTTCTTAGCATTTCGATTAAACTGCTCTGTGGGAAGCACAAACACATAAGGGACGCCTCCTTCTACCACTCTCAGAGCTTGGGAGATTTACAATAGCTGGAATATCAGTAACGAATTTGGAATTCTTTTAAGCACCACCCCGCTTTCTGACAGCTTCTGAGGTGCAAGAAGGGAGAAAAAGCCTTGGACCCGAGGTCCCTGCCAGCACATTTGGGCTTCTCTGTCTGTGAAGGGATTGGGAATGTGGGATGGCCAAGAAATGTGGGCTCTGGAGCAGGGATGGCCGCGGTGCAGCACACAGTGGGTGAGTGCTGGAGCCACGCGTGGGAGCCAAACCCACAAGGCAATAGACAGCAGAATGGAAAGGCTCCCATAAAATTAATTGCTCCAAGGAGACAGCTCATGCAAACAGTTCTTCCCCCTGCAGAAAACCATGTCAGGGCAGGCCCAGAGACAGCAAGGAGCCTGGCAGAGATGAACAGGGGGTTGCCGAGCCCCCGCTGGGGCACTACAAGAGGCAGCCAGGAGATGGGAAAATCAAGAGAAGGGAAAGGACCAGGGGAACTCCCTGTGGGTACGTGGGGTGGATTACACATCCTGACAGCGAAACCTCGTGACCTGAGCACAGAAAAGACCACGAACCAGCAAGAGCACAGCCATTCAGGGCACAACACGAGGGGCTCAAGGGGGAAAACAGAAGGTGGAGAAGTGGTTCAGGCTTGAACCGCGGTGAACTTGATCCTCTTTGCCCAGTTTTCATTTGGACGGTCTTTGCCCTGCGATTGATTTCCTTCACTGAGTACCTTTCAGGTGCCTGTCTGTGCAACTAGGGATGAGCATCCTGTCCCACGGCAGGGATGCTGATGTCTGTGTGCTCAGGGATGTCAGGGGAAGGGACGCTGGGAAAAGGGCAGAGTGTGCTGGGAATGCCCACAGGCTGGGGGACAGAAGTGACACATGAGTCAGGACCACACTAATTGCACGCGTTACAGTATCGGTGTGCGCTGGAAGAAAGCCAGAGCGCTTGCACTCATGGTGTGCAAACACACACATAAACGTGCTGCCCACGACTCACTGTGCTGCTACAGAGACCGAGCCAGCACAGGAACCGCTCTCCCGTAGGTGCTGGTTGGGAGGGCAGAGACATCCCAGACCTCCCGAAACAACAGCAGAAAATCAGATGGAGCCTTCAGGAACGGAGAACGTTAAAGTCACTTGGAGGTGGCTAAGCAAGAGATGCTCGGAGGCGGCAGGCGTGGGACCTGCCATCTGCACGGATTACAGCCAATTCGGCGTGACCCAGCAGAGCTCAGCCCTGTGCTGCAGACACACACACACACAAACACACACACCCAGCAACTTGGCACCCACACCCGGGCAGAAAATAAAAGTGAAGTCCAGCGAGCTCCCCTGCTTGCCCATAGCAAGGCGCAATTTCATCACCACATCACACAGCAGAGCTGAACCTGTGACCTCCACTAGTTCCTCGAGCTCCCTGCCTCCTGACAGCATTCCAGCAGGGCAGAGCAACAAGGGCTTTGTTTAGAGCTTCTGGCAGCTTGAAGCAAGTCAAAAACACGTAGCCACGGCTCTCTGCTTTCCCCCCTGCTTGGAAGACGGACAAGCCACTAACTGGGCTGGCAAGCCATAGCGAGAGGTCTTGGCAAGGTGATTGCCGCCTCCCAGGAGGAAATCATAGCATGGTTAGAGTTGGAAGAGACCTTAAAGATCATCTAGTTCCAACCCCCTGCCATGGGAAGGGACGCCTTCTGCCAGACAAGGTTGCTCAATCATCATTTCTCCCCTCTGCTCCTCACCAGTTTGAGGAACGTCACTCCATTCCCAAATGTCGCAACAAGCAGCCGTGAAAGCTTCTGACCCTGGCAGGGCAGGGATCAATGGCCAAAGGACATGGCTCACAACGGGGTCACACACACCAGCACTCTGGGAACTGGGAATCCACCACCAGAGGGAAGATGCCAGCAAAATCCCACTACTGCCAGGACTGCCTTCACGGGTGAAAACCAGCATGGAAATCTCCCTACTGCCAGGACTACCCTCATGGGCGAAAACCAGCATGGAAATCTCCCTACTGCCAGGACTACCCTCATGGGCGAAAACCAGCACGGAGCACCTGCTCGAAGGAAAAGAACACCAAAGGAGAGTCAAGATCCAAGCCTCTGTCAAGCTGCACTCTCGACTGCGCCCTGCAGCTCTGGGGCACCAAGACGTAACGTCCTTTAAACACTGATTTACGGCATGTCGGTGCCCTGTAAACACTGGTTGACCCATCATAAGTTGCTGGAAATAGCTGTGTTAATTCGGAGGCTTCTGCAGGAAGAGCTACAGCTTCACACCACGATGTTCTGCCTGGAGGGTAGACAGCACTGGTTAACGGCAACTGGTTAACAACTGGTTAACAGAAGCAACAGTTAGACTGGTGGGCAGGTATACATACTTCGGAGCTACAGGGATTGTCTGTGGGTGGAGCAGAAGGCTAATCCCTCACACGGGCAAATACCATCACAGTTACCTCTACTTGACAATCAGGCCCACATAAGATGGAAAAAACCTCCTCCCATTTGGATGTTGTCAGCAGAAAGGATCAATAAAAAAAAAATCGAGGCCAAGGATCCCACCACATCAGGAGCGTGGCAGCGCTTATAAAGCCACTGGACACTCCATCGTCCTTCCCTTCAGGTTTAGTTTTTCAGTTCCCTCATCTTTCTTCCTGCTCTTTGTCCTTCATCCAATGCAAACATGCCATCCGTGCCAGAGGTGGGGCCGAGGAGATTCGTTACCAGTAAATCCCCCGGCATTACGCAAGCGGCTGCTGTTTTCAAGCCGTTTTCCTCTGCTTTACAGCAAAAAAAGAAGATCGGCTGTTTGGCAAGGCGCCACGTGAAGATTTCTCACTCGCGGTGGGATTCTGAGGGAAGGGGCACCCACGAGCACCTCCCTGCCTCCCCCAGCGGCAAGCCTTTCCTTCTGAAGGGCTGGGGAATAACTCCGTGGACCTCCTCGTATCATTGTGCCCTGCTTAAGTCTAGGTGTTGAGAGATACTAGTTGTTTAGCTTTACTCAGTACGTTTTAATTAGAATAAATTACTTAGGGTTATACTACGGTGTGATTTATGCCGTTTGCCTCCTTTACTTGGCACGAGAGAGATTCTGAGATTGGAGATTTGCTGAAGCCTTGAGGCTGCAATAGAGTTAATTTCATGAGTAATTTTCCTAGCATCCAGTACAGTGCTGTGTTTAGTCTTTCGTATGGGGAAAATGTCGATAGCACGCTGAGGTTTTGGTAGTGTTTTCCCTAAGACTGGGACTTTTCAGTTCCCCATGTCCCGCCATGGAGCGCAGGGGCACGAGAAGGGTAAACCAGAAGATAAGGAGGCGATAACCCTCAGCAGAGAATGCAAATCAACACGATAAGAGCAGCCACCGGCCGGCCTGGACACAGAGAGAGAATCCAAGAGGTGTTAGAAGACCCCACACCAAAAATCACCATTTGATAACGGATGCGTGAAGAGCGGGTGTCGAGATCGCAAGGGTATCATTGCCCAGGGATTTCTTTTTTCGATGTCCCTCTCTGGAGGCACCCAGCCCGGCCTGACCCTGCTGCTGGACCTTTCAATGAAATTATCTATTATTATAAAATCCAACGGCTGAGATTCCACTGTGGGAAACCCAGGGTCGAGCCTGAAGAAGGAGGGAGCGCGGCCGAGAGTAAGTGTGTGTGTGAGGAGTGGAAAGGGGCACCCATCGGCTCTTGGGGGTCACCTGCTGTGAAGGGACCCTGGTCCTGGCAGTTAAAGACTCGGGTGGTGAGTGTGGGATGCCTTGGATGGGTTTAAATGCTGGGGCAGCGGCTTCTCCTTAGGGAATAACAGAGCAGACCTGGCAGTACCCTGTTGTCGCCCTCCAGCCGGTAGGTGGTCAGCAGACAGAGGTGAGTCACGCAAAGAAGCGCTTTGAAGGGATGGATATGGGAGCACAAGGTCACCGCGGAGTCACAGTGCTGCCTGTCGAAACACTTGGCTTTTCCAGCAGAAAAACAGCTGGTCGGACTTCCCTGTCTGACACGGAGATGCTGACAGGAGACATCCGCTTCCAGAGTCCTCTGCACACTCAGCTGGGACCTGAACCCATGCCTGATTTACACGGGACTTGGAACGTGTAGAGCACAGAGGATTTAACAGCCAAAAAAGAACACTTCCCATCTTGGTTAACTATATTCGTTTGTCTTCCCTTCTCACTGTTTGTCCAAGCAAGGAAAAAAAAAGCTCTACTCTGAGGGGAGCCAGGTTTGGAGGCTGAAGGAAGCACTTGGTGCTTCCCTGTGGCCCCTCGGGATCGCAGTGAGAGGCAGGAGGAGACAGGAACCACCTCTCCCAGAAAAAGGGGTGTCCCACCAAGCCAGCCCGGAGGTGTCGGACACATAAAACCACGTCCGAGAGAGATGCCCGTGCCACGGGAGGTGGCTACATGGCAGGTCTATGTAAGGAGCCGAGCCCCACCAAGCAAAATATACCTGTGTGACTGAAAGCCCAAACTCCCTGTGCAGGTTCCAGCTCGTCCACGCCACAGATTACAGGCTGTAGGTTGAGAAACGGCCCTTCAGACAAATTCCTCTGGCAGGAAGGAAGCCGGGTTGCCATCTCTTAGGATCTTTTCAGGAGTTTCACTATCTCTGCTCGTTTATTTAGAGCCTCAAGGGTGCTGGAATGGTGGAATTGTGCCAGGTACGGAGCTGTGCTTCGGAGATCAGTAAGTGCAGGGCCCTCTGCAAAGCGCGCATGGACGGGCTGTGCCTTTATTTTTCACTTGCTGCACCCACAGGGACGGCAACGTCCCCATCGTTTTCTGCTGACGCTAGTCCAGGGTAACCAGGTAATGACAACCTAGGTCTCAGTTATCAAATGTCAAATGGTCCTGCTGTACACGGATGCAACAGAGCGCCGAACCTGGCCCCAAAGGGGGAAGGGGTGGACGTGGTCACGCGATGCTCTGCCATGGCGTTGTGCCTTGGTGCACCTCATCATTCCTGAGCACGCGGAAGCACCGCTGTCCACCCCCTCGCTTCCTCACTTTGTCCGCTGCAGCCGAGAATAAAGCCGCAGTCATTCGCACGCAGTCAAGTCCCTCGGAAACAGCGTTCTGGACGCACATCCCTGCCTCTCAAGCAGTTCCTCTCATTGTGTGATCACGGCACACCACCACGGCACCTCCAGGCGAGAGCCGGCCCGTGCCCAGGAGCCCTGCCAGACCGGCTGTTTGCTCAAAGTTGCTTTAGGGAGCACCCGGGAAGAGCCGAGGAGGTCCCACATCAAAGCTGCTGAGGAACGGGCACTTTGCCCACCAGCAGGTTCCTTCCCTCTAAAGGAGCTCGGCAGTGTCCAAGCCAAAGTCAGCACATCAATAACGCAACACACAGAGCTTTGCCTCTGGAGCAAGGCACGAGCCTTCTGGAAGGCCAGGGCTTGCTTTTTCACATACTCCGAAGGTCTCAGCATTGTTCTCAGCCTGGGCTGGGGAGCTGCCACACACACTCCCACGGCAGCAGGAACGCACGACAATAGGAATGGCTGCTGCCTGGGTGGATATTGGGCACGGCGACAACGCCAGCGGCAGCGGTACCATTCCTGAGCTGGCCT
Organism: Rhinoptilus africanus; assembly: GCA_013400135.1. Taxonomy (NCBI): domain Eukaryota; kingdom Metazoa; phylum Chordata; class Aves; order Charadriiformes; family Glareolidae; genus Rhinoptilus; species Rhinoptilus africanus. The sequence goes on from VXBO01002395.1 coordinate 21,678, forward strand.
GTCTCAGAATCCAGGGACAGAATCCAGCACCCTGTAAGGGGATCCGAGCAGTAACACAGCCTGCTCCATCCCACGGGCAGAATCAGACCCCAGCAGACCCCTGTCTGAGGACCTCCTGTCCAGAGAGGCAGGAGGTTCACTTCTCCTTTCATGCTGGGTTACATTTCCCAGCTCAGTGAAAACCAGACGGAGCCAGCAGTCAAAGAACAGACCCTTTTTCTGCTTGTGAACACAAAGCAGAGCAAAAATCCTTGCATCGAGCAAAAATCATTGCATCAGCTTAGCCATCGCGATGCGGGCGACGTCGTCTGCCCAGCACTTACAGCGCAGGGACCGGAGACGGGACGTTCCCCTCCTCCCCGTCCCTCTCCCCGCTGCCAGTCCTGCCAGACTGACCCGTAATCATTTTCCCCGAACAGCAGCGAAGAGAAAGGATTTTAAAGAGGAAATATAAGGATTGAATTACAGAGATTAGCAGCAGAACAAGACGGCAGGTATAGTATCACTCACTGGTTTTACTTCTTGTAATCGACGTGCCTCAGTAGATAGGTAACTGTGCAGAGTCAGGACTTTCTCCATATGATTGCACTAAACTGCAAGTTTCTGAAACAAATTCCCTCTACTGGAAACGAGCAAGATTAAATTTCTTTCTAATATGGCACTTTTAGAAAGGTTTTTTTTGTTTGCTTTGTCCTTGTGCCAGCAAAGTAACACACACGTATAACACAGTTATATGGTTTTTTATATACACCTAAGTGTCTACAGACACCTAAAGCAGCAACAGAACCTCAGCTTTTATTCTGAAAAGGTTTTACGAGAAGCTTTAAGGACCAGGAGATATTAAATGGGGGGAAAAGCAGAAAGGGAACGCCTTGCCTTTTCAGGCACTCACCTCTCTCAGGTGCGTCCTGTCCCGCCGCGAACTGCAGCCACAGACCAAGAGAAAGCACTGCCTTGGCCAACATAGCAAAGCCTGGTCCTGGGCAAACTACCTTAAATCCAAAAGCTCGGCTCTGTGAAGGCAGATGAAAGGCTTAAAATCAGTCATATTAGGTGCAAGGACCCGCCAGATCCCAGGGTGCCACTTCTAACGCTGCTCATGCCTTCAGATCCCACTGCTGCTTGACGCGTTTTGCTGGGCTGTGGTGTAAGCTCTGGCTCCTGAAGGCAATTTTCCTTCCACCCCCAT
>VXBO01002395.1:26256-45611 GCA_013400135.1 Rhinoptilus africanus
TTTTTTTTTTTTTTTTTTTCAGCTCTACATAAGAGTTTTTGTTTGGAGGGGCTATCTATATACGGCAATTTGGAAATTCCCCATTTGGAAAGGAAGCAAAGCAGCTCCGCAGCACTGGGAGAACGACGCTGGTAAAGGCTCCTCCACGGACTCCAGGGAAGGCTTGATCCCAAGGTGCCAGGGACCCAACTTGGCCGCGCGTGCCAGGGTTTTTGGGCTGGAAGGCAAGACCTCCATCAACTCCTGCTGAGACACCAGCTCGATTCCGACACGGAGGATGCGGAGAGCAACAGAATCACCAACACCACCCGCAGCAACGCCAGATGTTCCTCCAAACACCGACCACGCGTGGCTGGGTGCCGTGTCCGCCTGTCACCCCTAACTTTGCAGCGGATTGCCCCGCCATGTCACACTCAGCTTTTAGACAGCTCCAGGCTGCAGGGCTGGAGGGCATGAATTTGAACTCCACTGACTCCAGAAATGCCAGCCGGCCTTACAGCGGGGAGGATCAGGCCCTATGTTGACGGTTCTCAGTTAACAGTGTGTCATGCAGTCTCCAGCCTCAAGTCAGCTCTTATTTTTGTTTGACTTGGAAGACAAACTACAAAAATAGACGTGTTTACTCCCTGCATTCACCAGCTTTGTTTTTCTCAAAAGTTGCCCTGGGACTAGAAATGACTCCCCAGTGAGGTAAGGTCTAGCTTATAGATGACCTCTCATCCCAAAGCATCCTAAAAAGTCACCCAGCACAAACACACAGCCACTTCAGGGGGGGAACGCAGTAGCTTTTTAACTACTTGCAGTATGACACTAAAGCTTAGGGTGTGTGAAAAAAAATTTCAGGACGGGTCTGCTCCGGAAGAACGCAACCACCTAAATTTTCATCCTGGGAAAGGCTGCTTCCCATCCTAATACTGAAGAACCGGCTGCAGACTTACCAGGACCTTCCTAAAAATAGCCTGGTAACGTCCAGCGACTCGATTCCCCCTCCAGCACGGGGTCATGCCAGGATACAGCATCCTAGTTTTCTCTTTGGAATACATTTGCAGCAGCCTACTTCAAAATGAAGGAATTTATGGAAATAACACACAGGTAGATGCAAGCATGTCAGATGTCTAATGCACAGCAAGGGAGGAGGTTCTCTAAGCAATCGCCTGCTCATGCCAGGAGCTTCAGTTCCCTCCGGTTCCCACACAATTCCTCTGGCAGCATACAATTTGCTCCTCAGGTTTTATGAAAACTGGACAATGTGTGCTTGGGTTGAGCTCTGAAGGAGTCAGTTTGTCCCAGAGCATCATCTCTCGGACACCAGAGGGACTTACAGCCCCCAGATGGGATGGACCAAGTTCCTCTCCAGCTCCGCATCCTGGGCAACTCCTGGTCTCTCCACCCAAATTTGCCTTGAGGAATTCCAGACAGTACCAGCAGAGGACAAGAGGCAGTGGAAGCTGGGCATGTGCCCAGAAAGGAAGAGAACCTGGTCCTTCTGATAGATAAGGCCATAAGACAGCCTTCAGCGCCTTTGAACTCCAGCTTCCCAAGGAGTTCCTAGAGCAAGCCAGCCTTGGAGCTGATGCAGAGCTGTGACTCCGCAAACTCCACCGCCTCTGAGGCTGTCCCAGCACGGCTTGTGGAGCAAAGCTGCTGGTGCCAGCCCAGCTCATCTCCAAGCCAGCACCCATTACCGGCCCGTAAAACTGCCCCAGGCCTGAGAAAGCGTGCCCTGAATGAGCAGACCATTCCAATATTTAGCCACATCCAATGTAATCCATACATAGAATCATAGGATATTTTGGGTTGGAAGGGCCCTCCAAAGGCCATCCAGTCCAACCCCCTGCAGGGAGCAGGGACATCTCCAACTAGATCAGGTTGCTCAGAGCCTCATCCAGCCTGGCCTTGGATGTCTCCAGGGATGGGGCCTCCCCCCCCTCTCTGGGCAACCTGGGCCAGTGTCTCACCCCCCTCGGTGTAAAGAACTTCTTCCTCATGTCTCATCTAACCCTGCCCCGCTCTAGTTTAAACCATCGCCCCTCGTTCTATGGCTACGTGCCCTTCAGGGCAAGAGATCGCACAGTTATACTGTGGGGTGTACAGGAACCATATTTTAATGCTATGGTGCTCCTATTGTCTTCAGGACAACTGGCCCAGAGCTAACAGAAGCTGCGGCTTCTTTCACATTTGTAATTTACAGTCCTTGAAGTAGAAACCGCAGTGATGGACTGGCGCGGGGCTCCGCGCCGTTGTTTTTGAGCCAGCCATAAAACCAGACTTGACCGTTGTTAAGAGCTAATACGTACAGCTCCGTTATGGGCTGAAAGGGGTGCTATGAGGAAAAACACACCTCTGTGTGCAGCAGCGCTCTGCGTCAGATGCGTTTACGGCAGAGCTGTGCAGCAGCCCGACTTTCGGAGCCGCAGCCAGGCCCGTTTTGTTTACAAGCTCACGAAAATTGCGTTGGAGTCCAACCGGCTTCTTGTTTTTTACCTTGCCTCTGGGTGCTAGAGAGTTTTAAGTGTGTGGGAAGAAATGAGATCACTTGCAGAGTTCCAGGGGCAGGTCAAAGAGCAACCTGATACAGAGGGGAAAGAAAAAAATAAAAGCGGGAGGGCCGGATGCCAGCAGCACAAAGCGGAGCTGAAACACGGATTTGTCTGGCACAGTCCAGGCTCGCTTACCCATCCCATGGCCCAGAGATTTCATTTTCTCCTTGCTCCTGCCTGGAACTGTTTTAATTCCTTAGACCCATCATAACCACTCACAGCTAGGGTAGGCTACCCCCACCAGGTATGGAGCGGGGAAGGGGTAAAACGAGACACGGCAAAAGGCAACCGAAGTGGCTCATAGAATCACAGAATGGTTTGGGTTGGAAGGGATCTCAAAGATCATCCAGTTCCAACCCCCTGCCCTGGGCAGGGACACCTCCCNCCAGAAATCCAGGCTTCTGGATTTCTCCTTTTGTCAGGTAGGGCAGAAATAGCTAACGTCTCTGTCCCAGTCTGCCCCAGTTGCTGCCGGGGCTCCGCGTTGGTGCGCGGCAGGCTGAATGAAGAGCCGTGGGGTTGTCATACCGCATCCTCCGCCCCGCTGCCAGAGGCACCAGGGGCTGTCCGCACCCATCGGCTTCCCCGCCGAGGCAGAGATGATGGAGAGAGCTCCAGCCCTGCGCCTGCAGCCCTGCCGTAGTCTCTCTTTGCTCGCTCTGAAAATCCGACCCACTGCTAGGCAGTAGCCTGGATGCGGCAGTTAATTTTTAACTAAAGGTTGTTCTTTGGGGTGGATCTTTTCCTTATTGCTTGACTTTTATCCCCTATCTCTATCCTGTTTGGAAAGCCCAGACAACTGGGAAAACTCAAATTTGAGAGAACTTCCTCCCAACCAGGTTTCCTGAGAAACTTAGAATCATAGAATGGGTGAGGTTGGAAGGGACCTTTAAGATCATCAAGTCCAACCATTAACCCCCCCTGACAAAAACCCCTTCTAAACCCTGTCCCTCAGTACCACATCCACCCTTTTCTGAAACACCTCCAGGGATGTGGGGAATCCACCCCCTCCCTGGGCAGCCTATTCCAATGTTTAATAACCCTTTCAGTGAAAAAATGTTTCCTGATATCCAACTTCCAGCGATGCAATAAGCTGCGATTTCCCATTGAACGGCAAGCGCTCAGCCTGGAGAACCCTCGGTAATGGAAATCTCTTAACGTGACAGCTCGGGAGAGAGCAGGCGATGAGGAAGAGGCTGCAGGGACACACGCACACGCGGAGAGGGGAGCACAGCGGGGCAGAGGAAGCCGTCTGAGCACTCTGCACGCACTCTGCAGCGGGGACTCGCGCGCTCGGACAGTCTCCCCGGGCTTGTTTGTCTGCAGGGCGTCTAAGGGAGGAGACAGCAGAGAAACAACCCAGCCAAAGGACATCAGCGTCTCTCCTCCGACAGCCTGGGTTGTCATCTATTTCGCTTATTCCAGCCTCTGTACCCAGTTCCTTGGAGTCGCAGCAGTAATTGTTCGGACAGTTTCACAGCCCAATACCCCACGCGGCTCTGCGGGCTCTGACGGGCTGCTGCGTGGGGGTTTTTTTTTGAAGGGCTGAGTTAACTCTATCACGTCTTAGAGCAGCTTACCTGGGTAAGAGCACCGTTCCGTCCACCTCTGGCTCACCTTTTAAAGAGCGGCAAGTAGGGGCTGCACAAGGAGAGGCTACCAGGGCAATAATAAGCAGTAAGACAAGTTTACACCCTGGTGCTGCAACGCATCCGTGGCAGGAATAGAGCAAACCAGCAGCACAGGGTAGTTTCTGTTCCTATCAGCCAAGCGGCTGGATTTCAGGTGTGCTCTATCTTTAGAGGCTTGTCAAAACCTTGCCAGGCTCCGCTGGGTTCTTAGCTTGGGGGGGATGGGGATGGGGGGGGGAAGCAGGCAACAGCATGGATGAGCCCCCATCAGACCTGCATCCCGTCGCAAGGGGAAAGGGAAGCGATCTGTGGCTGCGGGTTCCTATCAGGAGAGACCGCCCGGCTCCGACTTCAGGCACAGCTGCAGGAGTGCCGGCCAAGCTCCGCTCTCTGCTCGCAGCCCGGAATTTGGAAAAGAATGAGGCTGATTTTCCATAAAACTCAATACCCAGGTGACAGCGAGAGCCTCTCCGCTCTCCTCCTCCTCTGATGGGGAGCAGAGGAACCGGTCATCTTATTTTTACCCCCACGCCAGCAGCTTTTGAGGCTAGAAAAACCCCTTAGTTTCAGAATAAGTGTAGTGGGATGGAACAGGTTCAGCGCTTGTGCGGCAACAGCAGAGGAGCACAATCGGAGCAGTCTGGGGCTGGGATTTCCAGAGTCCAGCTGTAGAGGTCATTTCCCTGGTCCAGGCTGCCAGAGAGGAACTGACCCTCGGGGTTCAGAACCAACCTGCCTCTAGGGTGGGCTCTGCTGGGGGCTCACTTTTCATCTGAAGCTTTTCACCCCCCCTCTCCGTAACAAGGCAAAAAGCCATCTGAGCAGGAACAAGGCTTCGAGCGCAAAAAACAATCGCCCTTTTTGTCCGAATGCAGCAAAGCAGCTGGGGAGTGAGTGGGAGGAAAGGGAATGACTCCCCGGGCTGTCGGCAGGGCTCCTCCAGCCCAGCTGACCTTGGCGAGCTCACTCTGTGCTCCTCCAACACTGGGAAACTTGTCCCCCCACAAGCCCATTAGTCTCAGAGTGGGGGTTTTCTCTCCAGCCTCCACAGCAGCCTGAAAAGCCCTTGGGTCTGTGCCTGCTCTCGCCCATGCCCAGCCTCTCCTTTTCACGGGGCATAGCTCTGAGTCAGATCTCAGCTTCTCCTTGGAGGCATTGATTCTTCGTTTTCCACCCGTTCAGCAAGTTCTCGAGGTGTGGGTGCCGTGTGGAGGCAGGCTTTGTTGCCTGCAAGCCACAGACAGGAGGAGACAACCCACATTCTGCCCCCCCCCTACAGCAAACGCTGGAGAAAAGCGCTCCCTTCCATGACAGTGAAGCCAACACCACGCTGAGCCAGCACCAGCGGAGCCAAGCATAAAACCACACAAGAGGGTACCACCTTCCCCTACCCCATCACCGTCTCCCACAGCCTCTCTGCGTGGGAGCCTGACTTTTTATGGCACAAAAGAGCAGGACCGGTCTGGCTTCTGGAGCGGAGGAAGATCCTCGTGAGCTCAGGAGGGGCAGCACACGCTCCATCCCCGGGCAAGGCTGCCAGCCCAACACAAACCAACGCTCAGGAGCTGGGAAGAGTCTCATACGTCCTTTTTTCACCCTCACAGACTCAGTCTGAGGTCAGTTGTTTTATAAATTCAGAGGGTGGAGGAGGGCTGCATCCTTCTGCAGGTAACCTTGCTGCCGGGAGTCAGGGACCAGTTCCACCGTGGGCCACCTAACGTTGGCAGAAACCGGCTGCATCTGATGCCATGTGGCACTTGGGTGGCCCATAGTGGACTCTACTACTCGAACTCGTTAATGGAAAGAGGCACGCTAAGAGCTGAAAGAGGGGGACAAACTCGCTGGAATCTCAAAGTGATGAGAGGGAAGGAGGGGAAAAAGGACTTCTTGCCATCAGCAAGTTGCTGTTCACAGTGGAAAGAAGGCAGAGGGGAGATGGATTCCTAGATTTGAAATCCCGTGGCATAAACAAGCTTGAAGGAAGCAGAGGGTTCTGCTGGGAAGTGCTATCGCCGACAGCTCTCCTCCTTCCCTTAGAGCACGTCCTGCCAGCCTTATACTCCTCCCACGTCAGGCTAGGGAAATAGCTGCAATTCCAGTAGTCCATAAAGAAAGAGGTGACTTGACTCATGCAAAGCAATCAAAACAATTCCCATCTATTTTGGGGACAAGAGACTTTTGTTCTGGAGGTGGGTGCTGTAATACCCGACCCAATGGTGAAAGAGCAATGAGAGCAAAAACATTCCCCCACAAATAAGTTACACTATTAGAGAGAAATACCCTCTCTGCTCTCCACCCTCCCATGGAGCCGTATGCTCCCTCTGCAGAGCTGAATTTGTTTCTTCAGGCAAGAAGGAGGAGATGAGTGATGTGAATGCGGAGTCCCATCCAGCCATCCACCCACGGAAACGTCACACACTTCTTCCTCTCCGCAAATATTTAACCGAAGCCTCTCTGGTTTAGCAGGTTCTGTCCGTAAGAGTTCCACATCTCACACCCAGGCCTGGTCCCCGCTCTTCGGCTTCCCGCAGCAACGACGGTCAGCACAGAGGGCTGCACCACGGGCTTTTCTGAACACTCTCCACAAGCCACTGGTCCCACACGTAGGTTTACGCATGCTTAATTTAAGGGCAAGGGCTAATTGTCATTGTTCATGAGCAAAGAGGTGACTTGTAAATACCGGGGCATACGCTATCTAAACACTTGGACATTAAGTGTATCGAGAGACAAAGAATTGGGATTGCAATCCATGGCAGTGGAGTATCTCTCCAAGCTGCCCGCTCTCAGTTAGCAATGCTAGTAATTTATTTACATTTCTATGGCTCCCTAGTTTAGTTTTTCATATCGGTAGGATTATGCAGCCCTCGTCACACCCCTTACATCTATAATTAGATCTTGCGTATAGTCAACTTTAACAGCAAATGACCCAAAGCTCTGCCGCTAAATAACACCATGTCCCATGCCTTGAAATTGGGACACGGAGAACTAGAAAAACGCTGCAGACATTTCTCACTACATTAGTCAGTAAATATGTGGTCAGAGTCACTCCAAATTACCCCGAAACAAGTGTCCTCGTCTTCGCAATCTCCCTGGGTGAGCACTGACTCACTCCTTCAGCCTTTTCAAACAAACACACCTTGCCTCCCACCCCATCATCTGCCCAAATTACCTGAGGATGGCCACTGTCAGCCCTCTCTGCGGCGTAGTTCTTACCAACATCCGTCTCAACAGAGGCATGAAGAAGCACCAAGTAGCACTAAGCAACAGGTTTATGGTGTATCTGGATCTGCGACTACACTCCTCGCTTCCCTGCCAGAGAGGAAAGGGGAATCAATCAAATAAGAAGCTTTGCTCAGGTTGGAAAGGAAATGAAGTCCATTGTGGGGTTTCTAAACAGGTTTCTAGAAGGGAAATCTCCACTGCAGTGGATTCCTAGAGAATGGTCCTAGAAGTGCCCCCAAAAGTTGACGGGTCACCAGGAACGCTGCTAAACATTAGAGAAACAGTACGTTAGAAACAGCAAAACACGCAGTAAGACAGACCTGCACCTCTATATGGGCTTATACTCAAATCCTGGTCTCTACTGAAAACATGAAAATTCACAATTCCAGCAATTCCTCCCCTTCCCAGCTGCAGAACTAAAGCGAGCGAGCAATGAAGTCATACACACCGCTAACACGGTCGTCTCCACTCCTGGCTCTCAGGAGACGAGGGCAACCCAAGCTGCGTATTTCGAGATGGACTAAAAAGGGGAGGCAGCAATCATCCTTAGGCACGTGCCGCTGCTGTCGGAGAGAAGTGGCCGGGGGAGGTTTGCTCAAATTGGGCAGAGGAAGCCCGGCAGATCCTGTTCAGCAGGGTTCTCCCACACACGGGGCTTTTTCGGCCCCTGCACCGCTTCCTGGCACCTGTCAGGGATACTGCTGTTCTGGTCCTTTCCTCGCACTCAGGAATCAGTTGAAGCTTCTCTTTTTACATCCTCTCCCTCTTTCCTCATCTCTCTGGCTGACAAGGTCCAGAGAGGCCGTTGCAAGCCTGTCAGGAATGAAGAGGATGCATGAAACCCAATGGAGAGGTGTCAGGGAGGGATAAAGAAGAAAAACAGATGCAGAATGGAGCTGTGAAACTGGAAAAAAAAAAGAAAAGAAAAGAAAAAAAAAAAGGGCCTTTTGTTTTCAGCCTTCCCCCGAGGCCGTTTGTGTTATTGCTTGCACCATCGCGCACGCAGGCTACCGAGACCTTCTCTCCTTGCACAGAATTCGCTGAAAATCTGCAAAGCAGTGAAGTTCTGGGAGTTCTTCCCTCTTCTCCCCTGGGCCTTCAGAGCAGTCGGTGGCTAGATGTGAGGAGAGACCCTTTGCCCGGCTTTTCATCAGCCTTTGCTAGCCGGAGAACCCAGCAAAAACGCCATCTCTTCAGCCCTCTGTCTCAGATCTCTGACCCTAACCGGGATCAACCATTTTCCAAGATTTTAGATCAAAAAGTAAGACACTGGGGTTTAGTGCGGTGATTCCTGGACTCTTTCTGGTTACAGTTGTTCATTAATCAGTGCTGACAAGCCTTTCCTGTGTTGCAGTTTTGGAAGGAGCGTGAAAGCTGGAGACGGAGCCTGTGTCATGTCTGCTGCAGTAAATGTCCTAAATCCTCCTGCCGCAGACACAGCCGTGTGAAAGAAGATGCCAGCAGGAACAAAGACAGATATGTCCTATATCCACAGTCAGGCACCCTGCACACGAAGGGGCTCAAGCCCCAGAATAAATGTTTTGTTTCTGGTTGTGAATGATTGAGACGGCAGGAGGAACTCCAAGAGTGACCTCATGAGAGTGTCTTATGCCAGAGAAACACTTGGCCAAGCTTTGGAGAGAGGGTTTTTTTTTTGTATCTAGAATGTTCATGGGTTTTTTCTGAACAGCCACATCCAGCAGGACCGACAGCGAGATGGTGCATCTGTTCTGAGCAGCCGCTGCCCGGGGGTAGAGGCAGTTTCACGTGAGAACAACCTCTGCTCTGTGTGAGCCTCAGCCAGGCTGCTTTCCTGAATCACGGAACGGTGGGATTGGCAGGGCCCTCTGGAGATCCCCCAGTCCCACCCCCGGCCAGAGCAGGGTCACCCAGAGCAGGGGGCACAGGAACGCCTCCAGGCGGGTTTGGGATGTCTCCAGAGACGGAGACTCCCCCACCTCCCTGGGCAGCCTGGGCCAGGGCTCTGCCACCCTCAAGGGAAAGAAGTTCCTCCTCAGGTTTAGGTGGAACTTCCCACGGTCAAGTTTGTGCCCGTTCCCCCTTGTCCTGTCCCTGGGCACCGCTGAGCAGAGCCTGGCCCCATCCTCCTGACACCCCCCCTGTCAGTATTTCTAAGTGTTTATAAGATCCCCCCTCAGTCATCTTTCTTCCAGACTGAAGAGACCCAAATCCCTCAGCCTTTCTCCATCAGAGAGGTTCCAGTCCCCTCAGCATCTTGGTAACCTTTGGTATCCTTCTAGTCATTCCTGGGACAAGAAAGGGGACATACTGATCACTAGGTTTTCTTTCCAACCATTATTAGTAGGGTCTTTGAGTTACTGTGAAATGCTCAGCGTATATCCTTATTGCTCTATAGCACAAAGGAGAAGCAGTTGGGGCACCGATATAGTTGCCTTAGGATTTCAGCTTTACCTAAACCCACAAATCCAATGTAAATAATCCTTTTTTTACACCAAACCTCTGTATTGAAAAGCTGGCAGCTCTGTTGGGGTGGATCTTTCCGTCATTGACAACCATGACCCACAGCACCCTTTCTGCTGGAAACGAGGGAATTCCGCTACTACAACATTTGTACCCCAAGAAATCCCAAACAGTATTTTTCCATCTCATATAATAACAAATTCTGTCCTCAATCACTGCAGCCTTGATGAGACAACCCCAAAGGTGCGTCACACCCTTTGGCTGCCACATTTGCGGGGCTGAAATTACGGCAAGGAGCAACAAGAAGTTAAATGACCGAGCCAAGCACCAAACACCTCCATCAACGACAGGCCCTTGATCAGAGAAAATCCGGCGGTGGAGGTGAGTTCCCACCCCAGAACCTGTGCAAACCTCACAGAAACCCGATTTCCCAAGTGCCAGCAGGAACGGTCCAGCCCGTGCCGGCAGGCGGGTGCGGAGCCCTGCCTCGCTGCTGAGATTATCAGAAAAAAAAACCCCAAAACAGAAAAATAACAAAGCTATCCACGCCCTAACTCAACAGCATGACATCCGTAATTGCAACGAGGCAAAAGGGTTTTCTGTCTTACCCCTGCTCGCTCTATTTATGTTGGATACGGAGTATTGCACTATTAATTAGAAAATGAATGAACTCTTTCCCTGCAACTAAAAACCTCTCGTGGTCTGAAGAAGCCTGACTGATTGATTTCTCTATGCTGCTTTTTTTTTTTCTCTCTGGATTTCTAAGTATCCAGAGTCCAGTTGTGGCTAGAAAGCAAATGCCAGGAGATCACAAGCAGAGTCCTTGCTTGTTGCGTTTGGCTCGGATGGAGTCAGGAAGCGATGGGAAATTAAACGGCACCTGGGGGTCCAGCAGCAGCGTGAAGCGCAGCTGGTGCCTGTGAGAAAAGTGCTCTTTGGAAGAGCATCTGTCCCCAAAAAGCTGATACAATCCCACCCTCCCTTCCTGCGGGTCAAGACCTCACGAGGGGAAAGGCCGGGTGAGGAAGGAAAGCCGTCTCCAAGAAGTAAGAGCTATCCGAAAGGAGTTTGCAGAAAGCCGGTGGGATCTCTTGCCCCTTTCCCATGACTGTGGTGGCGAAGCCGGAGAGCTGGTCCCTGACCCTGCTGCGTGGATGAGCTCCGTTCGAGAGATAAGGATGTTTATTTTCCAGCTGGACTTGGATAACACTTGTTCCTTTGAAACAGCGAGTGCTGTGTGATGGAGGGAACTCTGTTCATGTCTTTTGCAGGCGATTTAGGAAAGCTAAGGGATCCGGGATGGCTGAAAACATGGGATGCTGACTGCAAGGGCTGGTGGCCATCCTGGGACCACGGTTGCCACAGCTAAAATAGAAACCAAAAGGCCAGACTCTCCCTGCCAAAACTGACCTCAAGGACAGGCTGGGCCACAGCAGTCTGAGGGCTTCCCAAAGGGCGTGGAGGTGATGAACGAGGCCTCCATGTCCCGTTCATGGCATTTCTCCATTTTTAACAGCAATTCCTCTAAGCTCAGCCGCTGCCCAGCTGCGGTGGCCTCGAGGAGGTTTCCTCTGGGTTCCCTATGATACGATGCGGAGTTCTTCCCATCCTCTGCTCCTCACGTGTGCCGTAAAATACTGTTGCAGACCAGGCACTCTATTTTTTACTGATAAACGAACGGGTCATTTCAAAAGCGTATCCAGAAGAGTTAGTCATGCTGCTGGAATATCTCTGCTTCCACGTACACCCACACACACGCAGTCGGAGTGAGATATGTGGCCTTGGAGGAGCCCTGTTTAATCATAGAATCATAGGATGGTTTGGGTTGGAAGGGACCTCAAAGACTATCTAGTTCCAATCCCCTACCATGAGCAGGGACACCTCCCACCCGCCCAGGTTGCTCCAAGCTCCATCCAACCTGGCCTCAAACCCCTCCAGGGATGGGGCAGCCCGGCATTACTGCTCGTGCACGTGGCACCAAATGTCTAGATAGGAAGAGCGTCTTTCCAACTGGACAATAACCACTTCTGTAACCCTGCTAATGTCTGTGGGACAGGGCTACGACCAGTCTACCCAGCAGGTCTTTCCAAGATGCGTCAAGCAGACCCCCAGCCTCACCATCGCAACTGGTGCCGAAACCGCCCGCCCGGACCAGCGTGCGGAAGCTGGTGAAGGAGCCAGGATGACTTTTCAGAAACAAAGCAGATATTCTTGGCTTTCAGCAACAAGAAGCTCATGTCTGGGAGGAAGTCGGCTCTCCTGGGCTCTATTTTTGCTTCTGCTCATCTGTTTAGGGTCTAGGGCTTGGTTTCCTTAGCTCTACGCTACGTACTTGGGAAACAATGAAAGCAGGCACGGTGAAACCAGCAGCATGTGAAAGCAGAGAAGCAAACCCGACAGCACCGTTGTTTTCCTGACTGGTTTGTTTGGGATTTCTTTTTTTTGGCCTCGCTTCTCATCTCTCCCTGAGGTTCACACAACCCATTGAAACCCAGGTCCAGCCCTGCACATCCTGTCTCCTTTATACCTGCTGGAGGATTGCCCACCGAGTCTCGGGGGGGGGCAGAAGCACGTCAGTATCCTTTGGCCGGTCCTTCCCAGTAGGGTCGGCTTGACCTTTACGATGCCGAGCCCACCAAGTTGTGCCGACAGCGGAACAAATTGCTTCACGCAGAGATGTCCCGTCCTACGAAGTAGCCCCAGAGACAGGATGTCAAAACAATCTCCAGCACTTAAAAGGGCTGGGAATGGCTTTTCAGCTCCCCCCTAAGCACCAGTAAGATAACTTTTGCCAGCAGATCTGGTCAAAGCCCCAGGTTTCCAGAGCCTGACAAGTAGATGCTGAAACACCATGGGGGAAAAAAAAAAAAGAGAGCTATGATTTCTCTTCCTCCTCCCCATATGTCTGTCACAAGAAGTCACCTTCAGTGGCATTGAGGGGGGGCACAGTTGGTCTGTGCTGTGGGAAACCCTCAACACCTTTAATCGCGTTCTGCTCCGTCTCCCACCCTGGAGGCGCCGGGGACCCGCCGGGCGGCTGTTATGAACATCAGGTCCCAAGCGCAGGTTGCGTCCATGGTGACACCCACTGGAGCCAACTCCATTCCCATGTTTTCCTCCACAGACGAGGGACCCGGAGCCGGCTCCCTTCACACTCTTGGCCCTTTCAGTTCCCAAGCTGGGCCGGGCACTCTCTCTTTGCAGTTATCCCTCTGTTATCCTCTTCCTTAGGCAGGTTCTCACTCCTTTGCACTCGCCGGAGAGAGACGAGAGAGGTGCAGGGCGTGGGAAGCTGTGCTCACCCCCTCGCACCGATAACCACGTTACCCGCCAGCCCGCGCGGATGGGCAGAACAGTCATCACGGTGCTGGGACTGCAACACTTCACAGAGGCTTTAACGTACTCCAGCAGCCTCCCTCTTGGTGCCACGCAGAGAAGGAAGCGTTGACAAAAGAGCAATTTTAGCACGCTGCTTTATGAACCCGGCTGCTGAAGAGCGGGAGCGGGACAGTGCTTTTGGGTGAGCTGGAGGAATTCCCGTTCCCGTTCAGCGCCACGTCCCTGCTGCCACGGAGTTACAGAGGGAGCCAGCACCTCCGACGAACGGCTGGGTGGCTGCATACAACTCCTTAAATGCTCACCGGCTGGCGCGGCTCAAGGCGCAGCCCCAAGCTGGGATGCTCTTTAAGGGCCGGTGCCGCTTTCCGTCGCTCGCAGTCATTGCTGAATGCAGGGAATGCCCTGAGTAAACACCCTTCCCTGCTCCTCGCAGCTGGCAAGGAAAGAGGAGGCGTCAGGGCTGGGAAGGAATCCAAGGACAGGTTCCCTGGACAGCGCTGCCAGCACACCAGCGTTCCCGGAGCACAGCTTTGGGTTGCACTTCCTTCGGAGTGTGGATGCCGAGCGTCCCTCCTCCTCCTCTCCACGGCCCTGGTGGCACGGTCTCTCTCGCCCCTTTGCTGCGCGCCGCCGGAGGAGCCGGCTGAGGAAGAAGCTGTCTGGGATTGAACTGCTTCTGGCATTTGGGTGCACCCACCCTCGGCACGGTGTGGTCCCGGCGCAGGGCAGGCTCTCCTGCTTGCCCACATCACCTCCCAGCGTTTCCATGACCTCATGTGCTGGCAGAGAGGATCAATGCAAGGCAAAACCGTCAGCGCTGAGCATCCAAAGCGGACAATTCACGGCTCTTCTCCTGAAAAGTGGCTCTTTTGTTGGTCCGATAAATGTCCCCATTTTTCCCACTGGGCGTGGGGTGTCGATCCTTTGCTTGGGTCACCACCGCAGGACGTGGGAGCGGCGCCCAGCCTGTCTCTGCAGCGCTTTCACAGGGAACGACGGCAGCCCCTCACAACCCTGCTGCCGCAGACAGGCAGGGGGGTCATCCCCGTCAGCTCCGTGGGAGTTGTCCGTGTTCGGCTGCGGGAGGTGGTTCGGCTGAGGCCACAGGGAAAGCGATGACGGCCGCTGGGGCGGCGATTGCCGGCAGTTACAGCAAACGCGTGCATTGTGCCAGGACACACGGAGCCCTTTGAGTTTTCTTTTACGAAAGTTTCCAGCAACAGATGACAGGATCATACCACCAGATACTCCCTCCCGCTTCGCATTTTTCAGCCCTCATCAGCTAAATAGGACCGGATTTGGCCAAAACTTTGGTGGCCGATGCTGTTAGCTAGGAATGGCTTTGCCTGGTCAGACGGGATTCGGCCTGGAATCGATGCCCAGGAGCATGGGTGGAAGGAGAACCTGCACGATGATAACACCGAGCCTTGCATTGATCCCACCTGCGTCCTCAATGCCACTTCCACCCAGTTCCATGGCTTTGTGGGGTCTTGGTTTGGGCATAAACCACCACCAAGCCAACTGTGGATTTCCGTCCCGGCATCCCGGGCGTTGGCTGCTGTCACAGGCAGCGAAGAGCCCAGCATCCAGGACCAGGTGTCCCAGATGGAAAGGTCTGGCTCCAGTCTGGATGCCCAGGAGTGCCCTCGCGTCCTCCAGGCTCAGCCCCACAGCACCATCTTGAGGGCTGGGCACACAAGGGAAGAGCTGCTCCTCCAGGCGCAGAACGCGCTGCGTCACGCATTTGCGAACGATATATGAAATGAGGGGAAATTCATAGAAACATAGAATGGTTTGGGTTGGGAGGGACCTTAAAGATCGTCCGGTCCCCCCCCTGCCCTGGGCAGGGACACCTCCCACCAGCCCAGGCTGCTCCAAGCCCCGTCCAACCTGGCCTTGAACCCCTCCAGGGATGGGGCAGCCACAGCTTCTCTGGGGGGGCTCACTGCCCTCAGAGTGAAAAATTTCTTCCTGAGATCTCACCTAAATCTATCCTGGAAGATGACAGACAGCTAAAGGGGAACCAGAAGAGCAGATGCCAATCCAACTAAGCACTTCCAGACATGAACCCAAGAAACGCCATGCTCCTCATCGGACCCGGTCCTGTCTCCTGGCCCCACATCTGGTGTCGCAGCTCACGCTCCTCTAGAGCGTCACTGCATGGATTCAGCAGGAGGTAAAGGAGTAGCTAATCTGAGGCTGGGGTGGGGAGAAACTCTGGGCTTTTTTGCTGTGAGGGACGAGTTTGATGAAGGTGGAGGCACTGGTGTACCAGAAACGCAGGTAAAATTGCTGCTTTTATTCTCACCCGTGTCCCTCTCATTTGTATGGCTCTCACCAGTAGCACCTAGGCAAGTCCCGGCAGATTATTCCCAGGAGAGGCAATGGGTCTGCGACCCATTCTGCAGGCACTTCTGTGCTGGGAAGATTGGCTGATGGAGTGAAGGAGCCCTTGGCAGGCGCTCCCTGATTATTCTTCGTTTAATCGCTTCCATTCATTCTAAACAAGTTTTCCAGCGGAGCTGGAACCAATCCTCAGCGAGTCACTCGCTCAGCGAAAGAGAAGGGAGGTGAAGGGAGACAATGGAAACTTCCCCAAAGACATCCAAGTTATAATGAAGCAGTTCGCCACACAAACAGAGAAAGCAAAAGAAATTGTCCAGCACATACGTCATTGGAATATTACCATGCAGATCCCTGCCAAACTAGCCTAATTATTCACAAAAAATGAAGCACGTGGGGTATTAAACTGCCTGGGGTGATATTGAGAGCAAGAACCAACCTCCCGCCAGCACTTTGGGAGAGACTCGTAACTCTTAGGAAGAAGCAGAACCCCTCCAGGTGGGAGCACCTGCAGTTCACATTGAATTTGGTTCCCTCTAATGCGCCTTGCTGTGTCCTGGGTGGTGGGGCACTATCCCAAGAAGAAATCCAGAGCCCCAATCCCTTCTTTTCACTACGCCTGGGATGGTTCTCTCGACCAGACCCCCCTGTGCACCCCGGGGAGCCGGTAGGATGCTCAGCCTTCAGCGAGCGACAGAACAAGTGGGGCAGCCATCGCCTGGATCCAACAGCCGCATTCAACCTCTCACGGTACGTGCCGCAGATTCCGGCTTCCCTTCCGCTCGCCTCCCTCAGAGGAGGAATTTAGCCTCCTTCCAATAAATGCTGCGTTGTCCTTGGCTCTAAAAGAAGATTGTCCTGATTTCAGTTCAGCTCAACACATGGTTCTTATCTGCCCTGTCCCCGGCCGAGGGCTGCAGTGAGTGAAGGCATCAGAGGATCGATACCCAGCTGAAAGCGCTGTGAAATGGCTTAAATATTTCAGCCAGAATTTTTGCTGGACTCAGAGGCCAACACAGGGAGGCAGGGACCTGGTTACTCAGCTCCTGGTTTCCACTGGCCTAGAATTTCCCTGTGTTTTGTACAGTTCTGCATTCCCTTGGTAAGCATGATCTCACTTACCCCTCTGTGTCTCCGCTGATTTCGATAACGCTATGCCAGACCTAGGCTCGCGTGAGAGAATAATTTGTTCTTTATCTCAGGAGCACCTGGGCTTGTTCATCACTAGCTCCCACACATGGTACAAATCAGAGAAATTCCTTAATAGTTCTCCATCCCATCACTCCCCTGCCTTCCGTCCCCACGTTGTCCCGCACTTGTCAGGCCAGACACTGCCTGCAACTCCCGCAGAGCTTCAGGACACAGAAACAGGAGCAGGACAACTTCTACGAGCCACTACACATCATTTGTTGCCCAGACAGGTTTCTTGATGCTCACCCATTACTGCTCCGTGCCCCTCCATGGACTCCCAGCTAGGAGCTCGGTTCAAAACCAGAAGAGAAACCAGCCATTTGACACTAAAAAGGCACCCGTCTGCACACCAGAGAGCAATAACAGACCTCTGGGAACCAAAGCAGCCTGAAGGCCAGCAGACAAAGGCTCCTCTGAGTTTTGGGCATCACCAAGCCCCACAGAAGAAGCTGTGCCTTGGTGGCTTCCCGCGTGTGAATAGCTGTGCTCGCTGCGACCGGCACGTGGGAGTCCTTTGGGCCCTGGTTCCCCCAGATCAGATGAATATGTGCTCACTTCAAGCGTGCGCATCCCTCCCTTTACCTTCACTGCAACCTCACGTCCTGCCCGCCCGCGTGTCTCGCTGCGCTCCGGGGCTGCACGGTGCCGCCGCTGCTGTACTTTAGCACTTCACTATTGACTTTGTATTAATTATGACTGTTCAAACACCCCAACCCCAAGCCAGGAAAACAGCTAGCTCGTACACCAGGCCATAAAAAGCCGCATTCATGGCAAAAGTCTCATTCTCCATCTGTACTGCTCCCCCCAGACCCTTGCCTCTGCCCCACCGCTACTGCATGTTGTATTTTGCTAAGCACATCAGCTACGGACCTCGTTTAAAATGCCTCAATAATTGCACTTCAAAGGAGGAAAAGACATCACTTCAACCAGGAGACAGGAATGAGTCACTGGTGCAGACAAAGTTAGTCACCGCCCTTCCCGATCACACGCAAGGAAAAAGGAAGAGGAAATACCCCTCTCAGCTAGGAGGCCAACGGCATTCCCCTTTTCTTAACTGACCCAAACGCCACCGAGGACCACGCAGGGTCTCCCATTAGCTCCACTGGACAAGGGCTCACACCCAGTTGCTGCCAACACTCATCACTTCTCTACTGGGATCCCCTCCACTCAACACTACGATGCTCAGGGAGGAGACCACGCTATGGACCACCAGGTCTGGCACCAGGGATTACCTGTCCTCGCCACGGAGCTCCTACTGAAAGCATCCGGCACTGGCACCTCGGCGGCTCCGGCTTCATCATGCAGCTGGGCATTTCTTTTCATTCCTCTTGGCCAAGGCTTGCTGGACACCTCTGGATTCAGCAGGTCAGCTTGCTCCACCAGGATTCTTGCCGAGAGCTCCGAACCCAGCATCTGGGTGTACAAACTGATTCCAACAAAGCTTTGTTTGGACGTGGGCCCTGCTGGGAGACCAGGCTCTGCGACTCCCACTACCAAGCACACAATACACGCGTTTCCAGGATTCTCTCTCCCTGTCTATTTTCTAGGATACCTCAAGAGCCAAGCAATACAAATAATACCAGAACTTACCAATCCTTACCTGTTATAGTAACGCAAAAGCTCAATGACCTCCAAAAACATCCCTAAAGAGTTTTTTTTCATGGAGACAGGAGACTGCCACTATGTTTGGCCACATTCCTTCCCGGTTTACAATCGCGTTGGGTTTCTCCCGCACCCCAAAGNAGGGAGACCCATCTACTCTTCCCTGGGGAGCAGCACCCGCTCTTAACTGAGGGGCACCATCCACTCTAACTGGGAAGAAGCACTCATCGTTAACTGGGGAGCCCCATCCACCCTTACCTAGGGAGAAGCACCCCATCCTTCCCTAGGCACCCCCATCCGTCCTTCCCTGGTCACCCTTTCCTGGGCAGCAGCACCCACTCTTCCCTGGGGAGAGCCATCCACCCTTCCCTGGGGAGCATCACCCCATCCTTACCTGGCCACTCTTCCCTGGGGAGCCCCATCCAAACTTCCCTGGGGAGCAGCACCCCATCTTTAACGGGGGAGCTCCATCCACCCTTCCCAGGGAAGAAGCACCCTATCCTTCCCTGAGTACCCTTCACTGGGGAGCCCCATCCACCCTTCCTTAGGGAGCAGCACCCCATCCTTACCTGGGCACCCTTCCCTGGGGAGCAGCACCCATCTTTACCTGGGCCGCCCCATCCACCACCAGCTGGAAGGATGCTCCCCCTGCACCGAAGCACAGGATATCCCCCCGACTCACTTTCACGGCCGCGTTTTGGACCTGGCAGCCGCTGATGAAGGTGCCATGGAGGGAGTTGAAGTCCTGAAGAACGAAGCTGTTGTCCGAGGGGGCAAATTCAAGGGCTGCGTGATGATCGGCTACGCCTGCGGACAGGCAATCAACAGGCGAGCAGGGAAACCTGCCAGAAAACAGCTCAGATTTTGCTCATTATTTGCCAACCCCTCCTTCTCCTTGCTGCAAACCCGGCTGAAAGCACATTGGGAGCCCCAACGTTTTGCAGGGAGGACCCCAACGCACCCTCCTCCCCGCACCCAAACCACCACCCGTCTTACGAGGGTCCTACCTGCAGGACGATGTCGGCCCCTGGGTGCCTGCCTATCG
>VXBO01002395.1:46770-61126 GCA_013400135.1 Rhinoptilus africanus
CTTTTAGTTCACTCGAGGTTTGATCCAAACCCCAGCTTCTCCTTTAGTCCGCAGCTTCTGAGGAAACATAAAATGCAAATAGAGAAAAAGGACGTTTTTCAGACCTACCTTTGCTCCTGTCCAACTCGCTGTTGGAAAACCCGACCCGTGCTTTTCCTTTTCCCCACTGAACTGCCCGGATTTGTTCAGCAGAGGGAGCTCAAGCTGTTCATTCCACCCACTCTCCCAGCCTTTCCCGAGGATCTCCCAGGCCGGCCTGGGAGCCTGGTCCTGCTCCAGGGGCTTTCCCTGGGCAGCAGCATCCCCCCTTAACTGGGGAGCCCCATCCACCCTTCCCTAGGGAGACCCATCTACTCTTCCCTGGGGAGCAGCACCCGCTCTTAACTGAGGGGCACCATCCACTCTAACTGGGAAGAAGCACTCATCGTTAACTGGGGAGCCCCATCCACCCTTACCTAGGGAGAAGCACCCCATCCTTCCCTAGGAACCCCCATCCGTCCTTCCCTGGTCACCCTTTCCTGGGCAGCAGCACCCACTCTTCCCTGGGGAGAGCCATCCACCCTTCCCTGGGGAGCANGCGTGGTGCGGGGTTTCAGCTGAAAACACCCCTGCAAACTCTTCAGAAAGGCTCGCATCACCCGGCCCCTTCCCCTGCAAGGCTCACGTTTAAAAAACCCAAACTCCTCACTTAGCCACCCCCCATCCAACCCGCACCACTGAGCCCAGAACGTCTCGACCGACTTGTGCAGCAGAAATTGGACAAACTCAACCCAACCGCGGCTCTGCCGTGGACGCAGCCTCGCAGTAGCCTTGGAAACCCCAGTGGCGCCGGAGCCGCTGCCCTCCTGGCTGCATTGCTCCCTTTGTTTTCCATTCTTTTTTTTCCACCTCCTTTTCCCAAGCAACGTTTGCCCGGCAGCATGACACGGCTCCGTGCTGGCCGCAGCTCTCCTTGCCAGCAGGCGACACAGGCGGGAACACGTCCCCACGTCTCCAAAAACTCACGAGGAGCCGTACAAGCTGCCGGTGACCATTTTTTCCCCCTTGTTTTACTTATTTTTTTTTATTTAATACCATGCACACACAAACAGGTCTGGCAACCTCAGGCAAGCGGTTAAACATTGCTGCTCAGTGATGGGGACATTTCACCAAAGTGCCTTCATCCCCGGCTGCCACACAGCCTTTTTCAGCAGAAAAAGGGAAAATAACACCCCATCGCACTCTGATAATTCCCACGCCTTTCCCACATGGCTTTCCAATTTCTTTTAATGTCTTTTTCCAGCGTGATTGCAGCTCCACGGACTGGTTGGTGACTTGGGCACCTGCATCCATGCCCCCCCACAATGGGATTTGGGAAGGAGGGACATGCGACAGCCCTAAAACACCCCAAACCACCGTGTTTCCCACAACCCCAGTGCTGTGCCATGCAGAACACGACTATAATCCTTTTGAAAAGCAGCCCAGGCCTGCTGGAAATAAGCCTAAACTGGGCAACTTGGCTTTTTATGGTTTTTTTTTATAAACAGCAAACCCCTCAATCGCTTTTTTTTGGGCCAGTTCTGCTCCCGCGGGTGAGAAATTCCCATTTCATCTGGCTGAAAGACGTAGGCAACGGAGCACAAACCCACCCTTTAGCCAAGCTCACAGACGCGGACACAGCTCCTGGACACGGGAGCGAGCATCCTGCCCCAGAGCGGCTACCCCCCCCCCGCCGGGCTGCAAGTCACCAGCCAATCCTGTCGGATGCGCGCCCACCAAATCACAGCGCTTTTCCCCCCCAAATTAATTGCCCATCTACAAATATCCTGCAAATAAAGGTTTCCTGCTCTTCCCAGGGCTGCTCTGGTGCTCGGCAGGACCTAAATGCCACCCCTGGCCATAGGGGCTGCTCTCTGCCATGGCCATTCGGCACCCCCAGCACCTGCAAACACAACCACAAACAAATCCCAGGCTGGAGAAAAGCTGGCAAGTCCCCGCAAGATTTTATCGTGCTTCATTTTGAGGCAGAAGCAGCAGGTTTTGCCAAGGAGCTCTCCTGCAGGAACCTGAGAGCAGTAATACCTCGTCACTGGCACCCACTGGAAACACATCCCCCACCAGCGTGTCTCACCTGGGGAAAAACACCTCCGTCATCCTCCCCTGGAGGAAAAAACCGCTCTCTTACGATATATTACCCAATTTCACACGGGGACAAGCCACGGTCCCAGCTTTGGGAGCTCTCACGCGTCTCAGCATCCCACGCCTCCCTCTGCTCCCCACACAGCGTCACGGGACAGGTATGCGATTAGCCGGAGATGCTCATGAGCCATTCAGGCGTTTTTCATGTCATTGCGACATTAGTCCCAGCCCGTTTCACTGTGCTTTATGACACTTTTTCAGCTCTTTCCCTACACGAAACATTGGGAAAGATTCTGATTTCCCCATGTTCATTAAATGGGACTTTCTGGTAGAGAAGCTCCATGAAACTTCAACTCCCAACTGCCCAGACAAGATGCTTCGCTTTATTCACCCATTATTTACCCAGATTTTCTAAGACAACTGTTAACAGTCGCGTTTCTTCACCGGGAAGGAAGGACTTCATGCCTTGCCTCTGCTGCGGGCAGGCTCTTAGGGGCACACGCTCCCAAGAGACAACTTCCGAGGAGCTGCATCATCCTTCCAACCCCTCAACAACAAGAGGAACCACATCAAAACCCCCGCCCCAAATCCCTCACTCTTCTTCTACTCCTTTCTTTTTTCCTTTCTCATTAATTAGGGAGATGTTCTTTTTCTTCTTTAATGATGTTATTTTGCCCACCGACGATCCTGCCTTGGGGCACAGCAATGTGAAATCTCTGTGATACAACAGACATTATGAGATGCGATAAGAAATAATAGCTAACGAGAGATTTGGATTTGGATGATGGATTTGGGCCAGCATCTCCTCTTTGTCTTCGTTTTGGTCACTCACGCTCCTCTCGCACCTTCTATCAAGCGTAGTGACTTGGTCACCATCTCCCGCTGAGCGGTCCATAACGACATCCATATCGGCGTCCCACCAACACAGCCGCATCCCAGAGGCAGATTGGCCGCACGGACATCTGCTACCAACTGATGGGAGATTCTGCTCCCTACCATCAAAATTCAGACCATCCGAGGGAGCCCGTGGCTGATTAAGCCGATGACTTTGTCACCGATGGCTCTGCGAGGCGGCCCGCGGCCGGGATGCCTGTGGAGCAGCATCCACCCTAAACCAGCCACCCGACTTCACACCCCTCCGGCTTCCACACCTTGGGAAAGGCCAACTGCACCCGAGTGCACACACACACACGCACAAAAACACAATGTACAAAATATTTATTTAGCCCCAGGTCTGCTGGCACAGCACGCTCCGCAGTCGCCTCACCCCACACACCTCCTGGCAGGGATGCCGCTCCGCTCCCGACCCCCTCGATCAATCCGCTTGGTCTCAAACGGACCGTCCCTTCACGTCAGAGCATAAAACACAACAGGGAAAGCAACCGAGGCAAGAAATCCAACCTCTCCCTGAGGAGCACGGGGCTCATTCCGGCCCCCTTCCCACCAGCAAGCCCAGACCTTGGCAGGAGTCGGGGCTGGCCCTGGGCCACCATCCCAGCCCCTGGGCCACCATCCCAGCTCCAGCCAGGAGACCGGGCACGCTGCTGCACTACTCTGGCAACGCCACCGCGCTGCTCCGGCAACACCGTTTCCCTTGCTTGGACCCCTGCGGCACCAAAAAAAATCAGGAGTGTTGCCCCTTTCCCCTTGGAAAAATCCTTATCCTGTATCAGTTCGGTGGCTTGAGAATGTCTTGCTGGCGCAAGGGGGAGAGAAGTTACATCTGGTGATCACCACAAATCATACTCTCGGTACTTCCAGCCTTCATTCACCCCAGAGCAGCAGACCCACTGGCATTCAGGTTTCCTTCCCCACGATCTTTTGCCAAACCCCATCCTGGGGAAAGCGTGTCCTGTCCCCCTGCCACCGCACCATGTGTCCGCCATGGAGCCCCGACCACTTCCATACCCACAGACCGAGCCCCCTTTTTTTAAAAAAAAACTAAAACACCACCCCAGCAGTATCACAGATTCCCTCTTTGCTGGCTCTCTGGCGCTTTCTCATGGATCTCCTCGTACTTGGGCGGCGGGGTCAGCGGCTCTATCGTGATGGGGGCAGTGCTGTTCCCCTCCGAGAGGTTCAGCCTGATGTCCTTCAGGTGCAGCTTTTCCGACTTGATCCTACGGACCTTCAGCGGCTTCAGGCGCTTGCTCAAACGCGAGCTGTGCCGGCCGGGCTGTCTCTCCGTGCCGGGCTCGGTGCCGGCAGCTCCCGAGGGCTGGCTGCCCTCCTCCAGCCCCGTCAGCGACTCGTAGGAGGGCAGGGAGACGCTCATCCTGTTGCTCCTGTCCGAGTCCCTGGGCTCAGAGTAGCCCGTGTTCATCACCTCCTCGTAGCTGGGGACGTAGTACTGAGAAGACACATCTTCGTCCTCTTCTTGACTAGGGAGGGGGGGGAAATTAAGGCTATCAGTAGGGCATCATTTCAGCTTCGCAGCGGGTAGGGGATGGAGAGGAGAGAATAAAACAACCCCTCCAAAAAAACCCCAGTTAATAAAATATTCACCCTTCCACATTATACACTGTTTCCTTTCAGTTTAAGAGACCAGATCACCACCTCACCTATATTCAGACACATTTTTACTTCCTTGCGACCTTGAGCCTTTGATCATCGCTCCCTTTGCCCACAAAACCTCTTTACCTGTTGCCCAGCAGCAATCCCTCCCCCAGCAGAGCACTGCCTTCTCCCCCCTGGACAAACCAGTCCCAATACGTTTGCAAGGGACATCGCCACTCTCCGTCTTTGCCACTCGGATGTCTTTCGGGTTGGGTGTATCCACCTGGAGTTTTAAAGCCTAGAGATTGAGCTGTGTGGTACGTGCCCACCTACGCCACAGGTGCTTGTGCATGTATACGGGCATTTCTTTCACATTATGGAATGGTTTGGGTTGGAAGGGACCTTAAAGATCATCTAGTTTCACCCCCCTGCCCTGGGCAGGGACACCTCCCACCAGCCCAGGNCTGCTTTTGAAGTTATCTTTTATGAAGTTACCTTTAGATTCCAACAGGGAAAACAGTTCTCGAGGTGGGTCTGCACACACAGGTAACCCCTCAGCAGCCTCCCTTGGCAGCTCTCCCCCGCGGCATTCCCTAGGCAGCAGCCAGTGTTCCCTCCTGCCACCTCCCAGCCCACTGTGCCCACGTCCCCCCGTCTCCCCCCTGCACGGCATGTCCCGCGCCGGCTCCCCGCGCCGCCGGGGCTCCTCCTGCGCCCTGCGTTTGTTCAGGCTGCGCTTGCTGCGGCCGCAGCCTTTGCTCCGCTGGCTGGAGCCCCCCGAGCAAACAGCGCAGCCCTGCAGACTTTCACCGGGTCTAAACTCCGCTCCCAGCCGCTGCCTTCCTCCGCCTGCGCCCGGTGAGATCACACACCCGGCGTCTCCTCCTCCTCCTCTCCCTTCGCCAGGCTTGCGGCACCAGTGCTGTGTTAGCCATTAACCACCGCCGCCAGCCTCCCCCTCCCCACGCTGCCTCTGCACCCACCGTGCAGGTCCCAGCAACGCCGCCTCGGCCGGGGCTCCATCCAGAGCCCAGCTCACACACAAACAAGGCTTCCTTCCACCGACAGCACTAGAAATACAGCTGGACTCATTCCCTTTTGAGCTCTAAAGGGACTTTGAACCCTAAACCAGGAGACGTGCTTGCCGTTATTTTAGCAAGGGCTGCTATCAGCCTTCCTCTCCTTGCTCTTGACCTCCTTGAGGAAGAATAACAACTCCCAGTTTAATTCCTGCGCTCCATCCCGCTGCGTTTTTTCCCCCAGAAAGCCTCACCTGTCCTCCTGGTGCGAGGGCTCCGCCGACGCCTGGTGCTGGATGCGAGGGATGTCTTCGCTCTGCCTCTTCTTGTCGCGGATGTTGAGGCAGATGGAGAGCAGCAGCAGCAGCACGCCCGCTCCCACCAACACGTACGCCACCGAGAAGGTCTTGCTCTTCAAAACGCCCCCGGTGCCGCGGTCGGGTTTGCTGCTGTTGCCGGTGTGGGCGGCAGGTTTGGCGGCGGGGCCGAAGCCGGGGACGAGGTTCCAGACGGCCATGATGATGCCGAGGACCAGCATCCCCAGCCCTATGGCCGTCAGGGCGTAGTGCGAGCCGTTGGCCCGGGACTGGGCCATCGCTGCTGCTGGTGACCGGCCGGCCGGGCTACCCCCGGCTTAGCGCAGGGCTGGGCTCGGGGGGGCGGTGGTCCTGCTCGCATGCGTGCGGTCCCCCCTCCCCGGGCAGGCGGTGAGCTCTGGGAAGAGAAGGAAAGCGATGGTTAGAGCACAGCGGGACACAAAGGCTACCCGGCTCCCCTTTTGGTGGCCACGATAACATCGTTTTGGCCCGCTAATGCTGCAAATCTAATTGCAGGGCGCCTGCGGAGAGCACGGGGCGGGCGGCAGCAGGAGCCTTGCTGGCCCTTCTCATCTGCTTTCTCGGCTATAGTATCCACCTACTTTAGGAAGAAAACCGGCATTATTAACATTTGCTAAGGACTCGGCTGCCCCATCCTTAGGAGCGTGACAACCGACCTCTTCACAGCACCAAATTAAAAATATGCCATCAAGACAAATTCAGTGCTTATAGAAACATTCCCTGCTTTACGGAGCTGCGCTGCCTTAGACAAACCGCTGCCGCCAGTGCAAACTAACCTGAAACCGCTCAGAAACAGCTCTCTGCCCATATAACTTCCATTTTCCCCCTGTTCTGGATGGAGCAGGGCGGCTGGCAGCGCTGGCTGCCTGCCCTGTAACACCTCCCTGCCCGGAGAAGAGAAACCAAAACTGCCCTTTTCCCAGCCAAACCACCCCTGCGGCTTCCCCCGACCACTGCCAGCAAGGGGGGGTACCGCAGCGAGCCCTTGCCGCAGCCCCCACCTTGCTTCTGGCCACCACTTGCCCACCTCGGAGTCACACATGCTGGTGATGAGCCCCCCGGCTGCATCCCAGTGACCGCCGCCGGCTCGGGGCCGAGTCAGCATCGCTGGTCCCCACCAGCCAGACCACGGCTGGGACCTCCTCCCTCCACCACCTCGACTGAACATCTCTATTTTCCAAGTCGCCGGGATGAGATGTGCTCGCTTCCCAAGAAAATTTTCCTGCGGAAGCGCATCTCCTGGCCGTTCACTGCCCTGACCTCGGCTGGAGAAGAATCACAGAACGGTTTGGGTTGGAAGGGACCTTAAAGACCATCTTGTTCCCCCCCCTGCCCTGGGCAGGGACACCTCCCACCGGCCCAGGTTGCCCCAAGCCCCATCCAACCTGGCCTTGAACCTCTCCAGGTATCCAAAGAACTGGGATCCCTGCAGCCGATCTCCCCCCCAGCAGCTCCTTTGCAGCCTCCCAGTCCTACGCGTGTGCCAAAACCAAGCGTGCGGCTGCGCAAACGTGCCGGGGTTCTCTCCTTTCCGCCCTGGTTTCCCGATGCTTGTTTGTTCTGGAAGTCGGCCCCTGGATACGCTGCTGCTGTGTTCTATCTCCAAACACACCCTCAACCCTCCAGTTCGATGGTCTCCGGCTTCACGTTTGCTTGTTTATCTCAAGCTCAAGCCCAGTCCGCAGGGTCAAGGGCCAGAATAAACCAGCATTCCCAGAAAACACACCAGTTCCAGCTGCTTGCAGGACGAGACAGGCACGCAAGCCCGGAGAGGAGGAGAGGAGAAATCCACTGGGCAGCCGGTCCCTGTCGGCGTTCACCGGGCAAAGCCTGCGCTCCCAAGGTCTTCCCGGGGTTACTGGGCAAACGGGAGGTGCCAAGCCTTGCCCTGCGGGAGCTGCTGGCAGGCAGGGGCAAGCCCGCCATTTCCCAGGGCACGGCTCAGCGCCGAGCCCAGCCCCACTGCCACAGGTTGAGGAAAAATCCCTCAAGGATTATCGAAGTGGTGGAACGGCGGATCAGGGGCTTTCTGTGCTGCCGACCCGCGGGGGACAGGGCTGTACGTGTGTCCCCGCTGCTCTGCAGTGGATGCCACCTTGGAGATGCTGTACCGGCCACAGGGAGATTTTTGGGAGCGAGTTGGTGGTTGTTTCGGGGTTTCCCAGAACCCTCCGGTTGCGGTCCCCTTTCTCCGTGCCAACCCATATCCATCTCGGCGGTGCCACCCCTCCCGCTCCAGACAGCGCCGGGGATGCTGGACCCCGGACAGAGACAGCAGCAGCTCCCTTCTTTGCCCACTGACGTCAGGGAGCGGGGTTATTGCTACAGCAGAGATAGGAGCGAGCTCTGGAAAGCCAAAGGAAGGGCTAATTCAATGGAGAGACAGACTTGTATGTCAAGTCTCCCGCTTTAATCCGATTTGCCCAGGCTGCAGGGCAGCGCGGCGAGGGATCTGCGTAAAACTTGCAGGCACTGAGATGATGTAGAAGCTTCAAATCCTCTCCAGCTTCCAGGGGTGAGGTGCCCAAGGGAAGCTGGAGAGATGGGGAATGGAGGTTCAGGCACCACAGGTAAACGTTACCAGCCCTGTGTTTCCTTCTGTCCCCACAATTTCCCTGCAGAGCGGTTTGCAAGGGAAATCTTGGCTGGCCGGTGCCTGTCTGTGAAACGCCTTGCCAAAGAGCATGGGGATGGGAGTTCATTTGGATAAACAGGAGAGGAAAAAACCCCACAGCCGCCCATGTAGGCTGGGGAGACCCAAAATGAGAAGCAGGGGGGCTGAAACAGAGGAGGGACATGGAGATGCAGGGGGGGCTTTAAGGTCCTTTCCAATCCAAACCATTCCATGATTCTGTGATTTCCCCCAATTTGCTTACCAAAACCACTTCCAAGCACTCGCCTCCGGCGCAAAGCCCTGACCCCCCCCACGCTCGCTGTCCTTACACGTCACACCAGCCTGCTCCCCTCTCGCCCCCGCAGTGCCCCGGACACACGGCTCCCATCAGCAACCTCACTCCATCAGGCAGGGAAGTGGCGGCTGAGCGCTCCATCCCGCCTCCACCCCCACATCTCCTTCCCTCCACCGGTGGCTGAGGTCTTCCCTGCAGCCAGACCCTCCTTGGTCCCCGTCCCCCGCATGCCGGCGGCCCTGCCCCGGCAATGATTTACCCCAGGATCTCCGAACCATTAAACTCCACCGGCGCCGATGGGGTCACCTGCGCCTCCTCTGCGCTCCGCCGGGCTTCCTGCACCTCTCGCCGGCTCCCAGGTGACGCTTCCTGACTTCTCTTGGGACGCTTCCAACTGTTATTCAGGCATGGGAGGGCTCGGGATAGGCCCTTCCTCGAGTACGGCACGCCAACACGCCTGGATGCGCCCCAGGGGCTTTCGGCAGGGGAACCCAGGTGGGGGGGCAGCAGATAGCATCTTCCCCCCCGCGGGAGACACAGCAGAACCCCCCGACGGCGTCAGCCCCGGCCCGTGCTCCACATCCCGGCGTTCCCGGTGAAAGGCCAGCCCCGCGGAGGTGACTCAGGAGGAAGCAGGACACCCATCACTGCCCACGGCGGCGCCCACGCTCCTCTGCCCTCTGCAACCTTTGGATTTTTCCCCTCCCGTGACATCACCTTCCCGCTCGCGCTCCCGCAGCAACACCTTTGTCACGGGACGGCGAGGGATGAGTCTGCAGTTCGGGGAACGGCTCAAACCCCAGTGCAGTCACGGGATGAGCTCGCTCCCGACTCCACTCCAGGGCTTCCGAGGAGGAGTCGGAGCACGCAGCCACGGAGCTGCACGTCCCTCTGGAGCCTGCCTCCAACAGCCGATGTGCAACTTCCAGCGCCACTTGTAAACCAGGCAATTAATTTCCTAGCACATTTTTTGGGGGGAAAAGAAAAATAAATTCTGTACTCCAAGCATCGGAAGAGCCTGGAGCCCGCTGCGTGTTAACCTATTGTATGTGATGAGCAGAGCCCCAGCTCTCCCTCCTCCCAAGCTGCTCCCAGGGCTGGCGGTGGTTCGGCACCCACCTCTTCCCATCTCTTCCCGTGTCCAGTTTGGGCTCCCCGGCTCAAGAAGGACAGGGAACTGCTGGAGAGGGGACAGCAAAGGGCTACCAAGATGCTGAGGGGATGGAACATCTCTCTGATGGAGAAAGGCTGAGGGAATTGGGTCTCTTTAGTCTGGAAAAGAGATGGCTGAGGNACCCTGCTCTGGCCGGGGGTGGGACTGGGGGATCTCCAGAGGGCCCTGCCAACCCCCACCGTTCTGTGATTTTGTGACTATTCCCGAGTTCCAGCCCCGCAGTCCTCCAGCTCCTCTCAACACCCAGGAGATGATTTGCACGTGCTGGGGCACTTCCAGAGAGATGTGCTCCTCCTGGAGGTGGGGCTGGATGTCCCAGGCGGTTGGGCTGGGTGAGATGATGAGGGAGGGGGTAACGCTGAGCCAGCCTGGGCTTCACTCCCTGCCCGGCCCCCCGGGGACACCCAGCCCCACATCAACTCCTCCCCAGCAGCGCCGGCACGCAAGGCTTCACCTGCATTCCTACACCCAGCCTTCTCATTAACCGCCTTCCCTGCTAATTGGTGACTGCGGCACATCCTCACCAGCTCGTTCCTGCAGTTGCACGGAGCCCTCGTTACGCAGGGACTCAACCCACCATCAGCACAAAAAAACCCAACAGGCAATATTTTCCTTGGTTTCTTTTTTCCCTACCCAAGTTCTACCTGCCCCAGCAGCAGGGAGAAGCCTGGCCGGATATGGGATGCGGGGAATTCCCCTGCCCCAGCAGGGAAAGTGGTGAGAGAAATACCCCGAGATATCCAGCTGAGCTGGGAAAAGCAGCATCGCTCCCTATTTAGTCCATTTGTGTTCCTGCGGACAAATACCCAGCCCGTTTTAGAGCATCTCCCCAGGGAACGGAGGGACCCGGCGGGACGGCCCCGCGCAGACTGTCAGGGCTTTTCCACATTTCCCTGCTTACGCTTCCTGCCAAGAGCGCACAGGAATGCGCCCACATTCATCGCTCTTGGCATCCCCTACAGACATTTTAAGTCCTTTCACCATGTTTTTTGGGGTTTTTTTTCCTCCTTAGATTCCATTTTTTTACCAACTCCTCCTCCGTCGCGCTCTCGCAGACGGTGCCAGGCGAGCAGCGGCGTTTTCTGGAAGCTCTGCCCAAGGGGCTTCCCCCTCTCCCGCTCCAGCCCACCCCGGCGGGGAGCCCAGGGCTCCAGTTCCCTGCAAAACAAGGGGGTCACAGGAAAAGCAGAGGCTGCCCACCCCACTCCCGGGCCTGGGAATGCCGCAATCCACCCGGCTGGCCACCACAGCCATGCTGATGGCTACGGAAAACCAGTGACGGGGCTCACAAAACCCTCTATTGGCACAACACAGCGCCCGGCCCCTCTCCATCCAACGGCATCCATCACCGCATCCTTCAAAACTCTGGACACCGACCACATTGCCACCGGTTTACACGGATCGCACAAGCCACAGTAGCCATCTCCCCCCAGCGTTAATCGTCCCCACACAGCCAACAGCCATCAGCACGGACCTTGCCATGGAGGCACGGGATACTGCCTTCCAGGCTCTTTCTCGCCTCCATAATTTCATGACGACCATCAGAGCAGCGCTCAGTGGGACAAAGAGGCCTTTTCAATTTATATTTACGGACACTTATTCCTGGGAATAAGGCTGCTGCAGCCGCGGAGAGCGCGCCGGCAGGAGCTCACAGCAGCGCTGGAGGTCGGCAAGCCCTCGCCACATCCCAGCCCCGCTGCCCGAGCATCATCCCGCAGCTTTTCCCGTGCCCATGGAGCCGGTGCCAGCCAAACACCTCCCCACCGGCCTCTGCTAAAGCAAAGATGGGGATTTGGGGGTGTTTGCCTCTCTTCGGGCTGGAAAAGGGAGAGGAACTGCCAGCCTTCCCCCTGTGCCCAGGCCTGGGAAAGCACGCCAGCCTGGGAAAATCCCAGCGCTTTGCCTCCGCCTCCTTCCTGCTTTCCTTTTGACGCCGCTTTGCACCTTTATACTTGGTTTGTTGTGGGTTTGGATCTTTTTTTTCCCCCTAATCTGCTGTTTCCAGCCCCAGATAAAGCCATTCCTCCCAGCAGCCTTCCCACGACTTTTGGTCCGTGACCTTCCCCCGTCCCCGTGCCAGCCACCACGCTCTCCTCCGCAGCCCTCCCGCACTCGTAGGCACTATCTGCCCCTCTCATCTCTTCCAAATCCAGCATTCCCACCACCTCAAAGCACTTTCCAGTCCTCCTGGAGTGCTTTATGCAGCTCCTGTCCCACCAAAAGCCCCCGAAAAGCCGTATCTCCTCTCCCTGAAAGCCACTATCCACTGCCATCGGCCTCGCCAGTGCCGCCTTCCTCATCCTCAGCCTGCAGTCTCAGCAGCGTCTTCACCTCGCTGCTCCCCAGGCTCTCCAAACAGCCTTTTCCCGGGAGCAAGACCCACAGTGAAACCGGCGGAAAGGAGCCAAGAGGGCAGAAAGGGAGCGGCGGGCGATGCAGGGGGAGGGATGGAGCCGGCCGGGCGGCCAGGCACAAAGCAGCAGTGTTTTCCCGGCTGGGCACAGGTATTTCGATAGGGATGGAGGCTGGCCGGAGAATTACGCCGCCGCACGCTACCTGCGCAGCTCAGGCAGGATTTTCAGCCGCTTCGGCAGAGCCTCGACAGCAGTTTCTGCCTAAGAAATACACCAGGAACAAGAACCGGGAACAAGAACCGGGAGCAAGAAGCTAAGAAATACACCGGGAACGCGTTCGGGAGCCAAACAGGTACCTGGGCTGCCGGAGGGATCCCTGCTCCAGGGCTTGGGCTGGGAGCGTGGGCAGACAGCCCTGCCGGGATCTCCGTGGGAGTGCGGCTGCGGGAAGCACCGTCCAGCACCGTGGCGCCGAGCTACACTGAGCGTCACCGACACTCAGCTCTCCTCAGGGCACCGACGGGCCAAACGTTCCTCCTTCCCCAGGCGCTTCCCTTCTCCAGGATTTTTTCCACCCGTGTAATTACCCACAGATAAAAATCAAAGGCTGCTCACATACTTCCGAGTCATTTCGGTCCAGCCCCACACCTACGCGTTCCCCATTGCCACCTGGGAGGTTTTCCCTTTCTGGCTGTCACACCAAGATGTCCCAGGGCCTCGGATGGCTGCAGGATGCTTGGCGACGTCCTAGAGGGATGCGCTGCTGCTGCATCCCACCCGGCAGCGGCCGAGGCCTGCGCCGGAGGAGCTTTAAGGAGGCTGAAAGCCCACCAGCAGCTGAAAGCTCCTGGTGCAGCTTCATCCCACCCTGGCTCCATCACCTAAAGCCAAGGACAGCCCATCTCACCCGGGATGCACTCCCAAAACCACCGCTTGTTATTTCAAATCAAACCGGGGAAGACACACACCGGGATTGCGCCCGATACACCCACCCGGAGCTGGCTCAGAGGGGGGAAAAAAATCCATCCAGGCAAAGCTGCCGGCAATAAAGTCATTAAAGCCAGGAGTGAGGAGTCCCGGTGCTCACAGCGAGGGGCTGTGACAGAGGTCACGCTTAGCGCAGGCGGAGGGGGGCCAGCAGGCTTCCTCCCCTCCCGGCCGCTGGCCCTGGGCTACCGAAATTCACAGCCCCCCAGAAACACGCACCTGACGGGGGGGTTTCCTTCCAAACCAAGGATACGGCGGTTTTTCCCGTGCCCGTCGAGACAATACGGGAATTAATCACCGCAGCAGGCAAGAGATAGGAACTTCCTAAAATAATTATTGCCTGTCACGGGCCGTGTCCCACAATCCCGGCGCAGGAGGGTGTGCCGACCCGGCACACACCTTGGGCAACTAGCCCCACACCCCGCTCCAGCGGCCGCCTGCCTTTCTCGGTGGGATTTCTTTCGAAAGCAACGCTTGGGAGAGACCTTCGCGGATTTGCCGGCGCCCTTTGAAGCTCCAACCCACTCTTCCCTTTTGCAGAATTACGGCGGCAGGAAGAACCGAAACCCCGCCGAGCGGTACCGAGTTCACAAACCGGCCGGCACGGACCTGCCCTGCGCAGTTTTCCGTCTCTTTCGCCTTTGTTTGCTTTCCAAACAGACCCAAGGCACGCACCCTCCCCTCGCCCCTTCCCGGGGAATGACGTCTTGGAGCGACGGCGCCGGCGACACGCGAGGGCCCCGCCACCGTGGGCACCGGCCGCAAAGACACCCGTGGGTTTTGCCGGGGAGGGCTCATCTCACACCCCCTTCGCCTTCGCTCCACACTGGGCTGACCCCCTCCTCAACACTGACCCCCCAAAAAAATTGGGCTGCTCCTTTCTCCGCTCTTTGGAAGGACACCCCGACACCCGCAGACGAGGCGCCCCAAGCCCACGGTGTCACCAACGGGTGACGCCAGG
>VXBO01002395.1:69935-83018 GCA_013400135.1 Rhinoptilus africanus
GCGGCACGCCGGGGTCCCGAGTCCGCGTCCTCCTCGATGTAGTAGTCGGGGGCCGTACCGTCGAAGAGGCCGGGGTCGAGGGACTTGCGCTGCTTCCCCCGGGCGAACACCCTGGAGATGGAGCCGAAGCCCATCTTCTCTTTCTTCTTTTTCCGTTTTTGGTCTTCCAGGTCCTCTAGAGACTGCGGGGGGGGGAGAGGACACGGGTTTGGCCACCAAGTTTTTCATCTACCACGTGATGCTCATCCACCCAACCCCACCAGGGGTGATGGGCCACAGGGGCCACGTCCCTAAAAATGGTTGGGTCCAGCTCCAAAGCTGGACCGAAAAAAAAGAAGAAAAATATTCCTGAACTACATGTGGTGGGATTTGCAGTGAAATTGGGCGCCCTCCCCCTGTTCCTGGGAGTTTGGCTTCTTCATTCAACTGGTTCAGGGTTGTAAGGTCAGAGCAAGGGTCTGCCCACAGCTTACAAAATACTCCCCAACATTTTAGGGTCAAATACAGAAGAATAACCTGATCTAGGCTCTGCCTTACAAAAAAAACCCCCCAAACACTAAAATAAAGACTGTGATGGGCTCAGAGCACAGCAACCACCTATGGCATTACCTGGATTTTGGGGCAAACCATGGCAATCTGCGACATCCCAGACTTAGGATTTTATTTTTTTAAAAAAACCCGAATCAGTGTCTCTGAGCCCACCCAAAGCACGGAGCAGCACAGGAGGGGGTCTGTGCCCTACCTGTACGATTGGGTTGTGCAAGTTCTTCTGTACCGGTCCAGGACTGTCCCCCTGCGGCAGAAGGAGACGGATCCAATCGCACCAGCCTCAACACAACCTGGGACCCCCCCACCGCAGCAAAAAGCAGTTTATTCTGGCAGCCGAATCGCTGTGGGGCTGGGAGAAACCCCAGGGAAGCAGCTCTTCAGGTCAGCAAACCTCTGCTCCACACCCCACCCCAAAACCAACAGCGTTTTTAGAAGTGGAGAACCCCCAGCATCCCTGGAATCCATCCCGCATCCCCGGCAGGCCCCCCCCAGCGGGGAAGCAAGCACCCCCCCGCCACCACCACGTAGCGCCTTACGTTGCAGAGCGAGTGCGTTCGATGCCGGGGCGAGTTGATGTCGCTCGGCGTGGACGACCGGTCGCCCTCGGCCGCGGAGGCGTCGGAGATGATGGACGGCTGCCGGGAATGACAGGGACTCACTCTGACCGCTGGAAGGCAGGGTGGGGGGACACCAGGGAGTTAACATCACGCCACCAAACCATGCACTTCCAAAACCCCCATTTTTGGGGGTGTTTTGCCCATTTATTTTTCCCCCCCCCCTCTATGGGGGGGAACACAACACAGGTTTGTCCCCGCATCCTGATCCATGGTTGAGGGGGGGCTCACCTTGCCGGTCTGCCGAGTGCTGGGGGTGCGAGTGGTAGAGGGTCTGCTGGCTCTGCCGGATGGCGGCCGTCAGCGGGAGGTCGGCCTGCATCACCCACTCCTGGTTGCCGTTCAGCACCGTCTCGCCCGGCATGGCCAAGGAATGGCGCTTGGGGACATCCTTGGTCAGCGTGGCCAGGGACTGCTTGGCCTGGGGAAGGACACCAAGGCGGTGGGGGGGGGGGAGAAAAACCATATGAACATCTCCCAGAGCAGCAGCAACACACTGCACCAAACCCATCCTCCCCCTTGCAATTAAATACCCAAATTGCGCTGCTCCCCGCAGCGAGGATGTCCAGCTCATTTTAGCGATAGGTATTTTTTTTTTATGCCAGTATTGCAATAACGCAACACCGGCGGCAAACGCAGACGTGAACGGCAGCAAACACACACATGCAACAACTGCAGCAAACACTTAATTGCAATAAATACCAAACAGCAGCGGCGCGGGGCCGACCCTGGCGTCGTTGCCCACCACGTTTCTCAGGCTCACCATGGCCAGCTCGGCCTCCAGCTCCTTCATGCGGTTGTCTTTCAGGTCCAGCTGGGAGCGGAGGGCGCTGGCGTGGTCCGTCGCCTCCTTGGCTTGTCGCCGCAGCTCCCACTTCTCCCGCTCCAGGAGGTCTTTCTCTTTCGCCAGGGCTTTCACCGCGTCCTCGCTCTCCTGCCGGAACAGGGCAGCCATCAGGAAGGGGAATCTCATTTGCCCACGGGATTTCCATGTGCCCATGGGATTTCCATGTCCAGGAAGGGGAAACCCATGTGAAGAGAAAGACCTCTCTGCCATGAGCCCCTCGGAGGCCACCTGACTGCAAGCGACACCTTTGGCTGTCACAGGAGCCGGGACAGAGCAGCCGTCAGGAAGGGGAAAACCATTTGCTCATGGGATTTCCATGTGCCCATAGGTTTTCCACGTCCAGAAAGGGGAAACCCATGTGAAGGGAAAGACCTCTGGGGGCCACCTGACTGCAAGTGGCACCTTTGGGTGTCACGAGAGCCCTGTTCTGGCAGGGACCATGGCAGGGAGATGTGGAATGTGGCCAGACTCCCAAAAAAGGGATGCCCGCTGGGCACCTGAGCTTAAAATTACATTCCATTTCACAGCTTTGTCTCACTGACTCAATTTCGGAGAATCACAGGATTGTCAAGGTTGGAAGGGACCTTTCAGATCATCGAGTCCAACCATCAGCCTGACTCTGACAAAACCCATCACTAAACCCTATCTCTAAGCACCGCGTCTGCCCGGCTTTTAAATCCCTCCAGGGATGGTGCCTCAAGCCTTTCCCTGGGCAGCCTGTTACGATGACTGATAACCCTTTCGGTGTCAAAATTTTTCCTAATATCCAGTCTAAACCTTAACAGGTGCACTTGAGGCCGTTTCCTCTTGTCCCATCGCCTGTTCCTTGGGAGAAGAGACCGACCCCTACGTCAGGTTTGGGTTGGAAGGGACCTTAAAGCCCCCCTAGTGCTACCCCCTGCCCTGGGCAGGGACACCTCCCACCAGCCCAGGCTGCTCCAAGCCCCGTCCAACCTGGCCTTGATTCCTCCGTATCTATTTACCCTCAACCTGCTGCAGTCCAGCCTTTGCGAATCAGCCTGCTTGCAGGAGCTTTGGTGGGATTTTGCCCGATTGCAACCTGGGTTTGTCACTCAGGCCGCTGTCACCCCCCCCAGCGCCACGATTCCCCGGCGCTGGGCTCCCAGACTCACTTTCCTGTGCTGCTCGTAGTTGCGGATGAAGTCGCGGAGCTGCTCCTCGCGGCTCTCCAGCGTGGCGTACAGCTGCTGCATCTGGCTCACCAGGTCCGTCTTCTCCGACTTCAAGCGCTTGCGGTCGGCTTTCATGGCTGGGGGAGAGAGAAGACGGCTCAAGCACGGCGGCCCCCTTGCCTCCATCACTTTTATTTTTCAAGAAAAAAAGTCCCAAAATTACCCTCCTAGGGGTTGCGCTGGGAGCAGATGCCCAATTCACCCCCATTGCTGCATCCCTGAGAACACCCAGCGCATCTCCAAATCCTCACCCTGCCCTCCAACGGAGCAGCTCGGCCCCTGGAAAAGGAGATTTGGGAGCACAACTGCTGCCGCAGCCTCAGGACGCGGCGCAGGAAAACCTGCTGCTCCCTTTCCAGGGTAAATAAACCACAACCGGTTTTATTTTTAGCAGCGGGGCCGGATTCCTGCAGCGCTCCCACGAGCACCGCTTGCCCCAGCGTCCCCCCCTTCCAGCTCAAGGACGCTGCGTGGGGACGAGGGGACAAAGCGGGAGCGCTGGGGGGACTGGGGACACCACAGGATGCGAGATGAAATCCCGACCTTCATGTTCTCCCTCTCCCGCACCCCAGCGTGGGATGCTGGCTGAGCACTGGCACAGGGACAGCTTGCTGGAAGTCTGGTGAAACCAGGAAGAATCACAGAAATCCCACAAGGGACAAAGCACTTCCATGATTGCTGCACATTAAGCACTTTGCCCGGACTTGCACGTGGTCCTTGGCATTGCCACAGCAATGCTCTGTGGCTCCCTGCTCCACATATCCCCCCATCCCACAAAATCATGCCCGATTTAGGCATCAGAATACAAATATTGCTTTTCTCATCATAGGAAGGACTTTGCATACTTTTCCGCCCTGAGGAAACGCTGCTCTCCAGGGAGCCCCCGCAACGCTCCTGCACTCGCTGCATCGCAAGCCCTGCAAGTCATTCCACTACATGAAATTAAAAAAAAACCCACCCAAACCAACCTCAAAACCCACCAAAAAAATCCCCATCAAGCCACCAAAAGTCGCTAGAAGATGACAGCACCATCACGAGTGGGACTTGTCTCCACGCACACTCATGGGTCCAACATAACTCTATTCAATTAGCGGATCCACAACGAGCGTTTCAGCCCACGCAGCTTTACTGAGAACCTAACGACGGGGTATCACCCAGCACCGCACACAACGCACCACCGTAACGCACCGAAACAGCCCCCGAAAGAGGAGCAGCACCTCTGCTCTACTGAGCTCATCTCAACCTCCTCCCGCAGCCCAGCCGAGCTCCTCACGGCCGGTTTGAGGAGAGAGCTCCTCGGGTAGGAACTTCTTTCCCTGCGCAGGTATTACCTTGTGTCGGTGCTGGGAAGAGGCAGAATAAAACAAGCGGTTGGGATGGAGCCAGCGAGGTAGGGAGAGGGCTTGCAGGTCAGCGGAGAAAAATGCCGGAGAACGGCTTGAGAGCAGCCCCGAGGAGAAGGACTTGGGGGTGCTGGTGGACGAGAAGCACGACGTGAGCTGGCAATAGGCGCTGGCAGGGCAGAAAGCCAACCGCAGCCTGGGCTGCATCACAAGAAGCGTGGGCAGGGGGGCGAGGGGGGGGATTCTGCCCCTCTGCTCCGCTGGGTGAGACCCCACCTGGAGCACTGCATCCCGCTCTGGAGTCCTCAGCACAAGAAGGACATGGACTTATTGCAACAGGGCCAGGGGAGGTGCTGGGGGGGCTGGAGCCCCTCTGCTGTGGGGACAGGCTGGGAGAGCTGGGGGGGGTCAGCCTGGAGAAGGCTCCAGGGAGACCTTCCAGCCCCTTCCAGTCCCTCAAGGGGCTCCAGGAAATCTGGGGAGGGATCTGAACCAGGGAGGGGAGCCGTGGGACGAGGGGGAACGGTGTTAAACTGACAGAGGGGAGAATTAGATGAGATGTGAGGCAGAAATCCTTTGCTGTGAGGGGGGTGAGCCCCTGGCCCAGGTTGCCCAGAGAAGCTGTGGCTGCCCCATCCCTGGAGGGGTTCAAGGCCAGGTTGGACGGGGCTTGGAGCAGCCTGGGCTGGTGGGAGGTGTCCCTGCCCAGGGCAGGGGTGGGACCGGACGATCTTTAAGGTCCCTCCAACCCAAATCATTCTGTGATTCTATGAAAAAAATTAGACTAAGCAGATTTAGGACTCCAGAGATTTTTGTCTGTTAAATATCAGGAGAGAAAACTCTTCAGACCAACTACTCTGCCGCTGAGCATCGGAGGTACGCCAAAACCCAGAAAAACAACAAACCAGCTAAGAAATGCCACGAGAATCCATGTCGTCCCATGACAGGGAGCCCTTGTGATTTTTCCTTGCCCACGTTAATGAACATGACTCCTGCTGGGACAACTCAGCCCCTTCCAACAGCGGGACTTTCCTCGCTTCTTTTCCAGCTTGGGAAATTACTGCAGAAACCCTCTAAAAATAAACTTTTCCAGGCAGGGTCGGTCTCAGCCCCATCCCTGCAGGATAATGCACCGCTGAAAACCCCTCTGCTTTCAAGTCCTTAAACACTTTGTGACACAAACACACACACATATATATATATTTACTTTCCTCGAGGATACCACGAGGCTGTTATAAAAGTTTAAAGTCACATTTGCGTGCTCTGATGCTGGAGGCAACAAAAGGCTCCTAATGAATTTAATTAAGTAGCGGGTCCCCTATCGCATACAACCTGCTTTAATTAGTGGCAGCATTCAGGGTCCTTAAAGATTGAGGGAAAACATTTAATCGTTTGCCAAAACAAAATCTAAAATGCTCAGAAGTACTATGAGAAGAGTACACACCATCTCCCAAGGTCGAATCTTTACTAATATTCACACCAACCAGTAACTGCGAGAAGATGATGGACTTGGGGTATTAAAAGAGCAAGTTGTTTTTTTCTTATTAACCCAATAGGACTATTTACCATTTGTTTCAGTTCATATTTGAGATATCTGCTAAAATTAATGCACTTTTTTTGCCTCCTCTATTACCAGCACTCTCCCGCCTCCAAAACTGATTAACTCCTAAGCTTAAAGAAGATTTATCAGTCATTTGAGAACTTCATTCCAAACCCAATTAATAGGAAATTAATTGAAACAGGCAGGAGAGAAATCAAAAGTTATGCAGAAGTGAGTGGTTTGGGGCTGCCAGCAATTCCTGGACCACGCACCGCTTAATGCATCCTCAGCAAACAAACCTGGCTAATTACTCAGTCAGGGAAAACGAACCTTCGCGATCCACAGCGCGACGCAGGGCCAGCCAAGGAGGGATATAGCGGGTATTTTACTGGCCATCCGAGGAAGTGAAATGGCTTTTTTATTTATGCTGATGATCCAGGACCAGGTTTCTGTATCCCAACTCCCCCCCAGAATATCCAAATGAACTCCGGTGGGCTCCGGCAAAACCTCCGACCTGTTCGTAAACCCAAGACAGCAAGAGAAGCAAGAAATCCTAATCCCTTACCGTGAGCAGGAAGTATTTCTCTCGCCCAGCTTATTTGCATTATTTATTTTGGTAAGGATATTTTTTATTCTCACCAAAGCACAGGGCAGAAGCAGCGGGGGGACCCACCAGCCCCTCCTCGGACTCGGCACTGGTCAGTGATGGGAAAGACGGCTTGGGACCAGAGGTGTGACCCCCCCCACCACTTCTTGCTGTCACCCCCCATGTCCCCACCCACACCATTAATCCTGCACGAGGTCAGCTCCCGCTCCCGTTACTTGAGCTTCCACCTCCTGCCACACGATCCGTCCCCCAGGCATCTCTCCTTCGGGAGAAGGATGACGGACGCGGAGCAGTAACGGGTCCCTCTCCTGCTGGGCTCCTCTCAGCCAAAACTTATTAAAATCCCTCCCCAGCACCTTCGGTTTCCAGCTTTACCTAACGGGCTGACATCTAATCGCTCCAACCACAGGGGCAGCAACACGGAAACCTCCCAGTGATGCCACCACCCCACAGCCCCTGCGTGGCCTCAGCATCTAACAACTTCTGGATGGGAATGAGCTACCGCATGCTAAACCCAGGCATTTTACCCTCTAAAATGGGGATTGCTCTAAGTATCCTCCCCCATTTCGAAAATAATAATAACAAATTAAGGGAAAAGGAGGTGGTGGTGGTCCCACCATCTAGCCCACATTTGCTTGGAGGGCATACAGATAATTAGTTTGACTACCTCGGTAATGGGATATTAGATGAAAAATAATTCGTGTTTGGATCATAGAAATAGCAGCTCTGGCTGGCTTCCTGCTCCTGGGATGGAGCAGCAGAGCTCAAACACCAGCCAGGACACTGGCAGTGGATGCAACCCACCTCTGACCCTCCCAAAAAGCAGTTCCCTACGACTCCCATCTGCTTGCGAGTACTTCTCTCGCCCTGTACAACGTGATTTTTCACACCAGGAATGGAATCAGTGTTGACTTTCTCACTTACCGAATAATACACTTATTTTCTAATGCTGGGAAAGGCGTTCTCGGGGGGCACCACTCAAGCCTCGGCGATGCCCTGCGCAAAAGCGACGCGTAAATCCATCCTGTCCCATTAACATTCACTTAATTTCTCCTGATTCTCCCTTCCAACCATGAAATTCAATATTGTCACCGTGACTAACCCATAAAATCGGCCTGCCCCGCGCAGGAACGGCAGCATCGCTCCTTGCTTTGTGATTAAATAGGCGCGCGCTCCCCGGGCGCAGCCGTCACCATCTGCAGAGAAGATCTTGTCATTGAAGACATCAGCATTACACGGCAGAGCCAGCACTTGCTCCTGGGCGTGTGGACGTTCGGCGCAGGCAGGAAATTTGAGTATAATGTCAAAATTCAGGAAATAATTAGAGGAGGTATTTGCCTTGGGGGGATTTATCTGGAAACACCCTGCTCTGAGGCCAAGAGCTCTCCAAACCAGACCCCCAACAGTCAACAAGGTGGTCAGTGACTTCTGTGGTGATTTTTAAGGTGGGTCTTCAAAGGAGCACAGTGGGTTTTCTGTAGAGTCCCCTGTCCCTTAGGTGGAGAGGGCTTCCTCGGCTGGGTCCATGGCTGGGATGCCCATCCATTGGGATGCCCACACTCTAATTAATCCATCTGCTGGGACGCCCACCCACTGGGACATCCATCTGTTGGGACGCCCACCTTCTAGGATGTCCATCTGTGGGGACATCCATCTGTTGGGACTTCCCTCCACCAGAACGTTCATCCATTGAGATTCCCATCTTCTAGGACATCCATCCGTTGGGACGCCCATCCACGAGGACATCCATCTGCCTGTTTCTTTGCCACTGACCCCCTTGCTGCACCTCAGGAGTGCTGAGGGATTCTGCAGGAGGCTTGTCCCAGGCCAAATGCCATCCCTGGGGGCTAACAGCTCCAAGCCGTGAGTTTGGGAGGGAGGAGACTGATCTCCAACCCATTTGTGGAGCAGACGTGAAGTCGGTTCACTCCTTCCCGAGCAGCGGGGAAAGCCAGCCCAAGGTCTCCAGCTTGGCACTCAACGAGGAAACAGAAAGCAGGTTTGCTCTCTGCATGATAATCCCGCAGGCGAGCTCCAGCAGATCAGATAAACCTTTCCAGAAACAAGAATTCTGCCCACACTGCCATAGATGTCAGCCGGCCAAGAGGCTCCTCCAGTCCCCGAGGCGTTTGGGCACGGCCCCTGCCCGCAGCAGGACCCGGCGGTAATAAAGCTGTCTGCAGCTTCTCCTGACGGACACTGCTGCATCCGAAATCCAGACCACATCCACCCCTCTCCAGCCAGGGAAAAAAATCTAACTGTGCTAACACTGTGCGCACGATCCTGAGTCTCAGGAAAGGAGGAGAGGCCAATAGGATGTAGCACAACGGGATTTTATTTGGATGTTAACCGATTTTAAAAAGAAGCGCCAGAGATGGGATTAGCCCAGCAAAAGGAGCAGTAAAGACGCACAAAGCACGTGCTGCCAGGGACACAGAAACTGCTCGAGTCACTCCCGCAGAGCATCCTGTGCTGCTCCAGATCCCCGCTCCCTCCCTGCGCAAAGAGGACTCCTTAGCACGGCACGGGCTTATCTCCGGCTTCACCCCGTGATAAACACTGTCGGAAAGGGCTGGAAACGCATTGCCAGAGAGGGACGATGGATGCACCCCTCCTCCACCCAGACCATCGCAAAGCAAACCCCGCGCTGCCCAGCAAAACGAAGGCTGTTGAAACTGCTGGAGCCCTGGAATGCAAACCCCGGCAAACCCTCGGCGTTAAGGCCTGTATCTATCTGAACCAGCTGCATCGCGCCTC
Source organism: Rhinoptilus africanus (assembly GCA_013400135.1). Taxonomy (NCBI): domain Eukaryota; kingdom Metazoa; phylum Chordata; class Aves; order Charadriiformes; family Glareolidae; genus Rhinoptilus; species Rhinoptilus africanus. The sequence continues at coordinate 79,386 of VXBO01002395.1, forward strand.
CAGGCTCAGCGCCAGCAACGGCGACAGATTTCCACATAATTTATCCACTAATGACATGACACAGGACGCACAGCGGGTCACAGGCTGGGTGCAGGGATGCTGCGGCCGACACTGCCAGGTGCGGGGCATCCCTCCGCGAGGACTGCGGGGCTCAGGAGTGATGCTCGCTGCCAGGTGGCCTCGGGAGATGCTCCCAGTCCACGGGACGCAACCAACACCAAACCCCGAGCTACCGGGCAGCAAAGCCAGGCTTCCCCACACTCCTCGCGCTGCCTTACCCTGCAGCTCCTTAACACAGAGCCCTTATTTCCCCAAACGCCTCCAGCAGCCGACGCATTTCTCCTGGCAGAACCATTCACCAGGCGCAATCCTTGCCGTTTTTCCTCCCCCTTTGGCTACGGATGGTTTTTCATAGAAAGGAAAAAAAGGATTATTTTTTTTCCCTTCTTCCAGCTGCTGATCCCGTTTCCACATTACCCATCTCCGTATCTGCTGCTGTGCTAAGCCTGCCCAGCTCCCGAGGCCGGATCCAGCACGGCGAGCTTTTCCAAATTATGCAAAAGCTTTCCAAATATTGCAGGGGAGGGAAGGAGCACTGATTTTACAAGGCTTCTCGCTATGGGGCCTTTCCAAGCGCAAGCTGAGATGCCCTCTTCCCAGCCATCACACCTGCAGAGGAATCCTGGAAAACCAATCCCAGTGGCTCATATGGCAGCCACTAAAAGCCCAATAAAAAAACCCAACATCATAGTCCTTAAATACTCACGATGATTCTCCAGCCAAACTCATTTTTTCTCTGTACTATCCTCCACAGAAGCGCGTAGGACCTCACTGCAGCTTCTTAGATGACTTATTATTCTTATTTTTCTTTGCAAATAGTTTTAAAAATAGTTCTGCTCCTCCGTATTCTGCATTTATCAGCACTTCCTCCTCACTGTCTGCGCAGAGCAAATACACTCTAATTAAGGTTTTTCTTCTCCAATTACAGTTTTATAAACCCAGAGCATTTCCTGCTGCCAGAGGCTGCACCGGTGGCATGGGGTGGGGGGAAGATTTGGAAGATATTTTGGCTGTTAATAAATTATAGGGGATGCTTTTGCAAATCAAGAGAGTGCTAAAATTAAAAGCACGTGGACTGGGGTGGTTTTTTCCCTTTCTTTTTCCAAAATCCCCCACCCAAATACAGCCTCAGTCCAATTCTCTGCCCCCACCCTCCCAGCATCTCAGCATCTGGGCTGGGGGGAGACGTGGTGGGCTGGGGGTCTTCCTCCCAGCCTCAGCCTCCGAGTCGGAGAACTTTTGACAGCCTTTCTCTTCGTAATCCGCAAACGCGAGATGACACGTGGAAGCGACACGCGGTACGCTGGGAATCTGGGATGATCTTTAAGGCCCCGGTGCCTGCCAGGGTTTGACACACCAGAGCTTTCCCCTGCTCGGGATCATCCCCTGGCTCCGGCGAACAAACCCCCCTGCCCAGATGTATTGCCAGCTTGGTTTTTGGGAAGGAAAAAACTGCAATATTGCATTTTCCCCTGCAAATCCCAGTCCTGGGAGGAGAAGCCCAGCCCTGGCCGCCGCGGGAAAAGACCCAAATCACTGCAGGAGGCCCTGCACATCCTCTGGAGATCCAGCTTTCTGTGGCGCTCCCAGTAACCCTAGGCGGGATAAGGAAAACTGCACTCACCAGGAAATTTGCTGCCTGCCTCCTAAAAGAGTCCGAGGGGCTCGAATCCAACCCACTCCCACCTCACAAACCTTCCCAGCTGGGTTTCAGCTGCTCTCTTGGCTCTCTCCTCCAGCCAGCCGTGGAGGAATTAACTTTGCGATGCCGCAAACGCCTCCCACACCCTGTTTCCCATCCCAGTCCGTCCCGGCTCCGCAGCGCTGGGACAGGATGGGGGGATCCCGGGGAGCACCATCCTGCGATCAACCTCCCCCCCACCACTACGCACACTGCGTATTCCGGATAAAAGGGACGGCTTTTCCTCTCTTTTTTTCAAATTAAATTCTTGAAACTTGGGGGTCGCGGTGCATGAGAAGAGGGGTGCGCAGCCCTTACCCTGCAGAGCCTCCTTGGCGCGGGCCAGCTCCTGCTCCTTCTGGGCTAGCTGCACCTTCAGCTCGGTGGCCGAGAGGACCTCGGGCGACTTGCTGCCGTGCGTCTCCTCCAGGTCCTTGGCCAGCATTTCCTTCATTTGCCGGAGCAGGTGAACCTCCTCCTGCAGCTGGGCCACCTCCTCCCGCAGCAGCGCTGGAGGAAGAGGAGACACAATGCGAGGAAGTCAGCGACGGCTCCCGGCACAGCCCCAAGACAAACACAAAACCCTGAGGGAAACGCTGCCGAGGTGACACACCCCCCCCAACTCCGCTTGCAAACCCGTTTTTTTACAGCCCAAAACCAGCAGCTGTTCCCACCAGCATCCCGGGAACGGATGAGGAGGGAGGGATGCGATGGGGAGGGCCATCCACCTGGGTGTTAGTTTCTGGTTTTGGCGTTAAAAAATTAAGAATAAACAAAGAAAATTATAAAAATAATAAAAATTTAAATAATAATGTAAGATGATAATAATAAACCAAGAACCACCTTCCCATCCCACTGGCGGCTCATCCAGCTCCAACGTGCCCCACACAACATGCTCCAGCTCTGCCCCCAGTCACCCGCACCATCAGGGGGTAGGTGACAAAATTCTACAAAAACCCCCTTTTCACCCGCAGACCCAAATCTTTCATTTTTTTTCGGCTTTACACCCAGCGACTCCTACACCCCTGGAGGCAGCCGGATGGCAGGAGCATCCCCCCAGCCCACGTCCACTCTGCGGTGGGCACTGGGGTGGGGGGAAACTCCAGCAACCTCGTATCCTACGGCCACTTCGCACGATAAAGTGCTTTTCTGCTATTTCCACATTACACCCATCGCCTTCATCTCCCCTTGTCCTACAATCTGCTCTTCTGCCCCGCAATCCTCCATTACGAGCCCGGCGCGACGATTAAAAAGGACTCGCCCCGGCATATGAAGTTTGATTTTGCTTCCCCCCCGGCTTTGAAAACACGTGGAGAAAACCCCTTACTCATCCAGAGGGTCTTACTGATTTCTCGGGGAGAAACACACAAAGAAAAATAACAGAATCTCTCAGCACGCACGATACGGTTATGGGAAAAAATAAAATAGAAATAAAAATAATAAAAATAAAAAAAATAAACGCCCTCTTCCCAAAACGACTGCCGTTGAGTCCTTTCCCCGCTGACACTGAGCATCAGCCAGCCCAGGGGACAGCGGATGGATGTGAAATGTGGGGGTTTTTTCCCCTTATTTTTGCTGAGGTCCCCCCCCAGCGTGTGCTGGACCGTTTCCTTCCCGCCCCGGTCCGGGAAGCGCGGAGGGGAGGTGACGCCGGCGGTGGGACGGGGAGAAGCGGCTTGCGCCAGGAAGGCATAAAAATCTGGTTTGCATACTTGAAATGCTTCCCCCTCCGAAAACTGGCAAGGCCCCCATTCTGTAAATTATTTAGCGATACAGTCACTAACGAGGAACAGCCGAGCTGCCGGGAGGAGGATTTCACCGCGGCCCCAAAGCGCTTCCTTGAAATCCCTGCGAAAAGCAAGACCCGAGGCCAAAGGCATCTTCCCCCCAGG
>VXBO01002395.1:89963-158848 GCA_013400135.1 Rhinoptilus africanus
AAGGGAGTTGGGTTTGCTTTGCCACGAGCCGTGGTTCTCATGGCCACCAGCCCCGGCGGCATTGCCGGCGGCATCGCCACGCACCCTTTGCCCCAAGCCCTGCCACCATCAGCCTCAGGCTCCCTCAAGCCCATGAAACCTCGTCTCTCTCGGCACCCCGTCACCTCCCATGGCTCCCTCCTTGCACAACTCCCCTCCGCAGGGAGTCAAGTCGGAGCGTGCCCAGCCGACTCAGCGGCGACCCCCAGGAAAACCCCGCTGGGCGCGGGAGAACCCGCCGGTTTAAATCTGCTTTACCAGTGGGGACGGTGCCAAGGTGACCACGCGCCCCTGGGTGCCGTCGGCCACCGTACGGGGAGGCGATATCACTGAACCGAGGAGGAGGGAGGAGGTTCTTGGCATCACGGGCGTTGCACCAGCCCCGGGCTCCCCTCGGGAGCCTCCTCCGAGCCGTCACGCTCCTTCCTGGCAGAGGCGGGCGGTGAGCCCTGGGAAGCGCGAGGTAACTGGGAAGGCTGGGCTGGGCTCACGTCCACACTCCTGCTGACTCACGGAGGACGTTACTCACACCTGCAGCACCAGCGTCACCCGTCCTCATCCCCAGCGTGTGCTGAGACAGCGCAGCACCGCTGCTCTTTAATCCAGCCATGCCGCCTGCCCCTTCCGCCTCGATTAAAAACCCCTTTGGAAGGAGCATGGAAAAAGGGTGCCGGTTAATTAAAAGGTGCCGCACGCCTGGGCTGTGGTTAAATTGGGGTTGGGGTCTGGGTTTCCCCTCCTCGCCTGGGAGCCACTCGTGACCGCGTGCCAGCGGTGGCTGCGGCGGGGAGGGAGGTGACACACAGTGTCCCCTCTGGAGACAACACGTGGAGAGGGCATCAGCCCTAAGGAGAGACGGCTTTCCCGGGGTCACAGCGCGCCTAACTGGAAGGCTGGGAGGGAAGAGGTCGATAATGGAGCTGTATCCAAGACTGGGATTTCCAGGTGACCCCAGACACCCGTACTTCTGCACGAGGCAGGTCTGCAAAATCACAAATAAGTGGTTTCTGACAAAAGATTTATCCTTGTCCATGGCACGTGGGTGCTGCCACTCGCTGCCTGCGGGGTGCCTCGGCTGGGGATGGGTGAGGGTGGGAGTGGGGCCGGGGGGGGACACCAGCCCCACACGGAGGAACCCAAGGCCATGGGGGTATTTCTGTCCATGGAGTCACTTCCCGCAGATCCTGGCCGCCTCCTGCGCAGGGAAGGGGATGGGTGCTGGGTGTCGATGCAGACAGGTCCGGCCCTTCATCCCAAATCCCAGCAGGGACCTGCCAGCCTCCTTCAGCCCCCCTGAGCCAAGACCCCTCCTGCAGGGACGGGGCAGGAGGGAGCGTTCCCAACGAAACCACAGAGGTATGGTTCAGTGATGGTGTTTGTCAGAGCCAGGCTGATGGTTGGTCCCGATGATCTGGAGGGTCCCTTCCAACCTCGGCCATTCTATGGTTGTAAAATCTCCCAACCACCACCTACAAGGGCAGGGGCCACCAGGGACTTAGAGTCAAGCTGGGGTCAAAAAGCACTTCAACTTCAGCGTTGCTATCCAAAAAGGTCCTCTTCCCACTGAAACACTTAATGGCAGCCAGCGGTTGACTAAATCCAGCTTCACCGTACAGATGTCAACGTATATTATTGCCCTGAAGGCACAGGCACCTGCAACGATTCTGTATTACCCAAGCTCCATGAGAAATACCCCCGGCAGAAGGTCAGCGATGCCTTTATGCACCTCTGGATGGAAGCTGGTCCTTGCAGAGCTACATTTGACCTGGAGAACTGAACTGTCCGTAAAAACCACATCCCCATCAACAGGAATAAGATAAATCAGGAGGCACCATACAAGACTCCATGCAAGGTCTCCTGCACCAAAATGCCATCTACTTCCAGGAAAACTTGCTAAAACATTTCCCCCGTGCCCGTGGAAACCCCCTTCCCCATCCCCATCTCTCATCAAAAATAAGATGAAGTGAGGAGATGTTTCCAGACAGAGCTGATTTTTTTTCCCCTCTCCCGCTTTTTTCTTTCAAGGAAAACTTTTCTCAAAAATGACACGTTTTTGTCAAACATTTCACCGGTGACAAATTGGCGCTGGCAGCGAGGAGAGCGCTCAGCTGGGAATTTCGGAGGCGCTTCGGGAAGCTTTTACCCAGTTTTTGAAGAAAATTTAAAAAATTGACGGCGGCAAGGTTGCAAAACATTAACGCGTGAGGCAAAGGATTCATTAACATAGATCTGGCTCCAAAACCAGCGGTGGTAAAGAGTCATTTTCATTCAGGAACTTGGCACCGCTCGGCTCCTCCTCCAGCACTGCCGGAGTATTTTAAGCTCCCAAAAAATCGCATGCGTGTCGCCCAGAGTTTTTGCGGTGATTAATTAAAGCCTCAACGAGAGACAAATCCAAAGTTTGGGGTTTTTTTATGTCTCTTCCCAGTGACTGTCCCCCTTCTTAAAAATACCATCGCAAAAGCTGTTCGCAGTATAAAGAGGCGAAAAAGAAACGAGTTAAAAGCAAACATCATCGTGCCGGTTCCCGGTGCAACCTCATTTAATCCAGTTTCCTGAACTCATCACAGTTATTTCTGTTGTTGGTTTTTTTTGGCTTTTTTTTTTTAATTTCATCATGAGAATTATGGTTGTTATCGCAGGCATTTTATGCCTAACAACTTCTGGCTTCCTTGCGATATTTTCATTCAAATGCTAAAAGGTTGTAATGAGACCAAGATAACGGCCCGCAAAAAATAAGCGATACACATCAGAATAGGGGGAATTTGGCTTAAAAAAAAAAAAAAGAAAAATAAATAGAAATTATTCGTCCTAATTAGCATTCAAAGAAAGTAATTGGGGAAATATAAAAGGACGTATTGTGGGAAGGGTTGTTCCACCTGGCACCGCAACCCCAACACAGCCTGGGCGATGAGCGCCTCTGCGCCAGAGAGCGGTTGGGAGGGATGAAACCCCAAAATCCTCATTTCTGGGCTCGTTAACAGTTTATATTCACGTCCCTGATGGGCCACGCACCCCAAACCTCAGCTGCGCCCTTCGCAAGGCACCTGCCGGGCTGGGACCGGCTCCGGGCTCCAACAACATCTGGATCCAGCGACAAACACCACCAACTCCCTCTTGGATCCAGTGGCAAACATCACCAACTCCCTCCTGCCCTCCTCAGCTTCGTCAGCGCTAACGAGCACATGGGGAGGCAAGGGATGACACCCACGGCCTGTCACTGGCAGCTACGGAGGGGACAGGACACGGCCGCCCACCCAGCGCGGGCATCGATGGCAACGGGGGGTCTCCCAGAGCTTTGAACCGCTGAACCCCACCAGAATCAGTATTTTCCTTTTTAAAAATAAGGCTCAGGGCAGGGAGGAGGGGGAAGCACATCTCAAGAAGATTCAGCATTTTTACATTCATTGAATCTCACCTGATGTCGCGCTGCAGCGAATATATTACCATACACGACGGCAAAGGAACTGCACAACTGCGAACGTACGATAAAAGCCTGGGCTGCTAAAACAGCCGCTCGATTGGCTATATCTAATTAGCAACATAATTAAGCTGCTACACATTGAGGTTGTGCCTGTGCCACCAGCCACGTCATGGTGAAAGAGAAGAATAATAAATCAAAATAATAACAAAGCAAGTGGCAACAAAACCCACAATGGGGGAAGAGCTGTGTATCCGGGTTCAAACTTCCGCAAATATTTTCTCGCGGAGGTTTTTTGTGCCACCACACGCAAAGCCTTATCTCACCCCCTGCCCCGCCAGGAATGTCACTGCAAGGCCACCAAGGGCCAGCGTGTCCCCAGGGCCACCCAGCTCAGCTCACCCGAGCAGGGAGGTGCCATCAGCATGCACAGAAATAACAGGGAAAAAAAAAAAAAAAGGCAGCCTACGAGGAAAGGTTAATAATTCATCCGTATGTAAAACTGCACTCCCGTTTCCAAAAATTGCTTTGCACCCTCAATGACAGGCAGGACTGTGATGGGGATGAAGGCGGGCAACTCGCTTCCGAATTTGGACGCTATCTTACTAACCAGATGTTACTGCTTTTTTTTTTTTAATTTTTTCCACGCTGCACTTTAGCTTCCAGAGAGTTTCACATAAGCACTTCTAATGACTCCTCTTCATTACCCGCCCCAGCAGTACAGATACGCGTAGTAGGGAATCCACGATAGGAACATCTTTTTACGACACCTGCTGCCAGCCAAGCTGCTGCCCACTCAACCTGCCACATTTCCCAGCATGGAAAGTTAACCCAAACCACGTTTCTTTTCACCCCAAACCTGGGCACAGGACCAGGCTTTGCGTGGAGGGGAGGTTGGTCAGAGGCCACCCACGTCCCACCCACATCCTCACCTGCACCTCCAGCAGCCCCAACGCTGCAAGGAACAAACATTTCATAGATTATAGAATGGTTTGGGTGGGAAGGGACCTTGAAGTCCCCCCAGTGCCCCCCCTGCCCTGGGCAGGGACACCCCCCACCAGCCCAGGCTGCTCCAAGCCCCGTCCAACCTGGCCTTGAACCCCTCCAGGGATGGGGCAGCCACAGCTTCTCTGGGCAACCTGGGCCAGGGGCTCACCCCCCTCACAGCAGAGAATTTCTTCCTAATATTTCACCTAAATCTCCCCTCTTTCAGTTTGAAGCCATTCCCCCTCATCCTATTGCCACACGCCCTTGTAAAAAGTCCCTCTCCAGCTTTCTCGTAGGCCCCCTTCAGACACTGGAAGGGGCTCCAAGGTCTCCCTGGAGCCTTGTCTTCACCCACTACCATTTTTGGGGCCACACAGAACACTCAGGTACAACTTTGGGAGTGGATTTCATAACACTGATGGAGTTGGAAATGTGCATCATGCCGGCACTTTCTCTGCCGCTGCTGAGGCTGGCAAAGCACCAACCCCACCTTCGTGCACCCCTGATTGTGCCCAACGTCCCAATGGCCACTCAACTGGGACCACAAAGAGCAACAAGGGCTGTGCAAGTGCATCAGTAAAGACTTAAAATGATGCTGCAGCACAATTTTTGGTTGCTTGCAGGAATTGCAGTAAACAAGGAATAAAGGCAGGCTGAAATGCTTGGCTTTCAAGGCAGGTTTGGAAAGCCCTGGAGGGGCTGCACAGATCAATGACCCCATGTGCCCGGACGTATCCTGTTCCCCTCCCATCCTCTGCCTGTATCAACAGAATATTTATAAATCAATTGAAAGCAATTAATCAGCTCGAGGAAGATAAGGGATAATGAAGAAAAGAGATGAGCTGGCGATGCACAAACAGAGCTCCTCCGGGAAGGAACCGCTGTGGTTAGAAGCCTCCTCTGCAAAGCCTATTAGCTCTACTTAAAAAAGAAATTTAAAAGAGGCAACCTGAATAATTAAAAGGAAGAGTTAATGGTTCATGCTAACAGCTTCTAAAAACCCGCAGCAGCCATGTTTGTTAACCAACACTGCCCACCGACAAAAGGACCTGCGGAAAACCCATCGTCCCGTGCTGCGGAGGGATGCTCGGCTGGATCCCGGCATCCCCTCAGCGCGATGGAGCCAAGGAGGCTCGTGAGCTGCAGGGTACCAACGCTGCCGTCCTGCTGGGTTCATCTCAGCGACCAACCCCTTCGAGCTGAGCTATAAATAATTATGGAGAAACAACTTGAGGACTCGAGGGGAAGCCTCCAGGGATATACAGCCTAATATTACCCACACGATGTATCCCATGGTAGCCTTCCAATCGCCAACCTGCTCCTTGGCAGCAAAGCCAGCACTAAATATACTGTTGTTTCACACGCCAACTGAAAACTTAACCTCTGGGCAGAGCAGCCAGCAGTCACATTTTCTATATATTTTCCTATGGATTTTTCCATCTTAATCCTTCCACCGCAAACTTTGGGAAGAGGAATGTCAGGACAAGAGTTTTTTACGCTGAGGGTGGTGAAAACACTGGCCCAGGTTGCCCAGAGAGGTAGGAGATGCCCCATCCCTGGAAACATTCCAGGTCAGGTTGGATGGGGCTCTGAGCAACCTGATGTAGTTGAAGGTGTCCCTGCCCAGGGCAGAGGGGTTGGACTAGATGGCCTTTGGAGGGCCCTTCCCACCCAAACTATTCTGTGATTCAACGCTTCGAAGACCAGCACCACATCCCTTGGCCACGTTCCTGCTGTTAGTTACGTATTTCATACCCACGGAAGATGCCAACAGCGCCGCTGGCCTTCATCCAGTCTGCAGGACCAGCATCAGCACGACGGTGCTACCAAGAACGGGTCACTCCACCAAACTTACACCCCTGCGCTGCTCCAAGGGGGGGTTACAAGCTGCCACTTCGTTTTTGAGGAACAGCCAAAAACGCCACATCCCCCAGCTGTGAGCTGCACCCTATGGGAACGCTCCCAGGGATGCCTACAAGAAGATTGCCCAAATTTGTGACTTAAAAATCCCCATCCCTCCTTCTCCGGTGCTTCAAGATCTCACCTGAGAGCTGACACCTGGGTGGGCATCTTAATAAGAAAAGGGTCAGGAAGAGCCGCCAGTTCAGAGGATGAAGAAGCAGCATTTTAATACAATACTTGCCTTTTTTTCAAGTAACACTCGACAAAATTGCCAGGTCAGGACTGAAGCCCACGTGGTTTTTGGTGGAGGTGAAGGAGAAAAAGCATCTCCCCGCCTTAACCAGCTAACTTGCAAGGCAGCAATTTAACCTTCGAGGAAGAGCTCAAATTCATCTAGTAACAGCCCTTATCCACAGGCTGGGGGCAGAATATTCCACCGAGAACAATATATAATAGATAAAAATAACTGCACTGCAGCAAGGAGACGGGGAGCACGGCGCAGCGCAGTACCCGGCAGCTTTCTCCTGGCCAAAGCAGCCCATCCATTTAATGGCAAGTTATGGGCCAAAAGCGGGAAAAATTACCCCCAATTCTCATGTTTAAGGGGCTAATGTCGATTTAAAAGCCTTTTGCTCGTCTTGATGGGTGTGAATTCGCAGGCTGAACCCATGTCACGCATAACTGGGATGCTCCCCAGCAGCCCCAGTGCATCTCTGCTCCCGCATCCGCCACCCATCGCGATAAAGTGACTCAGAGCCCCGTTTCCAAAAGTGTTTTTTTTTTCCCTTTAAACTAAAAAAAAAAAATAAACCTGAAAGTCTTTCCAAGTGCCTGAGAGAAACATCTTATTTATGTGCCACTTCGTGAACTTCCAAACTATGTTTATTCAAACTTCCTTCGCAGCAAAGTTTGTCCTTCCCTGCCAGGAGGTGGGGGACAAAAATCAAATGCCGGAAGGTTTTCATCCATTATTTCTCCAAAAGCTTCACCCCCCCCAAAATACCACGGCACACCTGACTGCAATGAAGTAAATTAGCCGTGCCCCATAAAAGGACCAAACTGACCCCAAATTGGTACCAACAGACTCAAAATAGGGAACCCAAAACCAACTGCTATGAAAAATGCTTTTTTTTCCTGAAATACCCACAGTATTCCTCAATGGGAGTGTTGCGACGGTTGGTGTAACACTGCACGCATACGCATGCAGAGAGGCAGAAAAAAGCCATTTAAAGCTTGGAGGGCTGCACTCGGTGCCTGCCTGGAATTAAATAACACACTAAGTTGCAAAGTTAATAAAAGTGACAGCTTTTTATTAATCTTAGCTGGCGCGGGAGCCGGCAGGCAGCCGCCCTCCCGAAGTTGTGCTTTGCACCAAGGCAAACCCAGAGCTGAGGAAATAAAATATATATATATATATACACAAAATTAAAACAAACCAAAAGGTGCAGGAAAAGCCAGAACAGATGCATGCCAAAGCCAGCACTGGGTTGGGATGTGGGGCTGGATTCCCATGGAATGAGCTCAACACGGATATCGCTGGGGAGAGGGCTCTTGTTAGGGTGGAAAATTGCATCCTGGAGAAGGTGGGTGTGCGAGGAAGCACAGCAACCCAGGGATGCAGAGGGGGGAAAAAGCCTCCTACCTTTTATTTCCAACCAGATGAAGCAAAATAGTGACACTTTCTGGAGGAAGGCATGCTCTGAAATGTTTTATCTGGACAAGCGGAGGGACGTCGAGCATTGTAATTCCTCCGGCAAGACAGTGCCAGGTGAGCGTGGAGCAGCCGAGGATGTCAAATTCCAGGAAAACATGGCATTTGCACCCACTCCTGAAGGCCCCAAACAGTGCACCGTGGCTGGAAAAAGGCAGCTGACGGATCAGTTTGATTTTTTAAAATCGCATTAAATGCTTTTCAAAGCTCCCCCCTCCCAAACTTCACTTTCTTAACTCAAACATATTCAGGAAAACCTCAGCTTTCAGCTTATAAATAAAAGTTCACAACTATTCCCCCATACAGAGAAGACTTCTGCGTTTTCCCCCAGCGTGTACCGCACAGGCGCAGAAAGCAAAGCAAATATAAAGGAACCCTTATCTCTTCCACATCTACTTTATAACCTGAACCACGGTTTTCAAACGGAGTTAGAAAATGAAAATAGTAATAAATGATCCCAGGAGACAGGTTCCCAAGAATCAACGGTATTAGTTCAAAACTAAACGGGATCAAGAAGCATAATTCAAAGCTGTGTTTTCAATGTATTACTCCAGCAAGACAAAAAAGATGTTGTTTTCCTGCTATTTACTGGCAGAAAGGCTTCGAGGTCTTGCACCTTTTCTCCACTGCGCTCCCAGGACCTTCTCCCGAGCTGTGCCCGGCACTGGGCACTGCCCCAGGAAAAATACTGAAAAAAAAACCCAAACAGGCCAATAACAACAAAAATATCCCCAGTAACTTGGGGATTTGGAGGGGGAAAAATAAACTGAGGAGGAGCAAATGCACCGCATTTAACTTGGCGCAAGCAACAGCGCGTGGGAGAAGGAGGATGCCCATCTCCACCTGCAAGACACAGTGGGCACGGGGTGCTTGCAAGGGGATAATGAAATAAAGAGATATATTCCAGGGAAAGGGCCAACAGCCGGGGTGATGGGCACAACAGCATCAACGAGTGGGGACGGAGATGGGTTAGACCCAGGGATTCGGTCGCTGCGTCCTAAAACTCCCATCAGGGCAAATAAGAGTTTCTGGGAGGTGTCCCCTGGAGCCTGAGACACACTCAACAGCGACGACTCCAGGATTAGGTTTCAAACGGGAAAAATTAAAGAAATAACTTGTCACTCCCACACCGGACACCCAACGCCCCCCACAGAGCGCATCCAGAAAGACTCAAAGTTGTTGAAAGCTTTTTTTTTTTTTTTTTCCTTAGTAAGATGGGGAGGTTTTTAATAGTTTGGCTGTTTTGTGCCTTGTGCGTGCTGGGACAGGACGGCGGCCAAGGCCCCTCTGCCGGGGGCCGCCTGCGAGACCAGAAAAAAACCCAAAATCTCTAAAATTCAGGCTGGGCAAAAGCGTCTCCATCTAACAGCTCAACGTTTCTAAAGATACAATTCTCAGGCAGTGCTTTAATTACTCAGTTAAGAGGCATAAGTAGAGGCAGAGCACGGCCCCAACCTTCCCCAAGTCGAGCCGCGTTTGGCAACAGCTCTTTTTCCCCCCAACTTCTCCCCATCCACGCTGCAGAATGGCTAAAAAAAAAATAAAATAAAACCCTTTTTGTTTTTCTGAGCCAGATTCACCCTCGCACCACAATCCCCGCAGGATTACAAATATTTGATGCAATCGGAAAGAAAACAAAACCGTCCCGAAATGACAACTGAGAGAGAAACAATCTGGGAAGTTTTAACCTTCAAAATCTGTCTCTTAATTCTGGTTGCGATTTCTGCAGGCGAAGGAGGAGGAAAAAAAAGCCACCAACACAACCCAAGCGGTGGCTGCCGCTGCGTTACAAAGGCAACTTTAGACGGGATTTTAAAATAACACGACTACGCCGTAATTAATGCTATTAAAATTCAAAGTGCAAAGACAAACCGATAATCCCAGCCGCTTCCTGGGACAAGAATCAAAACGGTGCAACGCACAGCTATTCGGTGCTGCTCGCTGCTATCGATTTCCTTTTATTAGATGAAAAAAAAAGAGCGAACAGCAGTCAACAAGGAAACCAAAACCTCTTCAGTAACCCAGCCTGTCCCTCGCATTCAATACCAGCAGCTCAGCAAGCGAAAAGAAAACCGATAGCAAACTCCGCACTGAGTTTCCAAAGTTAAAAAACAAATAAACAAAAAAGAGATTTGGAAATAAAATCACGTCCTGGGGCGCTGAACCTGCCCAGGCACAAATACATCTGCAGGTCCTGGAGCCAAGCAGGGACCAGGCTCATCCCAGGGGCTGGGGATGCAGATGAAGAACAGCCCCGAAGGATCCGCAGCCAGACACGGCTTATAAATGCTGGAATATTCCTCTCTAAAAATCCCGGACCTGCAGCATTGCCCCAGGAGCAAAAGCTTTGGACCTCTGAAGTCCCAAATCCGCACACTTTCATATACCTCCAAGTTGCTGCGCCCATAAATTGGTCTCCATGTGTGGAGGGGACACCAAGGGATCATTTAAGAGGAAACAAGCAGAAAAAAAAGTCAATTGCATTTATACACACACACACACACACACACACACACGCTATTTTGTTTATTTATTTTAAAAACACATGCTCAAATACAAGCTTGATTTTCTACCAATTAATCCTACAGCCAGAGACTTTACTCTCTTCTTCAGCCACTTGCCAAATCCTCCCGAAAGATTGCTGGGGATTATATTGTTTAGTGAGCCAGTTATAATCCCTCCCGATAAGAGGGGCTGATCCGGGCGCAGAGGCATTTTCTTCACGCTATTTGCAAATAAAAATTAAAACGGAGATAGCGGCAGGTTTGCTCAGCCTCCTGCCTTATCTCCAAAGCGTGGCAGGGAGAGAATATTTGATCCGGCTTCAGCCAGGGGAAGGAAACCAAGGCTCCAGGGGAATTCAGCGAACGCCGTTTTTCCAGATACTATCCAATCCTAAGTGCTCTGGAGAAAAATCAAAATACAGCAATAGAAATGCCTGGTGGGACTTGCACGCTGGGAGTTTTGGGAACAGACACCTGGAAATTGGGTGTTCTGTGACTACGGTTTCTTCTATAGGGAAAAGCACCTCTATACCATACCCGACCAGCCCACCTACAAAGTTAAAACATTATAAATTCCCTTTCTTTATTGCAAATAACATCAGGCTGGCCAGAAAGTGGCTGGTCCTCACTTCCCGGGGAAGAGGCTGCGGTGCCCAGGAGGGCTGGAAATCCAGGCTGCTCTCCGAGAAATCCTCGGAGAGACAAATTCAGCTTCATGGCATCGCAAGCAGCATCTCCAGAGATAACCCGAGTCCAGAAGAAACTTCCCCCACCTTGGCAGCTATAAATAGGGGAGGGCTGGGCGCTATCTGCGAGGCTTCACTCGGTTATTTCAGTGAAGTCGCCCTTGGGAACTGCAACTGTGACTTATTCTGCTGCTGGAAAGTGATCTGCAATTGAGTGAAGATTTTTTTGTTTATTTATTTTTTATGATTTTTGTCTTTTTGGATCGAGGGTCACAAATACAGCTACCTGGAGCAATTCATTTCCTTAAGCCTGGCTGCGGAAGGGCCAGCAGCACACAAAGCACTCTGCAACTTTAAAAGAGACGAACACCAGGCGTAGGAGAATGGGGTCTATCCCAAAGCCAGCTTTTCCCCGGAAATTCCACCTGTTTGAGAGCCAGTTCCTTTCTGCCCACCTTAGAGGCCATCATTATTTGGGCTCAATCAATACCACCAGGTCCCAGTTACACCTTCAAGAGGATCTGGAAGCTTCCAGTACCCCGTAACAGTAACAGGAGCAGATTTACACGCAGGAGTCTCTCTCCAAATACCCAGAGGAATCTTCTTTTGGTGGGGAAAACGCAAGCCCTTGGGGGAATATCCCTATTTTAAGGATTGCCATGACTCGAGGACCAGCCAACCAGCATCTGCTCCAGCCACTTCTCACGTCTCTGCTCCGCTATCACAGCAGGGAAAGGGAAGAAGAACAGATCAAGAGAGCCACGCGGGGAAAACAATGAGTTTTGATCGTGCTGGCAGCACAAGGGACGAATACAGAGCGAGGAGGGGGCAGAGAAATCCACAGGCAATACGAGGGGGACATAATGCACAGGATGCGATTGCAGGGGTACCCACGGTGATGCTTTGCACAGACACGCTGATGCCGCACATGCAGCCCTGCATCGCTCCAAAGGATCGGGGCATCACCCCTCGCCTGGCTGGACACCCCCAGGACCAGCTCAGCCCCCTGCTAGCCAAAGGAGAGGTTTTCCTTGCCCTTCCGCTGGCTTCACCTCCACTCAGCTCACTGGTTTATACCCACGGGAATGAAAAGGGCACCCACTAACAAAGCACTGGGGGGAGATGCTGATACAACCCCCCTCAAGGAGAAAAGCACCATAGCCTGGGCTACAGCCCCACTAGGTCACCAGCTCTGGGCTCGTTACCTCTTATTTATCCTACGTCCCTGCCCACCTGCTACAGGACGGCTTTTTGGGGCTGCCACCCTGACGCCGTACAACCGTTAAACGTAAGGTCAGCAGCAAGTAACCCGAAATCCAGCCCCTGCCCTGCAAAACCAGGAAACCAGCTTCAAAAAAACACCACATCACAAGAGTAAAACTGCACACACTGAGGTTCTTTTACCTGCTACCTGCTTTTGAGCGCACCGGATTTTCGAGGAACAAGACAGGAAAAACACAGAGGAACTGCAAACCTGTTGCAAACAGTGAAGCCGTTTCATTCCTGGGCATGAAACACAGGAGGTGCTTTCAGAGAGAAAACGTGTTTTCAGCAGGGACTGCAGCCACATTTTTCAAGAATATTATCCTAACACAAACACAACCCTCTGATTTTTTTTGTTAGTAAAAAAAAAAAAAGCTAAGTATGGACTGATGTCATGGCCCTGAACATTCCCAACAGGCACAGTGAACGGCCGGGTAGGTTGGCAGGCAAATGTGAATTAAAAGCCTAATTTTTAGCTATCCAAGGTGGATTTTTTTGGGGGGGGAAACAAGTAACAGCGCCTGCTCCAAAGCGGCAACAGTGGGGCACAAAGATATCGCAGAGGCTGAGTCCTGGGTACCTGGCAGCATCCCCTGGGCGCAGGTATCGGTCCCAGCCAGCGAGGGATGCAGGAGCAGGGGTGACGGAGCCGCAAACCCCACAAGGGACAGCAGCGCGGCCGAGATGGATGGCTCTGCCATTCCTGCCAAAATATTTTACGAAGCAGCTGTGCGTTAACAATAACACAGAGGATCACCCCCGGCTTCCAGCCTGAATCCCAACCATTCACATACGGCATGTCACTGGCTGCGTAATGGCCACAAAGCCTATTATCTTCCACACCAGTTGTTGAAGTCTCATTAGGACAACTCAAATGAGAGGCTAAATTCTCCTAAACTTACCATTTTCATAATTACTGCCCTTTTATACTCAGCGCTATACAGCAAGGGAGGGAGGAGGGAGGCTGCCAGGCTGCCAAAGGGGATGCTCAGTCCCCGCCAAGGGCTGCAAATTGATTGTTTCTCCTCCCCATCTTCTGCAGAACAATTACTTCTTGCTCCTTGAGCAGAGCTTTACTCCATTCGGGGAGGAACGGAGACCACTGGTATGATGGAGATACGCACCTCAGCGACGCCATGGGGAATGTCATAAGGGAGCATAAACCACACGTAATATGGGCTCGGTTGTGCAGGATTTTACAGCCCGTTCAGGATGGCATCGCTGTCCCCAGCTCACACGGGCACGTTTCCACCAACCCCCGCAGGTCCTGCGATGCCCTGTGGAGACTGCGCTTCCCGGGCCCTCTCCCTCTTCTGGAGGGGTTCACAAGAATAATTCAAAGCAGTCTAATGTACTCTTTTATACGTGGAAGCCTTTGGAATTTAGAATGAGAGAATCATAGAATGGTTTTGGTTGGAAAAGGGACATTAAAACCCATCCAGTCCCCCCCCTGCCCTGGGCAGGGACACCTCCCACCAGCCCAGGCTGCTCCAAGCCCCGTCCAACCTGGCCTTGAACCCCTCCAGGGATGGGGCAGCCACAGCTTCTCTGGGCAACCTGGGCCAGGGGTTCACCCCCCTCACAGCAAAGAATTTCTTCCTAATATCTCATCTAAATCTCCCCTCTTCCAGCTTAAAGCCATTCCCCCTCGTCCTATCACTACACGCCCTTGTAAAAAGTCTCTCCCCAGCTTTCTGTAGGCCCCCTTCAGATATACAGTCTCCCTAGACCCTTCTTGTTTAATTTAAAACATGCTTTTGATTTCAAATTATCACCCAAAACAAGGGTGGGGGAAGTAAGCATACTCCAAAAAAATATAATATTTGCAAGAGATAATTCCACACACGAATATTCTCAGTCATCTCCCCGTTCCTCAGCTCTCCTTCTTATCTATCCCCAAAGCTGCCAACAGTAACTTCAAAGCCAATCCCCATTTCCAACTGGAAACTTGTGGACTGGTTCCCAGTGGATTCAGGGAGCTGCTGGAGGATGCTTGGCCCCAGCCGACACGTCCCCGAGGCGGCACAAGACCCCTCTCCACTCAGGAATCACCAACCCCAAAACGCCCACTACACCTCACCCCGTACATAAAGGCGTCTATTGCCTTGATTGCACCGGCCAGAGAAGATGCCGAGGACCAAAACCCGCTCTTGGCGAGGTGGCATCGCCCCTGTTCCTACCCAAGGAGGAGGAAATTTGTGATCCTCAGCACAAGACGACATTCGACAGCCCGGAAACAGCAAGCCCAGGGAGGCGGTGGGGAGCTGGGGAATGGGCCATCTGCCAGGATTAACCAAAACAATCCCCTTTCAAGACGCAGCAGTTCTCCCCAGCGCGGTCAAGGCACCACAGACGCACGCAGTCCTGATTTCTATCCATGCACCAGACCCCTGGCATTTATCCCTGCTGCCCAAAGACCTGCTGAAGGATCTCACCGTGAACCATCGCCACGGAGGGCTTGGCTGGCTCAGACCCTCCCTCAGCACAGAAGGGCCAACAGCCCTCAAAGGAAAAAGAATTGCACCAAAATTCAGACCAAGAAGCAGCATTTCAGAAACGCTTTTCAGCTCAACCATCTCACACCAAAGAGAGGAATTTCCCTCCCAGTGAATAGCGGTTTATACATTCTTTGGCAACTGCATTACCATTAGCAAACACAATCTGTATTTCTGCCTCGCTCATTTGTTTGCCAAGTGCATTTGAAAGGAATATTTTATCCGCCGCCAGATAAAGCCCGGAGGCTTCGCTGCCTGACGTAAGGCACCGAGCCCAAGAGTTTTGCTGCCGGTAAGAGGCTCGTTCGGCAAAAGGGCACCTCGAGAAACCCCCACCTGAACAAATCCCAGCTACAAAGGGGCGTCTGACCAGTTTAACACAAGGAGGGAGGGGTCAAGGAAGTGTCACCCCAGCCACCACCTCTGCCGACAGCATCCCAGGGATGAGCCGGGATAAAACACAGCCTGGGGGGAAAAAAGGGAGAAAAATGAGCTGGTTCTGCCTTTCTATAGGTTTGGGCTGAGCTCAACTCTGCATCCTGTAAGCGACAATACTGGGTTTAAACCAAGCCATTTTCCACTTGTGGCTCAGTTCATTTTCCTTGGAAATCATTTAAACGTCAAAATTCCCTTAAAACACCGGAATTCCCTTAGAACAGGCATTTGTGGTTCCGCAAGGATTTTTTTTTTCCCTTTCCCCTGGGTGACCTGCATATCAAATTCCCTTCATTTACGAAAAAGGCGATGGAGAAAAGGGCTTGTTTGGCTTGGGTTTTCCCTCGCTCTGACCCAGCAAGCTCCCGCAGGCCAGCACGGCCGCTCCAGCGATGCTCCCAGCCCCGGGGCACGGCAGCTCCCGCCTGGGAACGGCGGCATCGCTGCAGCACCTGCGGAAGAACCCGGCTCATCCTCCCCTCCCAGCTGGGGCTGCCCGAGCCGAACAAATCCAGACACATCCCTGACCTGGCGAGCCGAGGTTCCTCTGGATGCGCATGGGAAGAGAGCTGCTAGGAAAGGAGCAAGCCAACACACAAAGCGCCATCATGCTTAAAAAGTCTTTTTTTTTGGAGATCTTTTACTTGATTTTTTTTTTCCCATAGATTTTTTTCTTTTTCTTGCATCCTGGCTGTATTCCGCTCCGACAGCTGGGATAACGCATACTCCCACACAAAACCCGTACCAGGGACTATTGTTCCAGTGGTTGCAGAGAGTCCCAGCAAAGGAAAAACCACCCCCAGGCAATGCTCATCCCCAACCCGAGCTCTCCCACCACCTTGTTTTGGGAGAAACCCCCAGCAACTCCATACTCAGGGCTGAGGGAGCCAGGCAGGAACCACCGACCCGCAGTTGGGAAGCTCCCGCATCCCACCGTCAATTCCCGCAGCCATCCGGTCCCACCTTTCATTTCCAGCTCAACCTTTACCCTCTTTTGCTTCGCTTCCAAGTTCAGTTGAAGACATTACCCTAATTACAATTATCTCTGGCATCGGCTCTGACAACCCGGAGCGCTTCGCTCCCCCCGCATTCCGGCAATCCTCTTTTTACAACTTGTCCCAAGAGTTCCCGCTCGCTCGGGGTTTGGGATTTTTCCAACAGCTCTGCTCCAGCCACAAGGCACGGAAAGGGAGACGCTGTAGGGAACTGAGAATTAATGGGAAAAAAAAACTGTGCCAAGGGTGGTTAAGAGGGGGAAAAACCTCATCATTTTAAATTAAGAGTATGACCGACCTCCTGGATGCTGTTTGAGTTAAGGATGGGGTGGATTTAGGAAAAGGCTCACAGACATGGAACTCTGTTTTATTCCTTACTGGCTAAACTGGGGAGGCAAGGAGGATTTGCCCCCATTTCCCCCCCACAAGCCACGCAGCTGGGGATGTGTGGAGGGCTGGGATCCCTCACTTCAGGGGACATTTCCACCAGCTATACAGGAGCTTAGCAGGATTTTCAGAAGCACCTAAGCCGGTTAGGTGCCTAAATCCCACTGAAAGTCCCCTTTGAATCCTGCTCCCTTCCTAAATCCCAGCCGCTGCCTATTAGTGCTCATTAGACAATTAAATACCTCCAGCCACACGTCCTAATCCCATGGCTGGGAAGCTGTTGGCCACCATGAGCCACAGCTGCCAGCTCTGCCATACAGGGGGGCAGGGGACCCCCAATTTTGGGGGGGCTGGCACCAACTCCAGCCCCTTCCCACCCCTGCCCACCTGAGGGAATGCGGAGCAGTAAAGGATGTTTGCATTTCTCTCTCCTTTTTTTTCATTTTTCCACCCTTCTTGCTCTATCGCTGTGAGCATCGCAATGAAGGGGAGATCTCTATCTACAAAGTCTCTTTGAAACGGGCCTACAACAAAAACTGCATTTCCTCCCGCTTCGCTCCCAGCGTGGGATAAACCTTGAAAGCACAGGGCGACCCGAGAGGGAGCTGCGTTAGAGCCAGCCACGCTCCGGACGCCGGGATACCATTGCTCCAGATGCAGGTACTGCAAATCTCACCCCAGGGACCGCACATCCCTCCCAGAAAATAAACCATCGCTCCAAACTGGGGGGGATTTCTACCTTTCTGAGGCTGCAAGGACCGAGGAGGCAGCTGCAAGGTGTGCTTTTGGGGGTGCAGATCCTCCTCCCTCTTTTTCCCCCACCCTCAAGCCAATTTAATTCTCCTACAAACCTCTCCAACAACACAGGGAAAGAACATATCCGAGCACGTTTGGCTTGTTATCATCTTAAATGCACTTTAATTAGCAATAATTTCTGCATGCCTGCTACATCCAAGTGAAAACGAAACATATATGCTCCTCTGCTCAGCAGCTTGATGCTCCCTGGCAAGTCGCTATTAAAAACAAGGGGCCGCAGCAACGGGAATAAAAATCAATTTTTAAAGGGCAGCTCATCCCAAAGCCTCACAAGATGTTTAAAGTTAGTTACAACTCAGGAACAGGCGGCAAACTCCCATTTTAATAACTGTAAGGGGTTTAGAGAGATTCCCCCCCTTCCCCTGCTGAATGGAGGAGGGATGTGTGGAATTAACGGGGCACAAATTCCCCTTTCATCGTATATATAGCACACACTCGATGCCCAGGGGGGGATGCACGGGCTCCCAGTAACAACCACCCAGCCATAATATTTTGATCGATAAGCTTATTCACATCCACGGGCAGATGACGGCGCCCGCTCTTTGCCACTCCATCCCCTCGTCCCAGGAACAGCAACACGATAAACCTGGGAAGGGCTGAGCCCCCCCAATCCCCCGGCAAATAAACACCGACACAGCCCGTTTGTGACTTATTTGCCGGGTGAGGAATTATCGACCCCGGCTATAAATGGATGAGCAGCCAGAGACGGTGCAGGAAACCTGAATGGGGTCATGATTAATTCACATACACACAAAAAAAAGAGCTAAATTCATGGGATAATTTTATTTCCCGTGATTAATTTGGCCGGCTCTAATTACACCGTAAACCAGATTGATGCTCTGCATCTTTCCGAGGCCTCTGTCTTCTCCTCCCAAGCTGGCTCCCACCAGCATCAGGGCTTTGGCAAGGGGTTGGGGCAGGCAAGATTAGGGTGTTTTGGGGGTTTGGATGAGGGAGAACAGTTTTACACTGAAAGAGGGGAGACTGAGATGAGATGTGAGGCAGAAATCCTTTGCTGTGAGGGGGGTGAGCCCCTGGCCCAGGTTTCCCAGAGAAGCTGTGGCTGCCCCATCCCTGGAGGGGTTCAAGGCCAGGTTGGACGGGGCTTGGAGCAGCCTGGGCTGGTGGGAGGTGTCCCTGCCCAGGGCAGCGGGATGGGACTGGGGGGGCTTTAATGTCCCTTTTCCAACCCAAACCGTTTGATGATTCTATGATTCTGCAGTAGGACAAGCCACGGGACCATTCAGAAAGCAAAAAGCCTGAGATGAAACCGCGAAGCTGCAGCAGCTCCTCCCGCCCCCAAGCCCAGGGGGCAAATTTTAAGCAGCCTTTTGCACAGGCAGTCATCACCGCATCCACCTAACATCTCGTGGATCCCCAAGTTTTCCAGCCCCTCGGTGTTGGGGCCGCCTTTGCGGGACCCCACCTGGCAGCCGTCCTGGCGCGGGCAGGTGGGGGCGGCCGCCAGGGCGTCATAATTCCCATATTCCTCAGGGAATGCCAGCAAAAAAAGCACAAATCTCTCCTTTGAGCCGCATGTGAAAGGCGCTCTTTGTGCTCAGCAGCATCGTGTGCATTTTGAAGCCAGGCTGGAAATCTGAATCCGATCTGATCGGCGCCTTCATTTTATGTATTTTTTTTAAAAAAAAAAACCAAACAAGCCCAACAACTCTATATAAACAAATTCTGCTGAAGCTCTTGTTTTTCCCTCACCTGCCTGATTCTTTCTTCCCTTGCTTTGGGGGAAGTTCTTCCCCCGCTTTGCTGTATCAAAATAAACAAACACCATCTATTGATTTGGGCTGTTCTCAGAAGATTTGTGGCAGAAAGCTGATGCTCGCTGAGTTATTGCAGAGTGATAACTGCGTGCCCACTGCTTGGAAATGCTTCCTTGGAACAACAACAAAAAAAAGTGATAAAAAAGCAGCTATATCATAGGGAAGGAGGACACGCTTTGCATTCTCAGACCAGAAGGAAATCTGAAGTATGACTTTTTTAATAATTCTTCTGGACAAATCTCCACCCTTATTTAAATTAAAAAACTCAGCAAAATCAATACAAGAAATATGGAGGTTTGCTTTTATTTTGGCTTCCAGAAAGCTGTGGTGCTCACAGACTCTGCATCCCCTTGGATCACCCAACCATTTTCCCCAGCCATGCTGGCAAAAAGTACATTTTGCTGTTGCATCTACACGACGGCACCAAATTAAAGGCTTCGCTCTCCCCGGTACCCTCTGCAACCCACAAAACTTCAAATTAACCTTTTGCTTTCAGAGTAATTAATGCTGCAACAACACTAACGACCTGTTTCAACCCCAATACACCAGAGAACTGCCACAGCCCGGATTGGGATGCCCTTGCAGAAAGGGCTGTCCATACTGGAGGCAGAATTGTAATATCCTTGAAGAAAGCCGTTTAGCTCTGTAATTGCCTTACGTTGTAAAAACCTGCACAAAGAAACTCACTCTGCAGCACATCAGACACATTCTGCTCCTTGGCCAAGCTCTGCACAAGTCCAATGGATCCTCTTGGCTTCATTCCCCCTTAAATTTTACATTTTTGGAGTTATCTATAAGGTTATCACAACAGGATTCAGCATGTTCCCCAAACAGGGACCGAAAGCACCAGTGAAACAACAAAAGACTGCAATTCAGAAGTCCTCTAGACCGAAATTCACATGATATCGCACAAAAGAAATCTGGATTAAATCAATCGCGATAGTTTAAATTGAGCTACCTTCACCCTAAAACCAGAAGCCGGGCCGAACTAGGACCAGTCTCAGATCTCTGAGGTTCACTCCACATCGTGTACCCCATCCCCATAACCCAGACTGATGCTCATGCTCCACAAGGTCACCACCCCCGCTTTTCATTTACCTTCACCGGCATATTAAAAAAATCACGTATGCCTCACTCATAAAATGACCGGATTTTGTCACCAGCCTACCTTGAGTTGACCTCTGGCCACTAATAATGGAGCACCTCCACACAGCAGCCAGCCCAGGAAGGCAAGGAGCACTCAACTGGCTCTGCTCACTCCACAGCTATGGGCAGCACCCTCTGCCACACAGGTCTTCCAAGATCCGCCTTCCCTTCAGATGTTCCCACTTCCCCCGTTACCCACTAACGAACAAAGACCCAAGGGACAGCATTCAAGGCAGGTGCTAGAAACCAGGAGCACCACCCAAACCCAACTGGCAGAGATATCTCCCACCAGGGATGCAAAACCAGCGCGCGGCTGGTTTATAAAGACATTCTCTTTACACACAAAGCCCTGAAGATCGCCTGCGCGAAACTGCTGCTCAAAAAACCCCTGGGATTTACCACAAAGACCTAGGACTGCTGGTGGGGCATGACCACCCCAGGCGATTCTCCTCCAGGAGAACTTCTTGCCTGCAGCTGTGTTGCCCGAGGCTGGAAACAAGCTCCCTGCTGCCTGTCAGGCTGCTTGCTTTTTTCTATTTTAAGACTCATGATCACTGCTTTAAAGAGGGAATTAAACTGATGGATTGTGGATGATGCAAAACCTTGATGTCCTAGAAAGCTGCACAAATAAACGCTATCAGAGTAACTAAAAGGGGAGACGAGCTAATTTTGACACTAAGCGGTATTGAGACGGTCTGAATTCTCTCCATCTTCCCTAAATTGCACATATTGCTGCTGCGCAGTTCTGGTATCGCCCACGTACCAAACCACCTGCAATTCACTCACCCTGCAGGAAAGGTATTGATCAGAGCACGAAGAATTGGCCTTGCGTTTCCACCGAGGAGAGCTTCAGCAGACCAAGCGATGGCCACCCACCTCCCGCTACCGCTGTCAGCCTCTGGCCAGGAGGACTGAGACCAGAAGCAACCTCACATCCCAAAAAAAGAAGGGATTTTTTTTTGGCAGAAATGCAGAATTAGCCCTAATCACATTGTCAGGGTATCACCTCACACTTGCTGCTCACAAATTAGGCCAGTTGCGCATCTGCGGTTGCTCATTTGGCCACTAACCTGCTTTAGCAATTACAGATAATTAAAACATCGCCCTGCAGTCATTCCGATTCACATCATTCCCTGTAAGAAGAGCATCATCAAGTCTGATTTCTGGCGTGCCCATCTCCCACTGCTGCTCTGCACCTCAGCTGGAAGATAAAGGAAGGGGAAAACCTTCAACAGGTTGCATTTAAATCTACGCTCTGTCGCAGTGCAATGATTTACACCAGCGGGAGAGGTGACCAGTGTTGGAACACAAGAACAGTATTTAAAAAAAGCCAAAAGGAATAGAATAGACTATTTCCAGTTGGAAGGGATCTACAACGACCATCTACTCCAGCTACCTAGGAGTTGGAGCAAGAGGAGTTGGAGCAAGGAGGACCAAGACAACCCCTTCTGCTCTGTACAGCGGGGCTATTTTTGATTTGCAGCTCAAAAATACCATGTTAGATAACCTTTGTCAGATGGAGGAATGGACTCCGAAGTCCAAGGAATACAAGGAATAAGTTCAAAGAGCTGCCAGGGGAGCACAGTGCCAAGGGCACCACGAGCCCTGGAGAAGAGCTGGACCTTTGCTCACCACCACAGCAGACAAGGGGACTAACGACTGCACGGGGGGGAGGCCGGGTCTGTGCCCAGCTGCCTGCAAGGGCTGTCTGAGCTTTGTTCCACCCCCACAAATACACCAAAATCCAGCTAATTCTCCTCTTTCAAACAGCATTTCTTTCCTCCTTGTGGTTTACAGGCTGGACACCTCTATTGACTCCACCGTTCATGGTGGCTTCAGCGGGGCTGACTGCCGAGCTCCGATTTCACACTAAATGGCCCCAAAGGAGAAGGGGGAGGCAGCGAGAGGGGAGGGCAGCTGGTGGTGCCGAGGGAGCCGCATCCGCAGGGAGCATCTTTCGAGAAGACACCAGAGCCTCCAAGTCCTCTTCAACCAAGCAAATACAGGTCTGGGGAAGGTCTCAGTAGCCCTTAAACACAGGGGCTTTGCTGAGCCCCCACCTGAGCTGGTGCCAGCCCGGCACGCGGGGGCGAGAAGCACATTTCTATCAAGTATTATTTAATACTAAGTATTATTTGAAAAGGTGACTCTCCTGCCCAACCCCAAGTTCGTGCCGGCGATGCTCGTGCCAGCAAACTGTGCACACACTGGCTTCCACTGTCAGGTGCTGCTACAGGAAACTTTGTTTGGGGGAGAAAAAAAAAAGATAGAAATAAAAAACTAAGTGCGTTTTGGGGATCTGCTCTCAAAGTTTACCTGCAGATCTGACCACATTACCCAAAGCTCTTGCCTTCCCTCCTGGAGAGCAGGACAGGGGCAGAGCCACTGCCACCAGCCCACGTGAACCATCCTCCCAGTTCAGGGATGAAAACCACGGCGGGGGGGGAATAATTTCGGGACTATGTGGCATGAGGGGGGACCACAAGGCAGAGGCAAAGTAAGATAGGAAACCATATGTTTGCACCCACAGACCTTGAAAATCTTTGGCTGGCAGCCACCCTCGGCAGCACAGTCCCAAAACTTTGCTGTTTTCACCCAGAAGGAGACACTCCACCTGTTGGGAGGGGGACGGACAGGGACTGTGCCAGGACTGCACAGCTTTGGCAGTGACTTTCGCTGTCACCGAGGACCTGGAAGACGACCCCGAGCAGCTCACACCGCTCCCCACGCTCATCTTGCCCTCCACGCGAAGGACCACAAGCTGGTGAGGGCAATACTGCTATTACTGTGTGGGTATCAAGTTAAATACAAATATCTGTAACTTGCGAGTGTTCCATAAATGCCAAAAAATTACACAGTACCAGAAAAGATATGGAGAGGGATTTTTGAGGTTTTCTCGAAACCTGTAGGTACATTCCTCCCACTTACTTCAATCGTGTTTCCTGGACACCACTCATAAACAAGGCCTTTTTTGCCTCTAAATCTGGACGCTCTTCCCTGGGTAGAGCATCCCTTGAACGTGGAGGAAGACACCCATTTGGTGTCCAAATGTCCCCAGCCGGCCATCTGTCCGTCCCGTCACAGCGCTACCAGGCGCAACAGCAACTCAGCTTCGCACGGGTGCTAAACCTCCGTGCCGCTAACGAGCAGACCTCATGCAAGGTACTAATTGCAAAAAAACGCCATCAAATACCACGCGCCTGCGTGTCAGCAAAGACCCTCTGGGGATGGCTGTGAGACGGCTCCATCCAACGCCTTATTGTCATCTTAGTGTCCCTTTGTGCTTGAAATCAAAATAAAGTCCATCTACACGGACACTGGTTGTGCAGCCTTGCAGCTACAAATTAAAGAAATAATTAAATACCCGTGACTACTTAGTCAAAAGAAAGCTCTCGCAGTAAAAACAGGAGAGAGAACGTCCTCGGGATGGTAAAGGTTATCAAAATACCAGGGTTTGGAGGAAGGGGGCTGTTACAGCATCGCTCCCTAATACCAAACAGCAAAGCAATCCCTTCCAGGAGAAGGAGATAAAGAATTTCTTCCTCTGCCGGCAATAAATCAAAGGGCACCGTTCAGCTGATGGGAATTGATTTTCCTCCCTTCCTCTGCACTTAGAGCAAAGCGGGGCCGCGGCGAGAGCCTCCAGATGCGGCAGAGCCCAATCAATGGCAGGGACGGCATCAGCCTCCTCCCCTCGCAGCATCGCTCGGGGTGCACCCCGCTCCCCCCCTCGATGGTGGGATTCACGGGACCCTTCCCAAAAACAGAGGGCACGAGAACTTGGAGTTGGCAACAAACAAGATTTGATGGGAATAAATTAAGGGGAATAAAATGCCATTAGCACAAGCAGAACAAATGCCGGTGACTCCGGTGCTGGAAATGGGACAGGGTGGGGGGACATACCCCACTGCCCCCTCCTGCCCTCGCAAATAATAACAAACAGCCCGCCTGGCTGCCCAGCAAAACAAGGCACAGTCTTCCCAGCTAACACACGGCTCCGGCGCTAATCCACTATTAATTAAAAAGATTTCCACTGCAGTCTCCCTCAAACCCAAACCTCTTTTGCTTTTCATGTGCACAGAAAGAAAGGAGAAGAAGGAGAAGAAAAAAAAAAGCTGTCTGTAATGCAGCTGATGCAGAGATCGATCCCTCTCCCCAAACGCTTCAGTAAGAGTCACTGAAATGCAGCGATTTTCCCCCTCCGCTTGTATCGAGCATCGCGTGGTCGCGGGATAGGGGGAGCGCGCTGGATTGATGTGGTGTCAGCCTAAACCCCGACGACAGCCTACGGCGGCCGTACGTATGAGCAGGGGCCTGATTTAACAGGTTATAAAGCTCCACTGTTTTCTCACTATTGGCTTTTATTGCAGCGCATAAAATCTTTAATGAGAAATAAATTGATAGAGATACAGTACCATGGAGGAACCATGATCTGCTCATTTGCGAGCTATAACGTCAAAGACCACATTTTTTAAATCCAGAGAGAAAAATGCACCGCTGGCGTATTTATGTCAGTATTCAGCTGGAATTTGCACTTAAAGTGCCACCTGGATGGTGACGGTCCCCTGCAACGGGACTGTGAGACACTGGGCAAGATGCTGGTGGTGGGATCAACACCGGCACCACCCAAAAGTGATGTGCAGCAAGTGGCTTTGTGTCTGCAGACCTACAGCCCTGGAAAGCAGAGCCTGGAAGAAATCGAGTTCAGCTCCCCCAAACCATGGAGCTTATCACTTTTTTCACCCCCCCTTTGGTTTCTACCATGTTTCTGGGCCTTGTCAGCAAACAAGGTGCATCCTGTGCAGCGGAGATGCCAAGATTATATGAGCCAAACCCAGCAGGGAGTCCTTTACCTATCACCTGCTGTGCCCTGAGGAAGACGATGGGGGTAAAAACCCCAGAAAAATACATGTATTCCAGCAAAGAACAAAAAAAAGAAAACTTGGCACGGTAGGGAAGTGCTGCCCTGTCCCCGCCTGAGCGTTGTATCTTCATCCCCACGCCATCTTCTGCAAACCCCCAGGTCCCCTTCAGCCACTGCTTTGACCTGGGCTCTCCCACCTTTCCTCCAGCCCCACCGTGCCCAAGGCAGCTTTTTGGTGGCTGCTCAAAACGCCGGGACACACATGCCAGGGTGATGGCTTCAGAAGGAGAACGACACCAGAGCCCATGTGGTCACAAAGGGGACCTTGTGGCCACCCAACCTGGGGGGACCAGAGGTGACCTCCATGCTCTGCACCAACCCCTGCCCCCAGATGTGCTGCCAGGGGAGACAGCCGCCGCACATCTGGATAAAGCCCTTCCTTTTTTCGCTCCCCATATCAAAAGCAGTTGGCCAACGCACGTGCGTTTCAAAAATGACATCTAGGAGTGCCCTTTCACAGTCCTGCCGCAGACCAAGCACTGGGTTTATTCCTCTTTCTTCCTCCCACGCTCCTATCCACACGCACCGCGCGCTGCCGTTCTACATCCCCGCACCATCGCTCTCCTCCGCCAGCGACACATCCGGGCAGACTCACCTGGAAGTTACTATTTTTAATACAGATCCAAATTTACACGGGTGATATTATTCTTATTTTCAGTATGGAAAACCACTCCTTGCATTGCGCCACCCTCCCACTTATCGCTTTGCAGGCTCGGATCAATGAGTTTGTCCACCAATTCCATGGGAAATTTCTCCCCCTCCAAGCACATAAATGGCATGGGAAGAGCGTGCCACCAGTGCGAGGCGCCTGCGTGTAACGTGTTAAAGGTGGCAGAGGGAAGATGAATCCCCGTGTTTTCCCATGTCTGACAGCACCTCACGATAAGGCAGATGGGAACGGGTTCCTCCCGTGCCGCTGGCAGTGCGGTGCCCCACCGCAGACCTCTGCCCCGTGCCGTCATGCCGTGCCGACGCGCTGTCTTCTCCCAGATAGCGGAGCAGAGGGGTCCTCCAGCGCAACGCTCATTAACAAGTGCTGGAGCAAATCAATTCAAATCTCTCCCTTCTGCCCCTTCTTCGGCTTTGGCATTGACAATTAAGGGGAGAAGAAAACCGGTTTGAATAGCTCTTCAGAGGTGATGCTTGGACATTCAGCGTGTTGGGAGAAATCCCAGTTTCTGCAGGCGATATTCAAGCAACTGAGGACAAACGTGTGTGTCCTGTGTATCCAAAGGAGGAGCAGAGCACTTAAGCTACAGGAAAACATCTCTAGGTGGTAATGATTGTGCTTGTAAAATGATAAAAAGATCTTTATCAGCTTCCAAGTTGCCACTGGTAGTTAATAACGCACATCCGAGCACCGCTGGACAATGGTATTTGGAGGAGGTGGTGTGGTGGGACAAGGGATACAGCCGCATCCCCACCCAAAGGGTTTTAAAAACCCAAACAGAGCAAAAACCAGCAACAAATCTGACTTTGTGAGGTGTTTATTTTTGCTCAGAGAAAAGGAAAGGTAAAAAAAAAAAAGGGTATTTTGCAATATAAAAGCATCCAGGCTTCCCTCCACTTTGGGATGCAGGGGTTATCCGAGTATTGGCCTTCACTCCGCATACAGCCCAGCGCTGCAAAGTGCTCCCAAACCCAAAGTTAACGAGTAATGCAAATAATGGCTGGCACATTCCTCTACATTTTTTTCTTTTTTTTCTTCATTCTTCCTTTATTTTCCAAACAAGCAAGAACCGGCTGCTTCCCCCTCAGCAGCCCCGGCGCTTTGCACGACCCCGTTTCCTCACCAAGGATTTCCACGCAACACGCGCAGCCCTTGACCTGAGACACGGAGGTGGCTGCGAGATGCTTCCAACACGTTTTTAGTCAAACAACATCATCTTGCCGGGTGTAAACATGGAGCAGAGCACAGACATGGCCTCAAGAAGACCTTTGCCATCACCCACAGCACAAACCCCAATAAGTGCATGGCTATTTTTAAGCTAATACCCCATATTTTTTCCCCGGGAGAGGACCTAAGGGCTGTGGGGCAAGCTGGTATCTCAGGGGACAAGGTAAAACAGCTCATCTTGCCTGGAAATATTCATTAATATTCAGAAATGGGCGTTTTTATCGCCTCTAACAACTTTAACTTAGGAAACAACTTCTTATGAGTGGAGAATAACCATGAGAAATAGCTCAGCCATAGCAGGAGGGAGAGCCAGCAACAGGGGGGAAAAAAGGGAAAAAAAAGACCCAAAACCACAGACTCTCCCACCTCAAAGTACCCCGCCTTAGTCTTTAATAACTCATTATCGTATTATGAAGCAAAGGCTCACAGGATTATGGTGTTTAGTAATATTATCATGGATGGGAGCCAGCCTTCCCGAAAGCTTTATATATTCCTGCTTCGTACTGACCTGGCCTCGGACCCGGCGCACTATCGAAGACAAACACCCCTTGCTCCACATCAGTAAATACACACGCATTTACTAAAAATGTGTGCTTAGCTAATCATATATATATTAAATAGATATACATATAGCTAATACAAGTAGGAGGGAATTTCAGACCGCGACGTTCAATGTCTGCTTCCACTCAGCCGGATTATAAAATCCTTCAGCAGCAAAATAAACAGCTTAGAGCAAACAAGAGGCTTACCCTGCCAGTACGTTGTATTTTCTGGCGGGGGCTGGCCATCGCTGGGGCCACCAAGCCCTTCCCCGCGGTCCCCTCCTGCTCCTCCTGCACTGCCCAGAGACCTGCCCCACTGTTAGTCCTTCAGATCAACCAGCGCTAAACACAGCCTATATTTTGCTTTATTTTGCTGCTTTGCCGGCTCTGCAGACTCGGGCAGAGTTGCTTCTGGCACAGATCAAAGCAGAAAGGGGAAAGCTTCTGAGAATAAATGGGATGCTCCTACTCTCTGCGATACACACCAGAGCCATCACCAGTTTTATGATGAGCTTCAATCACTCCTAGGTGTCACTCCTGTCTCTCAGACCCCTTCCTAAAAGAAAACTAAATCCTCACCAGGAAAAATCTGAGCATGTACCCAAAGCTGTCGAATGCACAAGACGGCAAAACAAAAGCAAACATGTTTTTCTCCACCTTTTCTCAATTATAGCAGCAACCGAGTTTTCATGCCAATGGAATTAGAACTGAGAGCATCATTTTGATGTGAAAATGAGATCCAGTTTGGGTGGTTTGGTTTGTTTCGAGTAAGGAGATGCATTTTTGCAATTCCTATTTAATTTCAAAACTTCCTTTTTTACCGAGTGCGGCACTGGGGTTGTGTTCCCTCTTCCCAAGCCTGGAATACAACTGCTGCCTGATTAACACTGTCCTCGAGCTCTTCCCACCCCACTGCCACCAGCTCCCACTCATTTCACAGGACCATAACTATGCACGAGCCCCCCGGGCTAGAGCCCACCTCCCATGACATGGCATCTGCTGGGGGACACCTGCAGCTTTGCCACCTTTTCCAAGAGTTCGAGAGCATCACAGGAGCAGTCTATCCACGTTACTAGTAAATAAAACATATATTTTGAATCTCCATCAAATAGCCCTGCTTAAAAGATACGGGGACGTTGCAGCATGAGTGACGGTAGGTCACATTTTACTCTTTTCTCCAGCATTTTCACACTAGCCTTCTCCCAGCCATGACACTGAATTGGAAACGTCCAGCTTCATCAAGGCTTACTTTGTCTAAACAGGATTTGAGGTCTCTAAGGGCTGCTACAGAATATCGTGTTTAAAGAGCGATGGTAAAGACATCAGGACAATAAGGGATGTGTTAACGCACTGAGAACCAAGCTGCTTTGCCACCACTCTCTTCTTTCGAGACAAAATTACACAGATTTAAAAAACACATGAGAACCGGATTACCTCGCTCTCTTGCCAAGTGATCAAATTAACTTCCTACAAACCCATCCCAAATTCTTACATTTCACACTCCTGCACTCTTGCCAGGAAACACAGGAAACTATTTCCTAGCTGGGAACGCGAAGTCCT
Organism: Rhinoptilus africanus; assembly: GCA_013400135.1. Classification (NCBI taxonomy): domain Eukaryota; kingdom Metazoa; phylum Chordata; class Aves; order Charadriiformes; family Glareolidae; genus Rhinoptilus; species Rhinoptilus africanus. The sequence continues at coordinate 119,452 of VXBO01002395.1, forward strand.
GGTGGCCAAAGGCCCAAGCCTGCGGCCAACACCTAACACAGAGCATGGGACGGAGGAGAAGGAAGCAACGCCATACAATTATTCCACGTGGACAATTTACATGCGATGGCACTCATCTCTCCTGTGCAAACGATCCTTTCACAGCTTCAGCCTCCTCCCTCCTGCTCCCCCACCGCAATGTTGTCCCACCGCAATAAAGGACCTGCATGGAACATGGGCAGATTTCAGAAAACCAAGTCCAGGAAATAAGGAACTTTTGAGAAATTTGCATGGTAGGAAAACCTCTTAAGATGAAGCTCAGCAGGGAGGGGTCCATCCCCATTTCCACATCTCATCCCCCCTTGCAAGAGAGGAGGGCACCCTCCGCAAAGCCAACGAGACACGTTGCTGAGGTGTGTGCTTCTTGTTGTCCCCCTTGACAGCCAGCAAGAGATATTTCAGGCTTCAACAAGGCTGCGAGATGCCTGCAGACCCCAGCCGCTCGCCTGCGCTGTGTTTATACCCTGTAATGGTCCTCCCCTCTGCTTCAAGCCTCCTTACGCAGAAAAACCTCCAGTGAAAGCAGTGGGAGTCTCTTAATTGCCTCCGCTCCAATCAATACAAACAGTGCTCGGCAATGCCAACTGCCACAGCAAACGCTGACTCCCCAGCAGCGGGATTTCCACGGTTTTCTACCATTTCCACTGCAAAAGAAAGCTCAAAAGCAAGCAGGCTCTATGCAGGGAGAGGGAGGAGGTACCGGAGCTATTGCTTCCAGGATGCATCCACCAAACCCTGTAGACCTCTACTAAGGACTTAGCTCCCACCCTGAGCAAAGGTTTACACCAGCCAGGACATCGGCCACCAGCAATTGCTTTTCTAAAGGCTGGAGAGAGCGGACGCCGATCTCTGTACAAGCCCAGCTCTCCTCCTCAGCTGCCTTCAAAACAAGAAAGCCCTCTGAGCTGTGCTGCCAAGCGGGATGCAGCAGACACAAGGCGGCCCTGCCCTTAAGTGAACCACTGACAAACGAAATCCGAAAGGATCGGCCGCAAGTATTTCGATTTAATGCCATCTGCAGAACATCTAAACTTATCCTCGGCGGGAGGCACGGCAGCTGGGATTTCCAAAGACGCCGGGGGAATTTGAGCTCCCAAATCTTCTGGGTTCTTGGGATATTTCGGAGTCGGACTTAAGCCTGCTTAACGCAAACAAAGCCCAACAGAAGAGTCATCCCTCACATTACAAAATCCTACTTCAAACCCTGGGAAAACACAGCAACACCAGAAATGTATCTGAAAAGGCCAGGATTAACAAGGTCTTGAAGATGCTACCACTTCTTATCTGAAGCGAGCACTAAATTGTCTTTTAAAATGTGTTAATTAACAGGGTTTCACCAAGTTTATTAAACAGTTGTCCCAGTCACCTTCATAGACAAGTCCTTAGCCCTGGCAAGTTTCTAAAGGTCTTCCATTCAGTAAATTACAGCCTCATCTATGCTATTAGATAGCCTGTTATCCTCATTCGACTCTCGTGTTGTAATTACCGAGGCCATTTTAGCAGGTAATTTGGCATAGCTGTCATCACTTCCAAGTTTAATACGCCTTCGTTCACAAGAGTGCCACACACACGCGTTTCTCATCTAGTCCCAGGAGCAGCCCAGACGCCCACGAGTGGGATCTTCCAAAGCATCGCAGGACACTGTGCAAGGTGTCAGCGTGCCACGGGCTCCTGGGGGCTGCCACCCCACCGCGCAAGCTGCTCCACCGGCAGGATGGATGCATGGCTGCTCTGCAAATGACTCGTGGTCTTCGGGATAAGGTACAAGATGGCAACTTTAAACGGAGAGATGGGAGAGGAGCAGAAGTAGACCAGACAATTCTGGCCGGCACAGCAGTGGAAGCATATTAGACTTGCAACAGACCAATGCACATAGATATATAAAACACACTAGGTAGGACGGGAAGCCAATCTTCACGATCCTGCCCACTCCATGCCAAAACCTTCCCATCAACGAAAGCCACAAACCAAAGCATAAGAGACTGGGAGAGCCCAGGGGAGGGAGCAGCTCAGCAGCAGTTAAGGAGAGCAGGGACCTGCTGCTCCGCGAGCAAAACAAGTCCCTGGATGACCCTACGTCTGCTTCCAAGCAAGTGTGCGACTCCGGGTGGTGCTGCTGCAGGTTAACTGTGAACCGCAGCAAGCCAGAACTCTGCCTGGGACCTCATTCCCCACCGCTCCTCCTACCTGTGGCCTCAGTAAGTGCTTTGTGGTTTTCCTTCCAAGCCAGGACTCTCGGCAAGCACTGGAAGAGGACATGGACTTCAGCCAGGCTGCAAAAGCACCAGACTCCTTAATTACTTCATGGCGCTTCTTCTCCTTAGTGATGTCCATTTGCACACAGCTGTATCATGAAGTTTGCCAGTGTTAACAAAGCACTCCTCCTCCAGAGACCCATTTACTCTACAGGGCTGCAAATGGGATTGGTAAGAAATTAATTTGGGGTGCAGCAATACATCAAAAAAGAAGACGGAAGGAAAACAACAGCCCGGCTGTAACAGGGATATCGGCTTTCCAGGGCATGAGCAGCAACACCAAGGTAATGACACAAGCAGGGGACCTGCATCACAGTCACCTCTACAAACCAAACTCCAGAAAAGGAAAAAAATTTAAAAAGGACACTCTTGAATGGTAATCATTGGGTTAAACTGAGATCTGAAGTTTAAAATGCTTGCTTATGATACATTTCTACAGTCTTTCTTCAGGTTATAAATGTATTCATTCCCTCTTTCCCACAAATCTGGGCTTTCTTTTTAATCTCCTTATGATATTGTGGGGAAAGGACTCTAATTTCATAGACCGCACACTTAAGACAATAACCCATAAACCCCATTAGATTCCTATACAAAGGACTTTAGAAGAGCCGATGAGGAGGAGATGCCACGGGCTAAGAGGAGGTGGAGGATCGCAGAAGAGGCTTTCCAACACAGAGGAGGTTACAAAGCCCATTAAACCCCAACTTGCTTGAAAAGCAATTTTCAGAGCAGTATGAAAAAAATAACACGCCCAGAATTAGCTTGGAAATTACGTCTCTTTATAAGCTTGAGAAAGGGAAGAAGAAAGGGAAAAAGAGCTGAGATCCAAACCGGCAGAACATCGGTCCTTCCGAAGGTACCTCCAAGACATCCATTGCTCGAGGGAAGCAGAAATCCCTCAGCCTTGCAGAGCAGCTGTGGAGGGCCCTAAGACAGCAAGTCAAGAAGTCCCCTTTTTTGCAAAAAAATAGACTTTCCGATGGCTTAAAAATCAACCCAACTGTGGGTGCTGCCAAAAGCCACCCACATCAGCGCCAGCCCCCAGCAGCTACATAAACCAGCACAGATCCTGCACTACTTGTTTGTGCCTTCGGTCCTGACATTTGCGATGGAAAAACCATAAACCTGCCCCATTGATGTACAGCCCTACTCTTCCCTTCCCTACCCGGCGCACGGGGAACATCTGGAGGGTGTAGGTTGCTCCATCCGACAAGAGCGGAGGTTGGGGACACACACAAACAAAACCACCTTCATGTTCTACAAGCGGCAGCGAGTTCTTTCCAAAGAGAAACCAAGAGGCGTCCGTGGCCGGCTGTGACTCTAAACGCTCGTGAGAGGGCTGCCATATGGGTTCAGATTTATCACTTGTGTTTCCTAACTTGCACATCTGTTTTCTATAAGTAGCTGTCCAAGTCAATGCATCTCCCCTTTCCTCATGAACCGCCCACGGAGCTTTTCAAGGACAAATCATCATTGCTTTCGCTGCTTATCTGCTTAGTGGTCTCCGCTATGTTATCTCAACAATTTCAAGCGCTATTCATAAAAAACCCAGAGCAGGCACTTTTAGGCATGGTCTCCCCCCCTGTGCTCTTGCGGGGCTGTAAATTTGCCGTTGAAGAACCATGCTAAGGTGTCTCCAAAAGTAAGGTAACACACGTGGTGACTATTGGGGGTGAGTTTAATCAAGATGCTGAACGAGAAGACAGCGGTCCGTTCCCATCGACAACCCAGGAAACTCCTATTATCTCCTCTAATTCCATTAAAGTCATCACAATAATTTCCATTGCCCTCTGCCAGAGAATCTTCTCCTAAACCGAAACCTGAACACAGGAATTGGAGATAAAAGGGGAATTCCTCTAAGGATGGATGCGTTGGGGAAAACGGCAAAAAGGCAGGGGGGTCACAAGGAACTAATGAGACTTCCCAGACCCCAGCTCATCCGGACACGAGGAATGTGCGGCATGCAGAGGGCAAACAGGGCTAATGCAGCTCCAGGAGAGTTTGGGGCCTGCAGATGGCCACCAGAGCAACAAAACCTGCTTACTGCTTTGAAATTTTAATGAAGAGCCAGTAATTTATCTTTCTTCCTGAAAAAAAAAAATACCAAAGAAGGTGCCCTCAAACATTTGCCTACCAAAAACGTTGAGTATGATCCATTATGCCCTTCCTTCTTTGGTGTTTATAAGAAACCTATCAACTTGGTACTGAAATATGGTGATAAGTGGAATAAAATAATAAAGAGGAAAGACTTAGAAAGAAAACAGAAAGCATTTACTAAGGAAATTCATGTCCTGAAAGTTAAAGGCGCAGCTCTGCAGGGCCTACCAGCTACGGCCAGCTCAGTCATTCTGATTGGGAAACGGGTCCAAAGGAAATGGCTGATTTCACATCACTTCGGCAGCTCCGAGGGACTCGGAGATGGGTAAAAGCAAGATGCAACACCAACGGAAAGCAGCAGGAGAAGAGGCCAGGGGGTGCCACCTTGCCTCCTCAGGCTGCAAGACGCTCTGGGACAGCACGCATTTTCCCTCACGACAAGTGCAATTAGGGCAGTAGAAGTGTTTTAAAGTAAATTAATATGCTCAACTGTTAATGGCGCCCTTCAGCCGAAGTGCACAGCGTGGGGCACTGCCATCCAGGAGAGGAACCAGGAGCAGCCCCTGAAGGGTTAAGGACCAGGGAAGCACTTGAGGAAACATGTAGATGCAAACGGGGGGAGATTAAAGGCGAGTGTATAAAATGCGATAAGAGAATCGGTGGCAGCTGAAACAAAGACTGCAGAGGATATTAAAGAAGAAACTCTCCATCCGCAGAAGAAACAAAAGGTCAGTGAAGGGAGACGGTGACTTCTCTCAGAAATTGCACAAGTGCTTCCCTGACACAAATATTGACAGGAGAGACAGATACCTAACATTAATTCGACTCCCTGCCTCGATAGCACGGAGAGACAAGGACTGCCTGAACACAGAGAAGAAACAGAAAAAGCAGGATATCTGAAGAGATTGCTCCAAAAAACAACAAGGAAAGGGGAAGGGCAGAGAGTTGCCAGACCTCAAATGTGTTTTTAAATTCTCCAAACCGTACGGTAAGAGATTAAACTGTAACAGCACAGAGAGGACAAACTATTAAGCAGAATGAAGGATGTTACAGCCCTTGGAGAAAAACAAGCTTGATTTCTTTTAACCTTATGTTTTTACAGCGACTTTAAACAGCCTCCTCTTTAGAGGATGCTCTGCAGTGACTTTTCCACCAGGATTTCGGCAGCTGCCCCTCTCTTCTCTAACATCTATAACCTAAATCACAGCGATCACAACCAACATTGCCACTGCGAGAGCTTTTTTGCAGAACGCTGTCCCCCCGCAACAGTCAGAGACGAAATTAAATCCTGCCTTTCCCCTTAAACTTAGATTTACAGGAAAAGCTGTTTGCTTTGATTCTGACTAATGATTCTCTCTTCCCATCAACGCCTTTTTCTTCCTGGAAGAGCCCTGTTTCCAGAGTTATTTCGCAAGTCTTCCTCCTCCTTCTCCCTTAACTGTTGCTGACACCACAGTAAAACTTGACGCATTCCTCTCACTTCTGAGATGCCAGGGAAGACGTCCCGCCGCTCCCAGGGTGGGTAAGGACAGAGATTTGGAGGCATCTAGAGCCCCCGGCCAGTTTTTCATAGACTCCTAGAATGGTTTGGGTTAGAAGGGATCTTAAAGATCATCTAGTTCCAACCCCCACAACACGATGAGCTTCCCCCCCAGCACCGTCAGCTGGGCTGCAGCATAGGGCAAAATACAACTTTTCAATTGGAAAAAAAAAAAAAATCATGAAAAATTGACAAAGCAGGTTGTTTTCTCCTGCCGCACCTCACGCACTGAGGGAAAGCAGCCTCTCCTCTTTCTGCTATGTCTAGACATTATTTTTTTTTTTAACAACACTGCAGCCCGACTTGCCCATCAATAGTCTTTAAATATTGAGAAGGGCTCCCGCGGCGATCGCTGCTGCTCTTCTCGACCCATGTGCCACTGCTGAGCACAGCCAAGGCCATCAGGAGGTGGCATCTGCTGGCTGGGGCGCAGTTGCTTAAGTGCACGGGAAGCATCTCCACACCCAGCTTGAGCCCTTAATTATTAATATTATTTAGATATCGCCGTCGGGGAGCAAAGCGCTTTGCAGAAGCTCCGGAGAACAACGCTGCCCACCGCTGCGTGCCACGTCCAGAGAGGGTTTCCAGCAGCTCCCGCTTCCCGGCTGCTCTCGTGGTGGTCATGTCCAACAGCTATACCAGGCTGGGAGCCAGGGATTAACTTTTTAGCATCAGAAGGTTATTAGAAGCATCTCTGGCTTTGCTGATTCAGTTTGCAGGAGGTGACGCAGCTTGGAGGAACCCCTTGGGCGTCACGAAATGCGCTGTTGGGATTTCGATGGCATCGTCTCACGACGAGGTGAGCTGCAGAACTAAGAGCTGCAAACCCAAACTGCAGCCAAGCCTGGATGTGGCTCTTCCTTGGTCTTTAGATGCCGCAGCATGTGGCCGGGTGCTGTTTGGAGCATCGCCGGCCAGATCCGGCCATCACTTCAAGACTTATTTACCAGGCTGGGAGGTTTCTCCACCCCTCCAGTCCTGGCAGCTTCACTGGTGGCTCCTGACTTCGCCCTGGGGACACCATCTCCTTCCCACTGCTGCGCTCTTCCTTCTCCCCAGTTTCAGACCCTCACCTTCCCTTTGTTCTCAGAGGATAGCTTTGTTCTCTGCATAATCACAGGTGATTTAGCAGCTGTCACGTTCAGGGGCTGGAGGATTTGAAGGCAACCTCTTGTCGAATAAAACGTGCTCTTGTAGCCCCTCTGGTTGCCACATGCGCCAGAGCCAGAAGACGACAGGAGAGGGCAAAATTCACTTTAATGGCACAAAAACTCCACTTGTTTGCTCCGCTCCCAGCCCTCCACAGCACCAGGCTCAGACCAAAGGATGCTCAAAGCCACCCGAGCACCCGGAGCAAACTGATGCTTGGGTCTCACTCAAGGCTGCCGGGGGCTCGCTGGTGATTCAGGCGGCTGTAAGGACATCCCAGTTCCTTGCAGAAGTGAGATGCCACAGCCGGTATTGTCCCCCCGCCAGCTCATGTGGCTGGATGGAGACGCTGCTCGCAGCTCACGGGTGCCTCACCATCCTTGGATCTACCAGCACCTGCCTCCACACCACAACCAGCCACATTTGGCATCACTTTGAATTTTGCATTAAGAGTGAAAGAGTAGAGAAACAGCCCACGGCGAACTCAGTAATAAGCCAGCAAATAACTCCAACCCACCCAGTTATCCCAGGCGCTGTGCACCACCCCAGCCAGCTCCAAAATCCCTCCCAATCCCAATTTACCCCTCAACCCTCCACTTCCAGCCTGACCCTCCCACTCTGCCCCAGACACAATCCCTGAACATACAAAACCATCCAAATATTTCATCCTCTCCATACTTCATCGTGACAAACAATAAAACACAACGAACGCACTCCAGGGAGGGATAGAGGGGAAGACACTGCTCCAAAATCAAGACAATTCCTTTTCTTTCGGTGCCCGAGACGGCAGCACGCACAGTGCGTTACGCTGATTTAAGGACGGTGGTTATAAGGCCGTGAGGCTGGATCCCATCAGCGAAATGAGGTATGAATTAATACACCGTCAGGCCACGCTGAGGTGCAACAACTAGCTGCAATTGTAAAATTATTTAGCCAGATTTACCCACCTCCCCATCCTCCCAGCTCACCCCCTGCTCTTCCATCCCTCCGGCTCAGCACTCTCCGGGCGACTCTTCTTCCCTTTTTCCATCAAGCCAACAAACACGCAGGCGTTTAACGGCAACCCATCCCGACCGGACAATGAAATTAGAAAGGAACAAAAGAGCAAACCTCGCTGCGCCATGGCCTCGTGCTCAGCGGCTGCGGGGACAATGGTCCCAGCTGTTCCTCGGGAAGCCCCCAGCCACAATGAGACTCGGCTCCGGCACCAGGAGAGGGTCCCGGCTCCCGGGAGGGGGCAGGAGGTTGTCACTAGAATATGCATCTCATTGGTTACCTGTCAGCTTTCCGAGGCGGTTATAAAGTACAGCCGCTGCCGGAGGGTATAATGGGATGTAATAACGAGACCGCCGGCTCGTTTGACGCCGGCCCTTCGACAGAGGAGCTTTGATTAGGTGATGGGAACTGGCAGCATCCGCCAGCTTTTGAAAAAAAAAAAAACCACACGAGGTGGAAGCTGTAAAATAAAGGGATCCCCAGGAATGCAGCCATTTTTTCAGGCTGGGAGGGATGGAAAATAGAAATAAATGACAACTTTAATTCCTTGCCCTAGTCTCTCCTCCCGTGGGAGGTCCCATCCTTGCTGTTTCTCTAGGCTTAGACGTTATTTGCCAGCACCTCAGGTACGCTAGAAAAATGACACGTTACAACGCCAGGGAATTACAGCCCGCGGAAGGGAAGGGAGGAAAGCTCCCTGCCCCAAAAATCACTGCAGCCCCTCCTGCACAGAGAGGGTGCTCCTTGGTGTCCTCCCAGTTGAAAACTGGCTTTTTTTTCCAGGTAAATCAATTTTTGTGGCTGGTGACACGACTGACGGTGCAGCATCCTCCACCCACCCCTGGTCCCAGCACCACTGTGCCCTGGTTTCCCCAGCACAGATGTCCAAGACAGCGTTGGGATGTGGCAGAGACAAGCAGAGAGGTATTTTTCCTCCCTGCGGGCTGAGGAAAACACATGAAAGCAAGATGGGTGGAACAAAACCCTGGGTTTTATGGATGCCAACTGGAAGAAATAAAATCCAACCAATAAAGCACAGGCTGGGGAAGCTACTCCTGAGGCCAGTGGCAAGGATCCATCCTGCTCCCCTCCCTCTGGTGAGCATCCAGAGCGCCACGCTCCCATTTTCATGCTCCCCACGCTAAACTTGCCTTTGAGAACCGGGTGGTTTCATGGATCGGCTCCATTGGCCACATCCCCATTGCTGTGGCGAGAGCGGGGACCAGCTGGGGTCACCTCCAGCACAACCTACAGCCCCGGTGGGTCCCATCCCATCGGCTCGTGACTAGTAAACGCATCCTAAAATTTGCAGGGAACAGGAGGGGCATTCACGCAGTGTCTCAGCCCGCAGAATTAGGAGGCTGCGCTCACGCTGCCTCCAATCATCTGGTGGACAGGCCTTCTGATTAGCCTTGGTTAACGAGCTCCGTTACAATGAAAGCAGAGGATTTATCTCAGAAGAATACAACAATTCAGGGACTACGTTTGGCTGCGTTAAATATTCCTCTCCATGTTTGTCAGCATCCTGATGTCCCAGTGTTTTTAACCGGATGCAAGCGTGGGGAGGTAAGCAGCGCTCAGGATAACAAACACACAAACCCACCACCCCACAGAAATCAAATTAATTCAATCTCTCCGCAAAGGATGAGCAGCAGGACAACGGCCAGGAGAAAGGAGGCAGAGGGGAACCCGCTGGCTGTGTTACCCACTTATCTCAGAAAGGAAGGGGGAACTGAGTTACCTGCTGATAAATGGGCATTTCCCTCAAGCAAGCGGACCTGCACAAAGTTGGGATTATTTCCAGCAGCCGGCAATGCTTGGCCACACAAGGCTTTGCAAGGGGGCAGGCATTTGGCTGGACATGGGGCAGGATTTGGGGTGGGATTTGGGATTGCCAGTTGCCGGCAAGGATGAGCTGCCTGCTCTCGCTGGGGCATCACAAGAGCGAAGCGGCATTTTGCAGGCTCAGCGCAGCTCTTCCTTCCAGCCCGAAACCCATAAACAACAGCCCAACGGCTTAACAGCACTGAAATATGACGGTATTCAAAGGGGATGTCAGAAGGATTAATAGCCCGTCTCCTTCCAGCTGGCTGCCGGAGCCGTGCTAGGACCGGAGAGTCAACGTGGAGTTTCACATCTTCTCCATTAAGCACGAGCCATCAGGGGCTCGATCAGGGAGCCCCCCTCCCAAGGTGGGGACACACAGTATGGTTTCTGCTCAGCATTGGTGACACCGGGAGAGGTGACATGCCACCATCTGGGAGGCTGCAATGATGGGCTTTGCTGGGATGGAGATGGCCACCAGTGCTCCCCCTTTGGCACTCCATCCCTGGAAAAGCATCACCAAGGGCATTTTTTACCAGGACCAAGGGAACCAAATGGGTACCCAATGGCCACTAAGGCCAGTGAGAGCTCTTTAACAGGGAACTCCGCTTACCAGGAGGTATTTAGACAGAGAGGAGTGATTACACGCTGTTTGACCAGATGCTAAATCAACACGAGGATCTAATAAGAAAGTCTGCTGCGAGGCGCTGTAATATTAAAACACACAGAAAATAAAAGAAACATTAAAAGAGCAAACAAACGCAAAATGTCATTATGTTTCCCCTCTGTTTGCCATGCAGCGAGGAAGGCTTCACGGCACCTCGGGAGACTGGCCGGGACTTCCCAGTTATGCACATAATAACCACACATGCGCCCACGTCCGATACTGGCGAGCACCAGCCGGGGGACGCACAAACCTCAGCGGCAAGCGCGGACTGCAAACAAACTCCAGGTCTGGAGCTTCACACTCTTCAAAAAGTGCATTAACACACTTTTTAAAAAATAGAAACAAGCTCAGGCGACTGTTGCTATTTTTACGGGCTGGATCCACCTCTACATCGGGTCAAAACTTGCGATTTCAAGGCAACTTTCCAGAATTGCAAAAAAAATTTATCCCAGTTCTGCACCACTGATTTGTGCTAATTTGCACGACATAAATATTTATACAAATACTATTACTATCCTTCAATGACTGAAGCTATCGCATTTCAAAGGATCTATATTTAAAGAACGCAACACCCTGATGGCAACGCATCCTTAAAATTTTAAATAGCTGTGTTACTCCTCACGCGTCACAGAGACGCATGCTGAGCCATCGGAGATGCCCAAGAATTCCCATGTTCTCCACAAAGCCGCAGCAACTCCTCCCCATCCCATCCCTGCACCGGCTCCAGCCCCACATCCCAAACTTGGCATCTGCCACCCCACACATCCCCGGTGACACAGTATCTGCCCACCGTCCCCAGGGAGGGAAGGGCAGGAACAGGATCACTGTGCAAAACACTGATTTGTAACAGCATTGGATTTACCGTCTTCTGGACAAAGCCAAAAGCAGTTTGTTTTTACTAAAATCAATTGAGAGCATCACTGCCCATGGGATTGGGCAAAGAGGTTTATGTGGGTACCAATGACTGCTTTTCCCATCCCCTTGGACAAAGGGGAGAGCTGCAGGTTTCCCTCTGTCAGCCCGTTATTTCCAAACACCCGGTATTTCGGTGGAAATTCAGCATCCGCTCTTCGTCTCTGCTTTCTGAACTCCCTTAACTCAGCAAGTGACGATGCAGAATTGGGAAGAACAATAATAAATTGGGATTAGGAGTTAATAAACTGGGATCAGAACACCTTCATAAATCATTTCATGCTGCCTATGTGAGGGTGGGTCTAATTACCTAGAGAAGAAAAAAAGAAAAACCTCATTTAGGTGAATTCAGTCACCTCTCTTAGTAGAGATAAAAACCAATCCTCAACGAATTACTCGCTATAGAAGTAAGTTAAGAGGTTTTCAGGTTAAATGTTGAAGCACTGGCATGGAGAAATCAGGGTGCAACCCCCCTTTGCTGACCCCCATCCGTCTCCCTGAGGTTCTGATTTACTGCTGTCCCCCTCTTTTTTCTTAAGCAAAAAACAAACACATCTTACTACCTGTGGTTTACAAACTCGCTCCCAACTCGTCTACAAGTTCATCTAATAGAAGTAATGTGAATAAAGCAGAGGTGGGGGGGAAGGACCAAGTGGAAAAACCTATTTACTGAGGAGGGAGGGAGCATTTCCTTGCTGTCCTCCCAAAGCAGCACCCCACAGCTGCTTCGTTCATAAATATTTTACTGATAAGAAATCAGCCTGCCAAATCTGAACAACTGCTTTGATGAAAAATATAAAAAGGCTTTTCCATTAGTGCTTTTGATGTTCTTTGCGTACAGAATAATGAATGCAGGAGATTCATCTCCTTCCCCGTCCCTCTGTCCTCCCTCACTTCAGTTTTTTAATCTAGCAGAGCCGGGCACAACCTCCCGAGCCCGGAGAAACATCAGGATTTGCGCAGGGATACGGAGCAGAGACGCTGGTCTGGTTACATTCCCCATAGCCGTCTTCACGCTGCTCCGGCTTTTTCCACCTCGGGATGGGCAAGACAGCAGCCACACTGGGGTACCCACAGGTTTGGGGGATGCTGTTGGCACTTCACATTCCGTTTCCACCTGGGCTGGACAACACTGAGCATCACACCACCACCAGGAGACAACCACAAGTTTTGAAGCCCTTCAAAACCGTTTTACTGCAGACAGACAGAGAATCACCGAGGTTGGAAGGGACCTTTCAGATCATCGAGTCCAACCATCGACCCAACACTGACAAAAACCTGTCCCTCAGCACCAAGTCTGCTCACCTTTAAATCCCTCCAGGGATGGCGACTCCACCACTGCCCTGGGCAGCCTGTTCTAATGCTTGATAACCCTTCCAGTGTCAAAAGTTTCCCTAATATCCAGTTCAATCCTCCCATTGTGCTACTTGAAGCCATTTCCTCTTGTCCCATTGCCTGTTCCCTGGGAGAAGAGCCCGACCCCCCCTGGCTCCCCCCTCCTTTCAGGGAGTTGCAGAGAGTGAGAAGGTCTCCCCTCAGCCCCCTTTTCTCCAGGCTGAACCCCCCCAGCTCCCTCAGCCGCTCCTCACCAGACTCCTGCTCCAGACCCCTCACCAGCTCCGGTGCCCTTCTCTGGACACGCTCCAGCCCCTCAGTGTCCAAGGCCAGACCCCGGTTGCTGCCCAACCTCATCCCACATCCCACGATAAGCTCCAGCCCAGCTTCCTGACCGTTATTAGCCCCCACGTGTGGTGAGATGGGACCCCCATCACCCCGGGAAGGTGCCTGCCATCCCCAGCTCTACTATTTGGGTCACCGAGTGTTTTGTCCCACAGCGCTGGGGTGATGCCACCCCCCAGTGCCTTAAGCCAGGCTGTCCTGTGCCCCCCCCCGAGTACTTTTGAGGGAACCTCGGAGACAAGGGATGCTCCTTACAGCCCCAGGGAGCAAGTGACAGAGCGCAGAGGCAAATCCAAACTCAGGGGAGCAGTAAGTGACCTTCTCCCAGCCTCTTGCCGCTCTCAGGAACTTAATAGCTCAACATTTATCTTAACTCAGCAGAGATGTGCTGGGATAAAGTATCCCGATGTGCCAGCACCGGCGTTTCCAACCCACCGCTGCTGAGCTTTAAATTGCACCTTTTATCGCCTTTTCGCACTTCTGCTGTAACAAGGCGTCCAAAGCAATTAAACCAAACCTATTTTTTCCTGCTTTTATTCCTTGAAGTGGAGCTTTCTTGTGTGGGGCAGAGATGAGGGGGTTTGGACTGGATTTTGATTCACATGCGTTTTCCATTAAGGACTCGACTCCACTCATCTCCTCTTCCTCAAACAACGCTTGCTACGCATTCAACAAACTTGACGAAGAGAAATTAGAAAGTAGTCTGAAGGAAAACAAACAGAAAGTGGTGCCTCACATAATTTTTGCGGCAAGAGCCCTGGAAACACAGATAGCATTTTAAGGGACTTGAAAGGGAGCGACATCTTATCAGAGCGAGCAGGATGCTAACGTTTGCTGGAGAGTTATCGCTGCTCATTATTCATCCTCCTTTTATTGTATTGGAAACAATTCAGAAACCCATCACCCGCTGAGCTGCAGCGCAAGCACCGCAGAAAACGCCCCGTGCAGGGGGACCAAGGGCTCCTGGCTCCTCTGGGGGCAGCGGGGCTTCTTTTGGGGTTCTTCACCCCATTTTCTGCTCCAGGATCTCAATGGAAGGGGAAGTACCTCACTATGTTTGGGGGATGCCCTAGTTTCAGGTGGAGGATGTGGGGCTGATGGGCACTTGGTGGTCCTGTGGCCACCCAAAAAGGGCGCATGGGGACACAGGAGAGCTTACACATAGTCTGGATTGTTAAGGCAAACCATGCTCCTCCTTTTAGGATCAGTGGGGACCAACAACTGCCCAAGCAGTGCAGAGGAGGCCCCGGAGATGCTGGGGGGGCTGGAGCCCCTCTGCTCTGAGGACAGGCTGGGAAAGCTGGGGGGGGGGGTCAGCCTGGAGAAGGGAAGGCTCCGGGGAGACCTTGGAGCCCCTTCCAGTCCCTCAAGGGCTCCAGGAGAGATGGGGAGGGACTCTGGATCAGGGAGGGGGGCCATGGGACGAGGGGGAAGGGGTTTAAAGTGAAAGAGGGGAGATTTAGGTGGAGATATTAGGAAGAAGTACTTAACTCTGAGGGTGATGAGCCCCTGGCCCAGGTTGCCCAGAGAAGCTGTGGCTGCCCCATCCCTGGAGGGGTTCAAGGCCAGGTTGGACGGGGCTTGGAGCAGCCTGGGCTGGTGGGAGGTGTCCCTGCCCAGGGCAGGAGGGGGGGACTGGACAATCTTTAACTTCCAACCCAAACCACTCTCTAATTCTATGATTGTTTTGCTCCTGAAGGCCCAGCAGATCAGATGAAAAAGTTACCAAGGAAATCCTGGTACAGCACACTGCCAAGGCAGGGCCAACGTGCAGCTCATGATGCTGCTGTTCCCTGCTAGCTTCCAGCTGTGCCGCTCCTCATCTTTTTAGCCCAAATCCCCTCCCGAACTGCCACCTTCCCGTTAACGTGCCCCTGAGCACGTCGGCAGCACCGCTCCTCTGCTAAGCCTTTCTACCCAAAGAGCCCCGACCCCGGTGACGGGGTGTCCTTGGAGGCAGAGTCGCTGCAGGAGGGTGACAACAGTACGCTCAATGAACATTTATCCCAAACAAAGTCAAAACTCCTGCCAGGATGGCAACGGGCACAGAGAAAAGCAGAAGGCAGAGTACAGAATGGGCTGAATAGCTTTTTTTTTTCCCCCTCTCTTTTTCAGACGGTCTCAAGGAAATATAGGCAGGAAATCAAACCTGATTACATACTTTTTTTTTTATACAGAGTGAAGAACAGCAGCACACAGAAAACAGGCTGCACCCCCCACCCAGGAGCAGAGACAAACTCCACCAAGTTTGCATGGAAAAAAAAAAACAAGGCACAAAGCAACGAAGTTACTTCCATAGCAAATAAGTGTCAGGAAGTGTAGCAGAGCAGCCTCCTTTTCCAGCACTTTTCCCCCCCCTCCAGACAGCCACATCCGACCCCCCGTTTGTAACACAGAGCAATACACTGCGTTTTCTCTGTTTGCTTCAAAAGCCCATTGCTCGCAGAACCATGCAAGGGCACCACATAACCACCGGAGAAATTAGCTGAAAAACAACCCGACTGTTTCTCATCCAAACTTCCATTTCCCAGAGGAATTTCAGCTTTTTGAATTATGCCACCTTCTCCCAGGAAAAAAAAAAAAAAAAAAGGCCCTTCTGAAGGGCAAGGCTCAAGACACTGCGGGGATGCAGTCTTTAAAACCATTCATTATGCAAATGGCTCATTTATTGCCACTGAGCTGAAAGCAAGAATCCCAGGCATGCAAAGAAAAATAAGCGGGGAGGAACAGCGAGCAAGTGCGCGATGGCATCTGCTGACTTGGGTAATACAGAGCCGGCAGGCAGCACTTTATACCAGAGTTTTAAAATACAGGTTGCCACCAGTCTCCAGCCAACACCAGTCACCCCCTGGGCTCTGCAGGACCATGCAACTGGAGCATCTCCAGCAAGCAGAGAGCTGGAATTCATACTAGTGCAGCAGATCCTGCCAGAATCCTTATTTATCCTAAAACTTGTACTCAACACGAGATGCCCAAGCCGAGCACGGCTGAAATTTGGTAACTGAGGGTCACCGGGCGCTCGCAGACCAGCGCAAGGCTTGAAGGGGTTACGGGAAATCTCATCGGCAGGGTTGCAACAGGGCCAGAACAGTCAAAGCTTTCTCAAAACCTTAATAAATATCCCGTTGCTGGGTGGGAACGAATGCTAATTAGCATCTGATAAAGATTCAGAGAGAGAATCTGGCTGGGAAAGGAGACAAAACTCCAAATTAGCTATGCAGGCGGGAAATTTTAGGCAGGACTATCCTGGGAACAGCCTGCCTCCACGTTTCTCTTCTTACAGTGCCTGGAAGCAGAAGGAGAGTCGCGTGTATGATGCTCTGTGGCCAAGGATGAGCCTTTGTCCTCCAGGAACTGAATCATGTACAAACATTTCGGCAGCTCGGAGCCTTCCAGCTACCGAATCTGATTCGGGTCCAAGTCCTGGAAATGACCTGGCACGGGGTATCGCCGCACATTACAGCCATGGGAAATAATAAGGAATCGAAAAACCAAAAACAGAAACATTGAGCTGAGCATTAAAGAACCTTTCAAGTTCAAACATGATGGGGAAAAAATGTAATACTGAGCCAGGCCAACGTCAGCACTCAAGGTCAGATAGAAAAAGAAATCTTTGCCGATTTGCCTGTAACAAGCTATTGTTAGCACCATTATGTTAATATCATTAACACAGAATCATTATGTAAATTCTGGGGTTTAAACTCAATTGTAGCTAAGCTTAAAAGGCAGTCTTAATACAGAACCCGTGTAAAAAGTAGCTCATGCGCTGACCTGGGCTTGGTGCCCAGGAGGACCCCGGCGCCGTGGGGATGTCCCCGGTGGGCTCAATGCACAGAGCCCACCTGGACACCACACTCCCACCATCGCATACCGGATTTGCTCATTTTTACATACTCCTGTATCCTTAAACAGCATCAGTGAAGTTGTAGTTCAAACCCCGATAAAAGTCTCATTGCCATTTTCGCTGCTGAATGAGCCGGCAGGGCTGCAGGATCTGGTCAAGCGTTCATCAACAAGCAGATTAATTGCTAAGACAGAAAGGTCCTGGTACACAACCACCCGACAACAATCGGGTAATCACTCATTATGCGTCTATTCCTCAAAGTCCCGGTGCTGGCATGACACCCGTGTCTGGAGCCGCATCAACCCACACGACAAATATTGCTAAATGTTTCCTGCCCCAAAACAGCCGAGCTCAGCAACTTCAGACCTGGGAATTGAAAAGCATAAATTTACCTGGGCCCATAATTTCACAGCAATAGCTGTATTACATTTTTTTTAAAAAAAAAAAAGATTTCTATAATGGAGAGACTGTTCCTCACTTGAAACAAGAACATAAGAAATAATGTACGCGCAACAATACGCCAATTGACTTTGCGTTTCAATAAGCATTCACACGCACAGGCCTGAACAGATGAAGGACGAGTGCTACGGGCTGAATGGGCTCCATTGAGTAAAGCCAATTAGCTGTATAAGCATATGCAAGATCGGGACCTAAATTTGTTCTCTGCCTCTTGGGATGCTGATAACTCCTTTTTCTTGCGCAAAGTAGATAGACAGCGCAAGTCTAAGGCAACGCTGTAAGCCCTGGCTGTCATATAAGCAGTGTTTGCAAGAGCTGCGGAGATCCTTGCGTGCGTAAGGAAAGGAAACAATCGTCAAGGTCTCGATCCCATCCCGGCTGGAATTACTGGCAGCGGTCCCCACTGGCTGCAGGAACAGGTCTCGAAGGGTTGCAGAGCACAGACTCAGGGAAAACGGAGGCTAAAAGGGCTCAGCAGAGATAGAAATGAGGTGTATTTGCCATCGTCTCACAGAGGTACAGAGACCCAGCCACATTAGCGCCATGGCACCCGGCGCGGGCATCACCGCTCCTCCCGCAGAGCCACGCACCGCCCTGCAACCGGGACCCCAGCTCCTGCACCCACCACAGCTCTCCTCTCCACGCCAGCACCCAAAAATCCCAGCTGTTTACAAGACAGTCATCCAGCTTGGGCCTTTCCTACAGGATTTGTCCCATTCCTATCTACTTATGCATTTATTTATTAAAGGAAAAAGAAATACGACTTGAAACATGCAGTAACCAAACCGTGTTCCTGCTACATTTTATTCCTTCCTTAATCTAAACATATAGTCGTAAGAGTAAGATATTTGCTATAAGGAAATGAGCTGTCAAGTGATTTACGGTCTTACTCTGTCTCCGTCTCAACAGCTCCAAGTCTTCTCCAAGACCTATTTTTAGCAGGCTGTAAATTAGAGGCAATAAGGTACAGGGTGGGAGCCAGCAGTTGAGAAATGTATAGAGCAAACTCATCTCTTTCTCCATTATCCTAATGCACCTCTAACTGCTGTATCTAGGTACCGTATGGACAGCCATGGTCAGCATTATACTGCCTTTACTGCTTAAAGTTGCTTTCTTGCAAGGAGAAGCAGTGACTGTGGAAATATCTCTGGGTTTGGGTTTGATTGTTGGGGCTTGGGAGTTGTTTTTTGTTTGGTTTGTAGTGGATTTTTTTTTTTAATAATGGCCAAAACAGCTCATTGCAGCTGTGCACAAGGAACCCACATGGTGTATAAGTGTCAGACAAGACCAAAATCAGCCAGAGTAAGCAGAAGCTTTCTTTTTTTTTCCGAGGACAGCTTAAACAAACCTACACCTTCCACCCATTTTCTCAATTCTTTCCATCATCTAGCTCCTCATCGACTATAAATTCAATAGAAGCGGTTGCCTTATTCACATTTTCTTGGTCATTCCAGCCAAAATTATTCTAATAATTCCCTTCAACAAGAACTAAGGTCCTATATTGCAGAAACTTTTCTTTCTAGCTCCTTTGCTGGCAAATGATTACAATAATTATTCCAACTCCCATATAGCACTTTCTATACAAGAGCTTTAACAATGGAAAGTTATTACCAGAGCTTTAACAATAGAAAGTTATTACCGGCATCCTTATTTGTAAGAACGAGGCGCAGAAAGATCAAATGAATTGCTGTAGATCATTCAGCAACTCGCTGGCCACGCCAGGAAGGGAACTGCCATCTCCCGACCCTCCATCCAGCACCGACTGGGGCAGGGAAAAGAAAAAACATCCTTGAAGCACACATAAAAAAGGCGAGGTCTGGTTTTGGAAGGGGTGAAAATGAGCTTTTTCAAAAGGAGCAGTGGCGGCAAACGTCCTTATCAGGTTACATGAAGTCTGATAAAATTCTGAAAGAGAATAAATGATGCTATTGATTGCTGCATAGCAGGGAAATAGATAAAAGAAGGGATGAGCCTTTTGGCAGCTTTCTTTTTCTCCACGGGGCATTCCAGAGAGGATACTCCCACAATGAGGCAGGACTCTACCTTGTACTACGAGGGATGTCACAGTTAAGGACTATAACTCTTCTCTCTCCCTCATCCGTCCTCTTCCCTTTGTTCTAGCCCCTAAGCTGTCAAAGTTGAGGTATCAAAACTCAACAGTGAATTTTGACCATCTTGGCCAACGTAATTTGCTCAGAAGTACCGAACATAGACTAAGTCTTCGGGAAGCTCTCTCCTCTCAGAAGTATTTTATGAGACAATTTATTTAGGAGAAAGAACAGACCTTAATCAGCAGGGGAACCATGGAGAAACAGAGTATTTATACAAAGCCACATCCTGATACCAAACACGATGAAATCCTCTGAGGCGGCTATTAAGGAGATTGCCCAGCGGAAAGGAAATTCAGCAAACCAGATTATCTCTAACAGGCTTATCCACTGGAAAAAAAAAATCATCATAGCAGCGATGAGATAGTTTTGAGAGACAATTAATGAAAGGTAGGGGAGAGGGGAGGCTGTAACAGGGTGACAAAGAGCGAGAATCCATAAAATAGAGATTGTCACGGCTGATCAGACGTAAGGACATTACATGACCCAACATATAGCTGGACGAGGAAAGGGGCATCAAGATGTTCACAGCGCCTTGTATCTACGGCTTTGCCAGGGGCATAACTGCTTTTATCTTCTTTAAGATGGCAAGAAGAAGAATTCCCCTGTTAGTTCAGTTGACCGCCATGAACTGGATCAAAAGAGAGTTTACACCAGCTGGGACGCACTCTTCCTTACAGCCCAGCCCTGCCGCTTGTGTCCATAGCTACGTCCCGCAGCAGAAGGAGCCGTCTTCTCCAAAGCGTGATCTTGAACGTTTCAATTGATGGCAAACCTCCAACAAACTAAAAATGGGTGAAGGAATAAAGCTCAAGGGATGGTCTTGGACTGGAAACCATGAGAGACAGTTAAGCTCTTCCCACTGCTGCAGATTTCCTGGAGGAAACCGTTGCTCCTTGAGCTGGACCATGATGGCACACGAACAGCACAGAGCTATTCCTCTACACTGCTTTGTTGCTGGGCTAACAGGGCTTTCTCTTGCAGGATTGTTATATGTTTTTTCCAGCCTAGACTCATCTTAAATCTCCAACCTTAAATCAGAGCTCAACAGCAGAGAAGACAAGTGACCCTAAGTATTTATGTCCCCCTCTCTTGCCTTTAATGCACTACTACCCCTATGTGCTCCTCAGCAGTGGAACCAGGCAGAAAATCAAGGAAAAAATCCCAACAGGGAAAGGATGAGGGCTCCTGGCATGGGAAGATGTCCATGCCTTTAGCTCTGGCTGCAGATGGGACAAGCAGGGACAGACAGATTAAGGGATTTGCCTGAGCTAATGACATGGACATTTTTCCACTGACTTCACTAGGCTTTGGACCAAATTCCTATACAAAGAGCTGCACTCAAGAGCTATCAAGGAGCTTAACTCATTACTATTTTTTAAGTACTTTTAGATCCTTGAATGAAAGAGGCTATCAAAGTGCAAAGTCATTTTATTAACAGTAACAGCCTAAGAACTGCAAGTTGAATCCCTCGCTCTAAAGCCTTACGGCACAAACGGGTTTGTAACATGAAGACACCACAAAGTCCTAACAGATATTAAAGCTTCCTTTCAAAGACTTCTACTAGCCACTAAGTTTTCTAAAATTCCCTTGAACTCCACAAATCCTGACGGCAATTTTTAAATATCCATGCAGCAACATGGACCTGGACCCACTCCAGGAGAGCGAGAGGATGTAAAGCCTCTTGCGGCCCCCAAAAGGCTCTCATCGGCGTGAGCGGAGTTGACGTGCTTGGTATGTGGTGTCAGGACACTGACTGCAGGGTCTGACCACAGGGGACCCACGCAGCCCTGAATTCCTCCCATCATCTCGGGAAGCAGAAAATGAAGCTATCACAAGCTTTGTGCATGCGGCCCTCCAATAATTAGGCAAAGGAACGGCACAGAGGCAGCGTGAGAGGACACAAGGCATGAAGCCTGGCACGACTGCAGGTTGGCCCTGCACAGGGTTATTTTTCTTCTTCAAAATAAAATCTCAAGCCTATAAAAACATTGGCAGCAGGCACCGGAAGATGCACAGTGTACTCTTCTATCGTTTCGCTGGTGGAATAGACTTCATCCTGTTTCCTCTGGCCCCAAATCAAGCAAGACTCCTCGCAGGAATTTTCCATTATCCTGTGGCAAACATACCAGGGCAATCCAGCCGCTTAACTGACTTACACTCTGACCCTCCTCTTCAGCAGCAGCGAGATCGTGCATAAAGCACAAGCCATTTCCCATAAAACATGCCGATTCCAATGCTGTAGCCCAAGCAAAGAGGGGCTGGAAATCCCAGGCTGTGTTACAAGACTCCAATGGGGTGATGGAGACATCATCGGTTTTCTCTGTTCCACCTCTGCTCTCCCGCACAGACCCTCGTGTCCCCCATTTCCGAGCCTCTGATTTATTTCAACAGCCCAACAAACTCAAAACCAAGGGAAGTACGGACACCCTCAGTATCACTCCACTATTTCTACTTTGGAAAATCCTTTTGTTGCGCTCTTTCACACTACTCTGCGAGCTCATCTCCAAAGCCCGTGCAACCACCCCAGCATCGCCCACAGCTGGATCTCCAAATGAAAGACACAGCGAGTGCCAAACTCACCCCCCAGTAACTCCAGGGAGAGCATTCCAATGACTTCAACTCCCATCCTCAGGCAGAGGGGCTCTGGAAACACACGCAAACCCCACAACTCCTTTGTAGATACATTCGAGACCATCGATTAACACAGGTGCCCTTGAACCACCAAGGACCAGGAACGCCCTTTGCACGGCAGGGTGATGCGAGGGGCTTGCCCGAGGTGCGCTCACGGCACTGATCAACGCGCAGAGCCTACCCCGGCTTTCCCTATGCCACATTTATTTGCTCAAGAAAAATGTCAGGCATCTCCTCATCCCTGCTCATTTCCGATGTGGTTTCTACTTTCCCCGGGGTCACGGGCAGCGACAGGCGTCCCCGAGGCTTATTTGTGTTTAGAGCCATCTGCTAAACCGGGGAGGGTTGAAACAGCCTGCAAGAAAAACGAGCCACTGAAAAGCTCTGTGGTTTCCTTGGTAGGGGCGACCAAGTGACAACAAAAATTTGGTTTATTCCCTCTTCCCAGAGATCTGCTCTTGAATAACGCGATGGCTCAGCTCCAACTACATCATCTTTTCTAGCAGCATGCTTCGTATCATCCTGGAGAAGGCAGAAGGCTGCAACTCCAGAAACACATGCTTAATTACACTGCAGCTTATCAACTGTTTCACTTGCTCTAGTTTTCAGGGGACAGGGAATGCCGGGATGTCTCACCCCACAGATATCCACACCTGAGTCAGAGCAGTCTGTGGGTGCCCAATCCCTCCCTTTGGCCACCACACCCCTCATTAAGCAGTCTGCAAATGAACTTAAAAAGCCTTAATCCTGCGAACAGCTTCTGTATCACGAACAGGGAGCAGCTCCGCTGTCAGTGTCGCAGGGGAGAGAGAGAGGAGAAACCGTCCCCCAGCGCAGGGACAGGCGCACAAAGCCCACATTGTCCCGTGCTGCAATTAACTCCAGGGCAGGAAAAAAAAAAAGGCCAAGGCTTTCCATTTGTGAAGGGGCAAAGCTTTTCTAGGACACATCCAGCCAACGGCAGGTTAGTGCCCTGCAGCGTGCAAGAGGTGATTATCCCACTCTGCTCTGCTCAGACCCCACCTGGACCACTGTGTCCAGCTTTTGGAACCCTCAAGGACACGGAGCTGTTGGAGCAGGGCCAGAGGAGGCCCCGGAGATGCTGGAGCCCCTCTGCTGTGGGGACAGGCTGAGAGAGCTGGGGGGGGTCAGCCTGGAGAAGAGAAGGCTCCGGGGAGACCTTCCAGTCCCTCAAGGGGCTCCAGGAAAGCTGGGGAGGGGCTGTTGGCAATCGCATGTAGCCATAGAACGAGGGGCGATGGTTTAAACTAGAGCAGGGCAGGGTTAGATGAGCCATGAGGAAGAAGTTCTTTACACCGAGGGGGGTGAGACACTGGCCCAGGTTGCCCAGAGAGGGGGTGGAAGCCCCATCCCTGGAGACATCCAAGGCCAGGCTGGATGAGGCTCTGAGCGACCTGATCTAGTTAGAGATGTCCCTGCTCCCTGCAGGGGGTTGGACTGGGTGGCCTTTGGAGGGCCCTTCCAACCCAACACAGTCTATGACAATTCTAAGATCCTGCTTGCACATCCCAAAACTTCACTCCGGGTACGGGACCCCCGTAGCACCCGGTGCCGCACGTGCAGACAGAGATGCTGCCTGCCCGAGGAGCTGCAAATTCAATATACCAGCCCCAGCTTACATTTGCTGGCGTTTCTCTAACGTAATGAGTTTTACAGAGGAAAACGAGATCTGGAGCCTTTCAAACCCTTTCTACAATGTGTCGGCACCTTCCTCGCGCTGTAAGGGATGAAGTTGTTGGGAACACCGGGAAACAAGTGCCACATCACCTCTTTGAAACAAAAATATCAAGGGACCACATCACGTCTTCAAATATTAATCTGTACTTACCAACTAATCAGCACTGACAAAAATAACTCATCTAATTATCAGAACACTGCCACTTAAATAATGAATTATATGCCTTATTAAAAAGTATAATAGATTAGATGATGTGAAACAATTGCAATTAGTAAAACAAGAAACGCTAGGAAACAAAAAAACCCTACAAGTGTGACCTGAATGGTATAAATTAATCTTCAAAAATAGCGACTGATCTCTTCCCCCACATCAAATGGCAGGAACATTGGAAGCCGACTGCAATTCAATGAATACATTTTGACTTAAAAAAAATCGCTGATAACTCTTTCTAAGAACTTGCCTCTGCCGCTCAGAGCCCTGTTCTCCCCCCACAACCCCCCAGCCCGTCTCTCGTGCCCGCACACCCCTTCAACACACAAAAATTCCTGGAAGACAAGAAATGTTTGTCCAACTGGGAACCCAATCCTCGCCTACGGGGCTTTCTGCAGGAGGACAACTCCTGTTAAACCTGCAAACCAGTGACTATATCCCAGCATTACTGGGAGCAGGCATGCACTTAGTGGGAACAGGCACACTTCTGCGCGTGTAACTGCTTCGTTAGAGGCGGCAGGGTGGGGGACAGGGATGCTGCTGCAGTCACCAGCCAGGGGAACACAGGATGCCTTCACATCAACCCACGGTGGAGAGGAAGAGGAGGCTCACCATCAAACCTGCCTCTGGCTGCTCTCAGTCCAGCTCTCCAGCTGCACGCTCTCCCACGCATACCCCCAATGGACAACACGACGTTTCCCCATCGCACAACTACCCAAACACGAGCTTTTGGGTGAAACACACTCCGGTACCCACATTTTACAGCGAAGTTCAGCCCTTTGCTTATCTGCTCAACCAGCAGTACCAGCACAACCTGCGTTATCTTTGCAGGGATCCTGTAACCAGGGCTTTCAACCATGTCATTTCTTGCCATCCTGAGGCAGAACAAGGAACAATTTGGTCTGCCACCAGCGCTCAACAGACCCTCAGCAAGCAGCAGAACAAGCAAAATTAAAGGTTTTTTTGAGTTTTCCCCCAAGGAACGGGTGACTCTGGCCCTGCCACCTCTGTGGGTGACCACTCAAATAGACCAGTCTTGTCTGGTCCGAAGCTGGACCTGGTCTTTCCCACCCATGGTCTGCGAGATCCTACAAGCCCTCAGTCCCCCTTCTCTGCAGTCTTCAAACATCAAGGGTGGATAAATCTCCTCGATGCTGTTGCCTTGTTTTTCTTCCAGGACTCCTTCTGTGACATCCTTTGCAATATTTACCTTCTGAGGGCTTTAATGCTTCTGCAGTCCTGGCACTACTCTGATGCAGAATGGCAGCACGCACTCCTAATTGTACCCCAGGGTACAGCACGGAAAGAAAATGTAGCACAAAAAGAAAAAAAAAAGCTATAGAGAAAAAAAAAGAAAACTATCGATTGCAAAACATTTTAAAAATAAATAAAAGTAGTCCAAAACACTGGGTGTCTTTGAGATGCCATAATAGGACCTGAACAATGGTAATTGATCTTTAAAATTATATCCTTCTGCCGACCAAGACGACAGATAGCGAGCTAGCAACATTCCTTTCCATTTTAAAGCCACCTTTTAATAACCTGAGCTCTTTTCCTGCGGATTGCGGTTATGACAAGGACAAAATAAGTCACTTAGCACCCAAAATTAATTTTATTTAGCCCAGCCCCAAATAATTAATGCCATTCCTTGCAAACAGGTCCTCAAATTCCTCCCTCCGATAACTGAAGAATAAGCAGCTTTTGGTTAAACTTCCCCTCATGGTGCTCACAACACTGTAACTCACAGTTGGGTTTGCTGCATTTTTCTCATTACAGACAATCCACAGGTGCCTCTACTAAAATAAAGTGTCTTTAAAGACATCACCTCTAGCCTACTCCACATTTAATAAAAAAAAAAAAAGGATTTCTCCCCCCAGAAAATGCATTAGGATTTTGCACAAAAATATTTTCCATCTGAGCTCACTTTTAAGGGAGGGTTTCAGCTGGAGACAATTAGGAAGGTCAGGAATACAACCCAAAAAGCGGAGGGGAGGAGGTTAAACGCCAGCAGGGGCCAATAGCCCATTATATATGTATTTACCTTGGAGAACGCAGCTATGCACAGCGAAGCCTATGGAACTACGAAGGGATAGAGTGCACCCTCCGCAAGTTTGCTGGTGACACAAAGCNCTTATCAAAACTTATGACTACTGACAGGGTGGGTGTCAGGAGGATGGGGCCAGGCTCTTCTCAGTGGTGCCCAGGGACAGGACAAGGGGTAACGGGCACAAACTTGAGCACAGGAAGTTCCACCTAAACCTGAGGAGGAACTTCTTTCCCTTGAGGGTGGCAGAGCCCTGGCCCAGGCTGCCCAGGGAGGTGGGGGAGTCTCCGTCTCTGGAGCCATCCCAAACCCGCCTGGAGGCGTTCCTGTGCCCCCTGCTCTGGGTGACCCTGCTCTGGCCGGGGGTGGGACTGGGGGATCTCCAGGGGGCCCTTCCAACCCCCACCGTTCTGTGATCCTGTAACTGGCGAGGCACTTATTATCTCATGTGGGAATATTTGTATGTGTAGATCCTTCAAGAGAAACTAGTCAGCCTTGACTTCAGAAATTTTGCACCGTGATAGAAAATAAACATTTTCAAATCCAAGCTAAAAACGTACATCCTCTTGCCTACTTGCAAGCTCAGAGCATGTACAAAGTGCGTTAATGCACGGGAACAAGGGAAAACGACTGGAAACCAAGTTAAGTACAACCCAAGGTGAAGTCAAGTTGTTTGTTTGCATTACTAAAACCCACAGAAAAGAAACACAAAACATAAAACAGCCCAAAGCCAACGGTGAAAATCACATGCAGCCGGAGGATCTTCCGAGGGTAAATGTTTGTTTTTATCCCAGGGCACTTAGGTCAGCTTGAATTTATGCTAATACCATCCACGGAGCAGCGCCAAAATACTCACACGTGACAACCTGTAGGGTTGGGGTTTTTTTAAATATTAATTTTTCCTCCTGAACATTAATACCCAGCACCCCTCCCTTTCCCACTGCACCACTGTAAGTCTGCAACACCTACAGCAACACTGATTTTGGCCAAAATCGGTGGACGCTGCAGACAGCCCAACATCTGCATTTATTCTAAGCATCATCTTCTTCTCATCAAATCCCCATTCTTGGCATTTTTGTTTGCATGGTAGTGTTTGCGTGCCCCCCTTGCCTACGTTTCTCACCTCACTCTGGTCTCTCCGTGCTAAATCTCTGTCCTGCCTGGTGCTCACAACACCAACTTAATCACCAGTTGTGAATTTAATTAATGCATTGTTTCTCCCTTCAACCAGATCACTAATAGCGCTGATAAATCAAACGCACCATTGTAGTCAGTAACACTGGATTTGTGATATTCCCCAGAGGACAAGGACATGTAAACTGAGGGATGAAATACATTGAGACATAAATACAGCATCCTCATCTGTGACAGTCGGATATAATCATACTCCAGTGATATGAGCTTTATGTAAGGGATCGTTGTACTCTGGCCTGCTCCACAGAAATGCCACAAGACCAAAACAGAAAAGCATAAAAACCAGCTGCCGATTCATTTCATACATGGCTCCTCCTTCTCCTTTTATTTGTGCTGCCGGATCAGTAACATTTACTTTTGTTTCACAAAAGCTCAGGTAGAACGCAATACCGACGGGGCAGTATTTTCATTTCTTCTAAATGGAGGATGGAGCCTCAAGATGAGGCATGCTCTATTTTGTCATACTCAAGATTGTTCGGGGTTTTTTGGATGCCCTTTATAACAACCAAGCCGATTCCTCATGCACAGCGGTGCTTTCCCATCGCATCTCCCTGGTGCACCACAAACATTAAAGCCATCGGGAGGTTGTGATGAAAACCGGAGACCAAAGCAAAGCACCGTGCATAGCTAGCATCACCTATGGACCAAGCTGTCTCAAACAGCCCCACAAGAGCAAAACTTAGACGCTCAGTCTCCGCTGCAGACATCCAACATGGCAACATCCGCACCCACCCAGCCCATAGCTCACCAAATCCCGCAGTTACTTGGTGCCTAAGGTTTTGCACGGCCACCGGTTGGGAAGGAGTAATTGGAAAACATCTTTTAAAAAAAAAAAAAAAAGAACCACCAAACCAACCTCCTCCCCGTGCAACCATGTGGCTCAGCTCCAATTTCTGCTTTTCTTTCAGGTTCATGCTGAGCAGCCTGGCTGGCTGACAGAACTTCCCATCTCTCGGAGCGCTGGCAATGGTGCATCACTCCTATGGTGACCCCATTTAAATGTTAATGAAAGGGGCAAGGCGAAGCATGAAGAGAAGTTCATTCATCTGGCAGCTCTGAAACCAGAACCACCTTCACATGGAGGACCTGGAGAATCAGTCAAAAACCACAAGGGTCCTGGATGTGAGTCACAACCCTGAAAGACCCAAGGAGATCTCAGTGGATGCTCCAGGACACCAAGACTTGACCGAATAGATGCTCTCCACGCAGGTCATGGAGATGGGGTGGGCAACGAGCAACACCCTTGAGGAATCAACTCTGCTTACAGGCACTTTTGTGTTTAATCTGACACAAGCACAACGGCCTTTACCAAACACAACCCTTAGTTAAGCTGAAGCTGTGCCTCAGCAGTGATGCAGCCAGGAGACGAACATTATGGGTGGGATCATCTCGCCTGCTGCCCTGGCTCACACGAGGTGGTAGGAAGAGACCGGCATCTCCTGAGGACCACTCATCTCCTCCTGGGACATCTGAAATATCTGAAGAAATGCCCTCAGGAAGTACAGGAGCCCCAGCAGCCGGCCCGGACAAGCCCCGTACCTGTCGGAGGGCTCAGCTGGGGCGGGACGAGTCTCAGCACGGGAGCCCTGCCAAGGTTCAAGTGCTTCGCAATTAACTTTCACAACAAACCAAAGCCTCAAGAGCTTTTAATCTCCAAATAAGTAGGAGATGTGGGTCCACGCCAGGGCTTTTGTGCCCTCGTTTATCGAGGGGGTGCTGATAAGGACCTCGCTGCCTTTTGTCTGTTGGCGAGCCCATCCGCACAACGGGAGCTCCAGTTATCTACCTTCATTTCCATAGCAGGGTAATGAAGAAAGGCACGGTGCAGCTCTGCAACAGGTTAAAACACGGGGAACATTTGCTTAGCAGTTCAACTTCATGCAAATAAGCTTAAAAGGAAATGCTGAAGAGCGAAGATAAAAATTCCAGCAGAGGTACCATCCACAGCAAAAATCTCCTGGTTGTGCTGCTGTTCTCCACCATAAAAATACACTAAAAATTAAAAATATATATATACATTCATGAGTTCATCAGAAAGTATCTGATCTTCCTTGCTAGTCATCATTCATAAGAGGTGAAATAATTAACAAAGCAAGTCGGTGCTTGCCTGAATAAACAGGCAGGAAGGAAACTGCGCAGATCCCAGCCCAGGAGGATAACAATGTGCCAGCTCCTCGTTGGGATTCCTCATCAGCAACAGCACTTGTCACACCGACAGGCACCGTACGCGTGCTTACGGAGTTCAGGGCCTGACCAGCACCTCATCATGATAATACTTTTAATAACAGAACAACTCGCCTGCTAATACCACGGCTCTGCTGCTCGCCCCTCCTGTCCGTGCGAGATGGAGATGCCTCCCACGGCATGCACCCTCTCTGCTGCTTCACCCGGCAAAGTTCCGGCTAAAATTCAGAAAGAATTGGCTGTTATGTTGCCCAGGACAATATTTACCCAGCTCAAGCATGAGGGTGCTGATAAAATACAGTGCTTCGCGTAGCACTTGTACAGGGATCTATGGGCTCTGTTCTGCTCTGGACAGGCTCCTGTCACTCTCCCTGACATTGATGGGAGCCATGCCGGCACACAGAGGCAGAAATGGACTTGTAGGCACTGTATCCATATTGAAAAGGGCTCTGGCCCTTAAAATGGTCTCTTGTAGGGTGTCTGCAAAAGCCATGGGGTGAGGGGATGACCTACAGGCAGGCAGTTGACATCCTCCTTGATTTAGTTCGAGTCTCAGATGGAGCATCGGTGGTACCCTACGCCTCCTCTCCCCACCCCTGTCCGCTCATAGACTGGAATAAAGGAAAATTCTTGTGCTTGTCAGGGTTGGAAGGGACCTTAAAGATCATCCAGTTCCAACCCCCTGCCCTGGGCAGGGACATCTTCAACTCGATAAGGTTGCTCACAGCCCCGTCCAACCTGGCCTTAAAAACTTCCCGGGATGGGGCTCCCGCCCCCTCTCTGGGCAACCTGTTCCCGTGTCTCACCACCCTCATGGGGAAGAACTTCTTCCCAATGTCCATTCTGAAACGACCCATCTCTAGTTTTAATCCATTCCCCCCAGTCCTGCCATTACCCGACATCCTAAAAAGTCCCTCCCCAGCTTTCTTGTCGGCCCCCTTCAGATCCTGGTGGGCCACAATAAGGTCTCCTCGGAGCCTTCTTTTCTCCAGACTGAATCACCCCAACTCCCTCAGTCTGTCTTCAGAGGAGAGGTACTCTAACCCTCTGATCACCCTACATTCATCTAAAGTTCTGTGCTGGTTTATTTGCCTTCATCTTTTTTTACTAATTTTCAACAGAACAAATGATGAAAACTTTTTGGCCGTGTTAAGTACCAACTTAATACTGCTCTCCTAATGACATATACACAGATTTACAATGAGATCAGAGCAGCTCTGCTAATCAGGGATAAACCTAATATACTATAGAGGGTTATACTTTTTTATTAGTCTTTCTTGTTGGTCTAATTAATGGTATTACCCTCTGAACTGTGTACACACACTTAAAGAAATTCAAGATATGCTGGAAACATACCTCAGGGGAACAAGAGTATGTTTAATAATTTCCTAACAGTTATCTCCAGCACTACATCCATTCATGCCATCCATCTGTAGCCAGCAATATCTAACTCACCCTTTTACTTAAGATACTTGGTTTGATAAGCATCGTTGACCATTGATATAGAAAAAAGCATGAACAAAACTATCTTCAGAGCATCACTTCAATTTTCCCACTTCCCCTCTCCTTACCAGATTGTCACAAAGATACCAACACTCATTTGCTGATTCAAGTCCAGGAAAGATGCAAAACATTGCTGCAAAATAAGCTTGTACTTGCATCGGCAGTAACAACCAAAAATGATTTAGCAAATGAGAGCTACCTCACAAAAACTGCAGTTAAGCAAAATAACCCCCAATTTGGAGTCTTTATGTACAGCTGCAACTAAAAGGAACCAGCATAAATTACAGAAAGGCTCAGATAATTTTCCTTCTCCAAGAGAATCCAAAAGCTCATCTGCCTTCAGCTCAGAATACACTGGAGGATCCAACACCCGCATTTTTGAAGGTACCCAGGTGACTTCAGGCATCCAGACAAAGATGACGCTGGGCATAAGTTCCTCCAGCAGGTATTTATCAGCCCAACAGCCAAAGCCCCTTACGCATGTCCTGACCAAGGATTGCATGTCCTGCAACTACACGGCTGCCAAAATCCCTCACCAGACCTTCCAGCCCCACGGGCTTGGCTGGGGCAAAGAACTGGCCCAGGTCACCCACGTTCTCACAGAGGTGGTAACCATCTCCTGGCCCAAGGATGGCATCAAGGGGTGAAAACGACCCTTTGAAATGAAGGGAAATGAACCTTCACAGCAGCATCAAACCCCATGCGTCCAAGAACCAGGTATGTCAGGATGATAATAAAGGCCCTGAAATAATATAAATCTGTGGCCCTGCAGATTTATACCCAAATGCTGCTCCCAAGGCCGTCCACAAAGGGTCTCTCACCAACAGGGATGTACTTGCTCTCTCCCAGTGCAATATTCACATCTGCTGGAAAACGCGACCATGCAAAGCCAGTTTTGACTGAATCTTCGTGATGAGGTCAAAGGTGTGCGTGCTGACATCAGGGTATTGACAGGCTGTCGCGGGCACGCCAGCCAGCTCTGCTCATTCGATATTATCTGGATCATTTAATGCTGCCAACAAGCGGAGTAAATGCATTATCTGCATATGGGTTTTTAATCCTGCAGGGTGGTCATTACCACGTTACTGTTGGACTAATTAACAGGCAGAGAGTTCTCATGACTTTTTTATGCATGCTTCCCCCTCCCCCCAAAAAAAGTAAAACAAACATAACAATCACAACATATACCCAGTTTTAGCATCGGGGCATTTCCAGGAACTACAGATGCCCTGGTGTGCGGCAGTCCAACAGTCCACAAACCACAAGAGCACCAAATAAACCTCAGCCCAAGATAATACCGCTCCATTTAAATGAAAAAGAAAAGAATCTTTAAGGAACCTACCAGGTATTCAAACCTATTTAGTAAAGTGCTTTCCATTAATCTTGCCATACATGTAATGTTGAATCAAAGACGTTCTGCCACTGCAGAGCAAATGCACCCATAAGAGGAATTATGTCCCAAATCAAACGGGTCCCTAACGAAGGCACTCAGAAACCACAGCGATAAGCAGGGTGTAGAAGATGTGTTAAATTAGATCATTTACCAAAAGAGCTGGAAATGATGCATGAGGAACAGTGCATAAAAAGGTTCTCTGCAAAGGCGGTGAAAACGCAGAGTGCTGTCTGAAGCTTTGCTCTGCCTGAAAGCCACGGTAAATTCTACTCGGAGCAATCGGAGCAACCTCGGGAGCTGCCAGCAGGATCTGGGGACCACACGCCTCGCCCTGGGGGCGGCTGCAGACCTTTATGCAACTCCAGCAAAACTTTAGCAGCTTCTGGGAGCTCAAGTCCCAGAGCTGGACCCAAGACACGACGACATGGGCATGAGAACATCAGCGAGGAGGGCAAGGTGGCACCTACCTCCTGTCCCAGCACGCCCCATTCACCCCCTTCTCCCCCTTTGAAGGCTGCTCATCCAGCGCCTCCTGAACTGGGGCTGGCAGCTCCGGGCACCAAGCGGGGACATCCCCAGATGCTCAGGCCCAGACAATGGAGAGACACTCGGTCCCCTTCATTCCCAGGCTCGTCCCCGCTCGCAGCAGCTCCAACAATCCACCAAAAGCATCCCTGTACAAAAGCATCAGGACTCCAGGGCTTTGCAGGAATCCATCCTGAAGACGATACTCAGCAACTGATTTATGCATGCCCTCAGAAGAGATTCTGCTTCCAAAAAAGTTTGCAGAAGCAGAAAGAGACACGGATGATTCTCCAAGACTGGGACATGGCCCAGCTCTGGACCATGCTGCAGCAGAGCATCACTCAGTCCCTTTTCCTTCTTCAACGATGAGGTTGACCATCTCCCAAACACTGGGTCTCCTGGGCGTCCACAGGAGACCCATGGCACCTTTCCCATGGCACCACACTCTTCAACTTTCCATGGGCATCTCTGCTCCTTCCCATCATCCAAGTGATCCAAAAATCAAACTCTAACCGTGGTGCTGTGCGTACTTAAAATCTGTGGCTGACCACACATCTGAAGAGCAAAACTCAAGAGCTTTTTCCTTCTCTCAGGGCAAACACGGCCCTGCAGCTCCCACACCACGCAGGTGTCAGAAATCCTACTGACAAAAGCACCTTTCTCATCAGGTGGCCCCACGCAGAGCCAGCTCTCTGCTGCACTCAAAAGCAGGAGGGCTTTGCGAGTTAGCAATTTTCTGACACAGACACATCACTTCATCAGCCACGGCCAAAAACAAACCCAGAAACCTGCCTCGAAAAGCCACCCACACCAAGTCTAGCAGGCATCAGCCAGCCTGTGTCAGACACAGCCAGCTCTCTCCCCATCCTGGTGGCTCCTCACAGGCATCTGGGGAAGGAGAGGACTAACGAGATTAGAGAATTAAGTGATTTATCAGATTACTGAAACTGCCCAGCCAGAGCCCGGCTGGGGGCACTGGGGTATCAGGGTGTCCCTGGGAGCCACCGCGCCTCCAGCCAGTGTCACACTCCATCACGATCAACACCTCGGCAAAGTTGTTCTTACCCAGCGACACATTGTCCTCCACTAAAGCCTCTGTTATCTTTAGGTTCCCTTGGTTCACAGCCTGTCACCATTACTCAGCCTCAGCCTCTCGCCCCAGCAGGAACAACCCCAAACCCCCACCCTGGCACCCCCAAACCCCCACCCTGGCACCCCCAGCGCTCCAAGCAGCCCCCATGGCCAGGGGTGCACAAGGAAAACCTTGGGAAGAGCTATTCCTCCCAACAAACTGACTATGAGAAGGACTTCAGCCAACACTTTCCAAAGCGGTCATTCAACTGCTGTTCTGGGGGGACAGCCCCAGACCTGCTGCTGCTTTTTTCTTTGCAAATAAAAGACAAAAACAACTAAACCCATTCCACCTCCTGCTACCACATTACACATCTCCAAACATCGAAATACATATTTTTCTAGCTTGAGGTCTCCAGACCAGTTGCTTCCACAAAACCCATCTCAACACCTGAAAGCACCAGCCACAAAGACTCCAGCAAAATTAATTATACAGGAAGAGAAAGCAGGAATAAATTGCAAAGCAGCAAGGAACAACTCCCCGAGCCTTCGAGCATCCCATGGGTGAGGATGTGGCCTTAAAAACGAGGGCTCTGGCAGACCCATTCCCCAGGGTTTTGTGCTCGGCAGTAACCTCAGCTGGGCTCCGAGCACACCAGCTCTGCGAGCTGCTGCGCCGGTACCCACGGCTCTTATCTCACCTCCCGCTGTCAACAAGAAATTACGAGAATTTAATTTTAACAAGCCGGAGACTGAAGATCTGCTGTATACCGAAGCTCTGCTGCATATCGTGCTAGCGCTGAAGTTTAGTGGCCGAATTAGTGGCCTGGCACTGTGTCCAGCTCTGGAGCCCTCAACACAAGAGCCCCCATCCCTGGAGAC
This sequence comes from Rhinoptilus africanus, assembly GCA_013400135.1. NCBI lineage: Eukaryota > Metazoa > Chordata > Aves > Charadriiformes > Glareolidae > Rhinoptilus > Rhinoptilus africanus. The sequence goes on from VXBO01002395.1 coordinate 154,361, forward strand.
ATCCAAGGCCAGGCTGGATGAGGCTCTGAGCAACCTGATCTAGTTCGAGATGTCCCTGCTCCCCGCAGGGGGTTGGACTGGGTGGCCTTTGGAGGGTCCTTCCAACCCAACACAGTCTATGACAACTCTAAGATCCTGCTTGCACATCCCAAAACTTCACTCCGGGTACGGGACCCCCGTAGCACCCGGTGCCGCACGTGCAGACAGAGATGCTGCCTGCCCGAGGAGCTGCAAATTCAATATACCAGCCCCAGCTTACATTTGCTGGCGTTTCTCTAACATAACGAATTTTACAGGTGAAAACAAGATCCGGAGCCTTTCAAACCCTTTCTACAATGTGTCGGCACCTTCCTTATGCTGTAAGGGATGAAGTTGTTGGGAACACCGGGAAACATTTGCCACAGTTTACTCGAGCTTACTCATCCCTCAGGAGCTTCACTAAAACTCCCCTGGACAGGCCCTAAAGCAACAATAATCTAAGTATTATGCTAACCACACCAGATGAGGCTTTTGCATACGAAAACTCCAGAAAGGGTATTTTAAATTAACATTTTCACAGACTAAGATGTAACGGGGACCTGAAGCTGCTACCTGCAGGCAGTTCCTTGCGCCTAAAACAGCCCACAAATTTACTCCCCAGTGCATGCAATTGTTCCAGAGCATGAAACTAATTGCTCCCTCACCCCACGAACTACGCAGGACAGAGGTAAATAAGGTAGGAAATGATTTGAAAAAGTAATAGTACAGCAAGACCACAATCTTGCGATAAATGCAAAAACACTCCCAATACGCAACTGGACAGCAGTATCCAAATTCCTCAGGTTCCTTTACAGTATCAGCTCTCAAGCTCTGGAAGAACAAATAGCAGGGAAGATTTCTGAAAAGATGAAAACGGTACATTTTCAACAGCCTCAGATGATTACTCGCAAAACAGCAACAGCACAGAGCGCAGAGGTAACTGATTGCCTCCTGGGTAAAAGTCAAAGTCTTTGCATTGTAGCTCTGAAAGCGTCCAGAGATCAAAGAGAGAAACAGAAGACTCTATTTTAGGCTGTCACGAGCATAAAGGTCCTCCTGGCCCTTTGGCATGCCCAGCTACCAAGGCACGACTGAAATCCTTCTTATGCTGCGTGCGCCCAAGATCGCTGCGCAGCAAGGAGGAGAAATCCCTTATTCCCAGAGCAGGGTGCAGCTCCTGCTCCCTTCCCAGCCATATTTTGTCAGCATCTATGGAAACGCCACCATCATCCCCCAGTTCCATGCAACGCGAGCTAGGACACAGTGACCACCCTGCACCACCGACGCTCTGAAACTGGAAGCGAGAGAAGCCAGATTGCCGAGCGAGGGATTATTCGTAACACTCGGCTATTGATTGCGCTTTACATCTTCAAGCACTTTACCAACATTAATTAATTAAGGTGTTTTCCTTTTAATGCTGGGAGGAGACACAAAAGGAAAAACACGAGGCTGAACGGACCAACCTCCCGATTCGGCATGGCAAGCCCTCGCACCCAAACTTTGGGCTTCCCCCACGGATACTGGTTTTACTCAAATTACTGAAAATACAGGTGGAAATTCAGCCAAGACCGTAAGCCAAAAGCCCAGAGGTGCACCCAGCGTGAACAGGGGGCCACAGCTGACCATGGAGCTGCATCCCCCCCGGTCCCAACCAGCATCCTGCCCCACGCTGCAGCCTGTCCCGCACCGCCGGGCATGGGGATGCCTTCTGCGTGCCAGGAATTCAATGGATATTCATCCAAACACGAGGGTGCTGACACACGGCTCCAGAGATGTTACCGAGAGCTGCCTGTAATTGCTGTACTAAGCGCCGGGGACATGAAATATTGATTTCTCCCCACCCCGATCTGCATCCAGCTTTCGACGGAGGCTGCAGCCAAAATACTTCTCCCAGCAAACTCTCCGTTTAAAAGAAGACTGTCAGGACTGAGAGGTTCGAATGATTAACACTCAGGCTAAGGACTGTAACAATGCACAAGTTCCATTCCTGCCTACCCACGCACACCCGCCATCCACTCCCGCTCTCCCTCTTTGCTGAATTCCTCCGGTTTTGTTTCAAATTACGTAAAGCGAGCCCTTGAAGCGTACCTCGCCGCTGCAAAAATAGTGCATTACAGCAGAGAAAACTCTCAGTCTGCACAAAAGGGGCAGAGTTATTACCTCGAGCTGTCTCAAGCTGCACCATAATTACACGAATAACACATTTCACAAGCTTGGTATTAATTACTGACTGAGCCGAGCACAGAGGCACACATTTACCTCCTCTCCCCGACTCGGGACGGACCTGGAGCACTTCCCTGCAGCACTGAGATCGCCCAGCTCCTGCCCACCACCAGCAAAGGGACCTGGCAATCCTGCCACGTGCTTTTCCACCAGGACCAAAGCAGATCTCCCCTCCCAAAACCCATCGGCACCACCAGCATATCCCACATCAACACTTGCAGGTAAGCACCTGCCCACCCAATGCACCAGCCTCCTGCCTTCCTTTAATGTATTTAGGCTGGCAACCCTCCCGCTGCCAAGACACAAGACAGCAGAGCCACCCAGAGATAATCATTTTCACCCCATCCTTCCAAACATCGTCTCAGAATCCCTGTGGAAAAGCGTTAAGGCTGGCTACAGATATCTTGGTGCTGACCCTACAGACACAGAGCGATGGAGAAGAGTGTATCTAGAGTATATAAACAATAATGCCAAACTCGGGGAGGAAACCCAAAACAAAGAGTGACTCTAATCAGTGGGTTTTGCAGAGGCCAAGTGCTCTCCCCCTTCTCCTCAACGAGCACAATGAACGCAACACACTTCAGACGCAATTTTACACTTAACTGATTGGCTTCTGCTCCAGCACCAGTGGCACATGGATGGGTAGATCACATTTTAAATAACAGCCTCTTAAAACTCGTGGGGAAGGGGAAAAAACCCCACGCGTCTACAGCTACAGGGAGTCACACCTCGTTAGGGAAGCGTCCTCTCTCCTGGCTCCTAGACATCGGCACGCTGAGCCAAATTCGCCAGTTTTAAGGAGTGGGAAGATGGAGTGACCCCCTTCGGCAACTTTGGCAGCCGCTGGAGGCACCACTCTCGCATCCAGCCAAAGACAAGACCGCTGCTGGCCACCGCTCCCAGGGACCTCCGAACCCCTGGCATTTCCATTTTCACTCCAAAGCACGCGGAATTATAGTTATTAAGCAAAAGGGCACGCGCTTCAGGGAACACAGCGCATTTCTTTGGCACCATTACACTGTACCAATTGTTTTCCAGCACGCTGACAGCAAAGGAACCCAAAGAGGAGTTTTTCCACCACTCAGCAGATTGGAAAAACCTCCGAGAAAGCCCAAAAGAAACCCTGACCCTTGGAGAACCACACAGACATCCCTCCTGTGCCGGGGGCATGCTGCGGGAACAAAGGCTCTGCCCCTCCGCAAAAACACACGTGTCTCTCCAAAACTCCGGGAGAAGCCACAAAACACAGAATACCCGCAGAAATCGGTGTGCGCACGAGCAGCCAAAGGATTTTACCCGCTTTTCTAGCTGGGAGGCTGCGTTTCCACGCTGATGCCCTCTCCAGCCTGTCACCAGCTGCATTCCCGATCCCCCTTTCTCCAGCGGGGGAAGATGAAGGCATCCTCCTTCCGCTCTTTCCGCAGGTTTTTATAAAAGAAAGGGCCTGGGTAGGCTGGATGCAGCATGTGGCCGGGTCAGGTTCCGATTATTCCCACAGACACGTACGCAGATCAGCTCGGAAAATACCCAGCCACACACCCAACTTGATCCCTCGGGTACCTGCAGCTACTGGGAAGCTCTGCTGGGTCCGGCTCCCGCCGCATCCCACCTGATGATGGATTAACTTTAACAAAGTGGAATTCCCACACCACCATCACCCCTCTACCGAAACAGCAAAACACAACAGGCTGGATGGTGCAAATCCCCAAATTAATCCCCCTAAATCAATTCGCGTTAACCCCACGACCAACCGTGCACCGGCAGCGCAACGGGAGCAGCGATGCCCACCCAGAACTACCCTCAAAAAAGGTAGTTTAACCAAAACGTGAGGGTTAAATACTGCCCCGTCACCGCAGCCAGAGATGCTCTCGGTGAATAAGGAACAGGAACAGCGAGTGGCATTTTAGTGGCATTTTTATCATCCAGGTGTAAATTCAGCTCAGTTATCGGCAATGGGAAGGGGGGGGGGGAATTGCATTATTTCTAATCTGACACCAAGGCTGCTCCAGGGTGAACTGTCACATGAGCCTGCAATTATTTGGTAAAAATATATATATTTTTTTTTTAATTGAAATGTTTCTAAAGCGCCAGCGATGGCAGCGCGACCCCGATTAGCAGCAAGCAGGGAATTTTAGCCGGGCGGGAGCCGGACCCCCGACACCAGCGCTGCAGAACGAATTGGGACCCCCCCCTTTCCTTAACCTTCGTTAAGCCCAGCGCATAAATCGCCTCCCACCCCCCCCAGCA